>CAUJNA010002358.1:807500-810000 GCA_963377175.1 Effrenium voratum | reverse complement strand
ACATGGCAAATCGCTGAGCGCGGCGAGGAATCGAATGATTTTTTCTAGGTTCTGCCTATATACGAGAGCTTTGGTTCCATTCTTAATGCATATATACAGAGATATTTGGTTTAATCTTAATTATATTGATTTACATTTTTTTCTTGATAATTTATATATTTTGATGGGTTTGGAATAATTAATAATTGATTTTAATTTTTTTTTATTGATATAATATTTAGTTATAAAAACGTATAAATATTGATAAATTATATATTTTATATATTTATTTATTAGGATTTAATATTAAATTATTATTATTTATATATGTGTAAATATAGGAATATGATTATTGAATATAAACATATTTAGGGAGGATAATATATACTATTGATAGGAATTATATATATTTTGATTTAAATGAGGATTAAAATTGAATTTTGATGAGAATTGAATTTGAGAATTTAATATCGATTAATATTTATGAATTGAATAATAAAATGGATTAAATAAAATTGGAATTGTATATATTTATGAAATATGTATTTGGATATTTAATTTAGATTTAAATAATTATATATATAATTATATTAGATTATAAATAATGAATTTAATAAAATTAATATTTAATAATGATTATTATAATTATAAATACATATAATTATATTCTTATAAAATTATGTTTAGAAATTAATTAAATTTTGAATTATAGGCATTAAATATATATATATATATTCAATTTACATATATACCAAAAAAAGAAAAAAATACATATTATGTTTGTTTTATATATATAGGAAGACAATCGAATATTTTATTTTATTTTTTTGATTGTATGATATTGATTCTTTATAAATTATTGTGTTTTGTGAAATTATATATTGTATATGGCTTAACATGAATTATATATTTGAATGTAAACCTATTGAAATTCGATTTATTTATGAATATTATTGATGATGGATAGTAATGCAAAATGGTTTGATTTAGATTATTTATAATAGTTTGAAATTTATTCCTAAATATATTAAATGCATATTTGATTTGTCTAGGATTTATATATCTTGATTGAAATGAAGAAATTTAAAATATTGAATTTGATATGGAATATGTTTTGTTTGGTTGTTTTTGGTTTATATGTTATAATTATATTTATTTGGATTAATCTATAATTAAATATTAGTATTTGATAAAAATTATATTTAATTTATATTCATTATTTATTTATTTATATATATTTATAAGTTCCAAATATATATATATTTGATAACTATTAATTATAATATTATATATATTCAATTTTGAGGAGAATGAAAGCTAAGACGTGCCTACGCCCATATATTAGCTAAAAATTGATTTAATATTAATTAAATATACTTAAGAAGATAATTAAAAATAAGGAACAGAACCGTATTTTGGTGTATATCCAAAACACATACAAAAGTATCCCACAAAAATCCCAAAGATGTGTTAAATTGTAAAAAAAAATAGAATTGAAATTGTATAATAGGTTTAGATTCTTATTGGTTTTTTATTTGAATTTTATTATGGATTCTTTATTTGTTTGAATTCTTGAACCCCCTTTTTCTTTACTATTAATTCCTCCCCTATCCGGCTTTAAATATTTATTCTTTTATATATATATAAATAATGTATTTTCATTTTCAGATCAATTATGTGCAATAATGTATTTATAACAAAATTTCTTTGTCTATCCGGTTATCGAATATATATATATATATATTCATATAATTCTTGAAAATATGTCTAATAAATTGTTTATTCCAAATAGAATTTCACCAATATAGACCCCAAATAATGAAAACCATGCCTGACTATTGTGTTCCAACGCCTCCAAAAGCACCTCCCGAAATAACACTTGGCCACGCAATCACAAACACCTCCAACAAGAACCCAAGCAGCATCCAAATTGCATCCCCCCTTGCACCCTCGTCAAGCTCGACAAAAATGCACTCGCACCAACACCCACAAACAGCATTCCCAAAGCATTAATGGCAAAATTCCCACACCGTCACCAGCATTTCAAACAGCACCCCAAACAGCATCCCAAAACAACACCCCAAACTGCGTGCCCCCTTACACCCCACCGTCAATTTCGCAAAATGCGCCCTCGCCGACCAGCACCTTAAACATCACACATCCCAAAACACCACCTGCACCAGCTGCATCACCCAGCTGCCCCAAAACTGTATCAATTCCACAAATTGCATCGACTTACGACCATCAATCTTGCAAGAATGTGATTGCACCATCTCCAGCATCTCAAATAGCACCCCTGCACCATCACCAGCATCTCAAACAGCAACCTGCATCATCACCAACATCTCAAACAGCACCCTGCACCATCACCAGCATCTTAAACAGCAACCTGCATCATCACCAACATCTCAAACAGCAACCTGCACCATCACCAGCACCTCAAACAACACCCTTAAATTGAATGCCCCCCCGCTGTCCATCAGCGCCTTAGACAGCACAGGCACCAACACCTAAATCAGTA
>CAUJNA010002358.1:780000-800000 GCA_963377175.1 Effrenium voratum | reverse complement strand
AAAGAACAATTCACCACTTTCCGGAATCATACGCATTGCTGTCATGGCTTGTCGACTTCAGCTTCAAAAGCTGAATCGTGACACACTGCAAGCGAGAAAACAGCCAGATTCTGTTGAGCTTCTTTTGTCAGCTGCCGGGCATATTTATTCTCCACCGTGGATTTGCAAGGTGCATCACCCTGTCCAGTGCAAGATAAACTGGTGTAGTCCTGCTTCAGAGGTCCCGACACGATTGTCTCCTTGTCCCAGTTCAGCAAGGTTTGGCTCGCGCTGTCAAAGAATAAGGCCTCGCTCTCACCAGGACTCGCAAAGCACGCGCTGTGATCCGGGTAGTTCTCGGGGGTCTGAGCCCAACCACCCGTGTAGGCACAGTAGGCCTTGGTATCATCGTCATTTGTGACCAAGAGCATCAAGTAGTTGTTCGCGCCTCCCAGGCATTTCAGGTACGCCGCATTGAAGCCCTCCGCACATGTAGGAGCAAGACTTTGAGATGCGGTACCGCCAGAGGGATCAGGTCCCTTGACAACGATACTGTGAGACCTCTGTGTCTTCTGGTCGGTCTTCGACTGGAGCAGACTCACCTGCTCACAATTTGCGCACACCTCACCCGCCGCCAAAGAAAGCCCGGCAAGCAGCGCGAGTCTGCCAAACATCATGGCGCAGGTGTCGCCGAAACCCTTAAGCCCAAACAGCGCTCGTGACGCAAGAAGCCTGGCCGACTGATGTTTTCTGAAAAAAGGATAGAAGTGGCTAGGCTGGATGAAGATTCATCTTCAGTGTTCAGTGTTTAATATTACGTGTCTTGATATGTATCTAGATCTGTTTTAGGTAACAATCATGTATTTAGAAGCAACAACCAATGACACTTGGTTGTTCGGACGCCACGATGACAGCGATGCCTTTCCGTGGCCTGCAAGTGCCGCACGCAGCGACAACTTTCGCAGTTGGTATGCGAGTGTTCGGCTCTGTCAATTTGAAGCGCAAGCTGCGCAGAACAAAGATGGTTCTGGAAATTCAGATGGCTTTTCAGCAAGTCTGCGAAATTAAATACGTTCATCTTGTATCGACGAAGTCTGGTCAACACAAAAAAACAGATGTCCGCTTCACCTACGATGCCAGCTAACGGCAGCGCAGGTTCGGTTTCCCTTGAGTGGAAGCCTGAAGTGTCCATCACATGGTACAGAGGCATCCTTGGTGAGCTCCTCAAAGTGCCGTGGAACCGTTGGAGCCATCTGATGGTAATCGAGATCAACGTTGATGAATGAGGGATGGAAAAACACACCTGAACCTACTAAGATGGACGAATGCTATGTTTACTTGGATGAATTAGAATTAAACTGGCCCATTATGATTGAACATATGTATCATTTACCTTTACTACATATTATAATATTCATTATATTAATCTATTATCATATCTATTAAAATATGGTAAACCTTTATATATACATATATAAACAATATTCATCACATTCAACACAATACCCAAAATTTATAATATAAACCCTAGGGTGTGTGTGTGTGTGTGTGTGTGCGTGTGTGTGTTTTTTAGATATCAATATGAATCATCCCCCCAACACACATATAATTAGCAATCTCACAAAAACTAAACACTAACAACCCAACATAATACCTATACCAACACCCCAACATAACACAAATACCAACACCCGATTTACATACACTATTACCCTACCATCAATCTTACAAAAATGCACCCACATAAAAAAATAAAAAAATAAAATAAACAAAACCCTACAATGATCAATTATCTAAAATATAAAAATAATCATCAAATTTATCAATATCAAAATCAACTTATTAAAACCAATTATTTCAATCCATACATAACTATTCCTATATTTCTCAAACATACCAACATCATTTAAACAATTGTCTAAAATTAAGAACTATCGAATCAAACTATAATATGCATAATTAGGTTTGCATACTCATACAAACATATTTATATTCCGCCTTTTGGGCACCTGCTACGCAATGTCGTTGCAGAATCCGGGCAGGGCGCCGGCGCCGAGCTTCATTGAAGCATGGGATGGACTCTCCTCATGCAGTCTGGGCAACCTGAGAGCGAATGCCACATGCAGAATAGCGCGAGCACAAAAGAACCGTTTGAAACTTGTGCCTCATTTTGCGCTCATTTTGATTTAGCAGCAAAATCCTTTGTCAGATTGGCTCACTATGTCACACTCAAGCAAATGAACGTCAGTGAGACTTGTCCATGAGAGATCCTGAGCCAGAAAAAACTATTTAATAATCCCAACCGTATTTTAAAAGAAAACAACAGTGATCTGGCGCGACCCTGCATCTTAGAGCCCCGGCCAAAGGCTCCTTCTCCGAGTCCTTCTCTTTTTCCGCAAGTGCCTCCTGCGCCTTGCGAGGCTATGCTCTTGAAACAAAATTATGCAAGCCAAACATAGAGACGCCATGATTGGTTGCTTCAACTTGTGCAATGACTTTTCTCACCTGGGCAGTTGTCACTTTTCATGTTGATTTCTGAACACATGCTTCCACATGCCTGGGTAATGCTCAAAGACAGGTTTGCCATCCGGAAGGATCAGCTGTGCGAACATGACGCCGTTCAATGCGGAACCATCTTGCAAGACCACCTCCGAATCAGATCAAAGAGATGAATCCACAAGTTCAAGGGAGCTCAAGCCAGGGACTCTTTGATTCATGGGTTTCCTTGAATTACAACCGACAAGGAAAACAAACAGTATTCTCATAAAATTGGGAGAATCAAAAGGGTGGCCATTTCAGACTCTCATCCGTGCATGACGCTTGCCATGAACAACTTGCATCGACGTCCCGGTGAGCCTTGCCGTAGGTGACGCCGCCGAAGACTGTGATCCTTGGTGCAAGCGAGCCCAGAACATACTTTCTGGCTAGTATTAATGTATTTCATGCCTTTTCTAACTTCATATGTTTTGCAAACATGTTGAACCATACTGATCCTGCAGCCTCCATCATTGATACATTAGTTTTTGCTCGAAATATTTCTGCTCGTCAAAACCGGTTCTAAAATAAATGTACAATTCAACAACAGTTGCTCGAGTTGTCAGCAATCATGCGCCCGTCTGAACCCATTCCCCGCACCTGTGCACTTGTTTGCACTTTTTTGCGCCGACTTGCGCTCGTTTTGTTTTTGTTGATGACTCTTCCCAAAACTCGCCCCTGTGAAAGAATCTGAAACTACCGAAATTGGTTTCTGCTCGAATCCGCAAAAAATGCTCGAAAGCAATTGTGGAGGAAAAACGCTACAAAGTGTCAATTTGTGTATCGAACCAGGGGGGAGGCATAAATTTTGCTACGATGGAGGATCCAGGATTTGAAACTGAGACTGTTTTTCTTGATCTCAATATTGATCTGCGTTCCAGCTTCTGCATGGCCAAATCAACCATTTTTCTGCAAGTATTTTCCTGAGGCATCTGTTTTGGTTTCATTGAATTTCTACACCGCATATGTATATATATATATGTGTATTTATTTGCATATGTCTATCTTACATATTGGTTTACATACAACGATATGTACATATGACAGTACATTGATGTACACATGTTGATATTATGTCTGTAAATATCAATTCCCCATGGGGCTGCTACAGGATGTGTTCCCTCACAACAGTGGCACACACTATCACAAAATTAGGAGGCCCAATCGAAGACAAAACGCTTGAACTACAAGTTAAGGAAGCCGGAAAACACAACAAATGGTGGGACCAGCAAAAATACCCATTGTACGAACCGAAAACTTGTCAAACCAAATTTTGGGAGGCCCAGCGCATGGTAAATCCGAGCACTGAAAAATATGAACCAAATGTTGGGATGCCGAAGAGACAACACAAACATCTACATGAACAATGTGGAAGGCCCAGTGAACAGGAAGTGTCAACATTATTAAACAAGGAATGCTTTTCAGACATACAGCTGTGGATGGGTGTAACAAACCAAGGTTGAGGAAAACCAAAGGACATAACAAGTATTTGGTGACAACACAAATTGGGACCACGCATATTTGTGGGTGAACCAACTGGAAGAACTGCACTTAAGGACAACTCCTCGACTAATATTTGTGTGTCCTTAAAGTGATGTAGGCCCCACATTTGACAAACAAATGGTGCCTACATTGTTTTTTGGACACACATACTTTCAACTATAGTGGATGAACATGTTTTTGGACTACAACCCCTTTGGTCTCAAACGTTTGCAAGGCCAAATATTTGACAACATGTGTAACTACAATTTGTTCATGGACACACATTTTTTGAACATATAGTTAAACCAACTTGTTTGGAATGCAGAACCTTTGCAGGCCAACCGTTTGACAGCAAATGGACGACCACGATTGTTCATGGCCAAAGTAGTTGCAAATCTAAATATAGAACATCTCTGGACTACTACAACTTCCTATGGCCTCAAAACTAAATGATTGGTAGAAAAACTGTGACTACAAATATGTATGAGTCATGTTGGTTGAACAATCATGGTTAAGCAACATGTTTGGACTACAAAATCCTGCGGCCTCAATATTTTGCAGGCCATATGTTTGACACAACCGTGGTGTGCGTCCACATGGTCTAGCGGATGAACAGAGATTGAACATATAGTGAAGAAACATGTTGTTGGACTACAACTTTCGGTGGCCTCAAAAGCTTGCAGGCCAAATGATTGACAGGACAATTGGTGACCATACGTTTTTTTATGGCTCAAAATGTGTTCAAGAAAAAAGTAAGGGACATCTCTGGGTTGCAATTTCCCATGCCGGCCTCGAACTTCTGCAGGCCACATATGAGACAGAATGATTGGTGACTACAACTTGGATGGGCCAATATATGTTGAACAATAGCAGTTACGGAAAATGTTTGGATTACAATTTCCTGTGGCCTTTAAATGCTGCAGGCCACAAACTGGACAAACCAATGGTGACTACAATATGGACGACTATATTATGGACCATACAGGCAAGGAATGTGGTTTGGACAGCAGCATCCTGTGGCCTCAAAAATTTGCAGGCCAAACACAACTGTCAAAATATGTTGAACATGTGATTTCAGGATGTTTTGAGAACCCCTGTTCCTGTAGGATCCACATTTTGCGGACCAAATATTTGACAAACAAATGCTCAACTTTTCGAGGACTTGACCTTCTTGTGGACTCCAGTTTTCAATGGGTGAGCAAATTCTGACAGATTATCATGGATGACACCCTTGTCTTGGGTCAAGTTGCCATGAGTGACACCCTTTTCTAACCTCTTTGCAAGGGGTTTGACACTTCACTTGAGCTTGTTTTACTGTTCCAGGCGTTCAAACTGCACGTGGACATGCTTCCCCCCCAAAAAAGTCTGATCAATGTTGATCCAATTTGATCAAGTGCATGGTGTTGATCAAATTTGATCAAACAATAGTCAACTTGATCAAAATTGATGAAGTGTTTTTTTTGGGTGGGATGCCTGCAACAAAAACAAACATAAACGGTGTTCTGATTAAACAACGCTTAAGGTCGAATCAAATGTTCATCAAACTCCTTTGATCATGAACTCCTTTTCCAAATGCAAATATAAATCAATAAACAAAACACTTTGGCAAGGAAGATTCGTTGCAAGCAGTAAATAGCAAACCAAACAAACACATCTGATAAATCGGAAAACAACAACATAACCAATCTCTCACTAGAATATTGTTTCTGAGCAAGACACAAACATGTCCTTTGTCAGATTGTTGTGCTTCGATTTCTGGTTTTTCGGTTTCTCATTTGTTGGTGGGCACGACCCATTTTCCTTTGTCAGATTGTGTTGTTCTTTTACAGCTTGTGGTGATTTCTCGATGTTTTTGTTCGGTTTCAGACATGTGGGTGAGAAAGACCCAACCATGTCCTCTGTCAGCTTGTCTGTTGAGTTCTTTGAATTTCTCGATGTTGTTTCCGGTCTGAATCTCAGAAAATCAGAAGCCAAAGGCAATAAGGAGGCAAAAGTGGTTGAGCAAAATCCGCTGCGCTCAGGACATTTCCGAGAGAGGGGTATGCTGTGAGTGGTGCGCGTTTTAAACGTTTTTCTGTGCAACCCACCGTGTCGTTTTTTGTTCCTTTCCTTTGTTGCGCTGTCAGAAAGGGCACATCTCCATACAAGTTGCTGCGCACACCCGTGCCTTGCCCAATTTTTGATCATCTGGTTCTTTTGCAATTGCGCCCATTGTAAATGCCACATGCCTAGGGACCCCTGCCGCCTGGTGAGGCAGTATCAAAGACACGTTCATGTTCGCCTTTTTGCGCAGTTACTCTGTTCGCTGTCTTTTACTCTTGCCTTTTTGCGTGAAGGTTGGTACGGGGACCAAGCTCTGGCCAAATGTCTGCGATGATTTTCAAAGAACATGTCATCCCCTTTGTCTTCCTTTTTTCTCAAATATTGCTATCTTTGTAGTATCTGCCTGGGGTTAAATACTGAACCAGACAAAATAGGGGGTTGTCGGCTTTCAACTGGTCCCTTGGACAGGGTGGATGGCGCGGGAAGTCTGGGCAAAGAATGTCAAGCAAAAACAACAACAACTAAGTTAAAGCTTGGCCAGGAAAACAGCCAGTGCGCGCCAGACAGACTTCCAATGACTGGGACATGTGGCATTTCTGGAGGTGGGTGGGGACCCTCAACAAGCTAAAGCTTCAATCGGAATTCCTTTCTGCATGTGTCTTGCGAAGTTTAGATCTTGAATGGAACTTCATACAGAAAGGAAGCGGTGTTGTTTCTTTCAATTGGCGCCCAATGAAACAACGCGAGCGAATGCTATCTTACTTTGAATAACGTAAGATATGATACGAAGGATCAAATTTAATTATTCACTTCTTAATCTAAGCTACATTTGAATGCTAGTTGAGTTGAATCAAACCCCTATTTGCAAAGCAGTTCCTATGTACATCCTAGCTTAAGATAGAAAAGCTAACTGTTATCTATCCTTGGTCAACGCTTTTGATCCTCTGTCACTGCAGTTGGTATGCTGCAAAGTGACCTGTTTCTGCGTTTGCAGCATGAGTCATTTACACAGAAAACACACAGCACTCACAGCATACCAGTCTCGTTGATATCTGACAACCATATCATCAGCTTGACCGTGGGAATGGCAGGCGCAATGCTTCGGAGCTTGGCGCACAGGTTCTGTGGCAGGCCCAGTATTTTGGATTTCGAGGCAGGCGCAGTACTTCGGGAGCCTTTGGAATGTTGTCTTCGGGGGAGGTCTTTGACTTTGAGGAATGTTTTTGGGGGTGTCTTTGGGGATGTCCTTGCGGTTGTCTTGGCTGAAGTCCTTCAAAATGACTGCGCCTGTGACCAAACAAGTGCGCTTGCATTGTTCGAAATATCGCGCCTGCCACGAAATCCAATTTTGCCTATGGTGCGCATCCAAAACGAGCACGGGACCGTGGCGGCAAATTGATTTGCGCCGATTCCGGCAAACATCAAGCTCACCAAAGCGAGCTGATTGCACGACAAAGTCCAACAAAAATGAACTCGCGCAAATGCCTTGCACGCACTTGCCAAGCAAGACACCTCCAAACGACTGCGCCCCTGAAACAAAAATCACAATGGCGGTGCACAGGCTCAACGAATTCAGCGCTTCCAAATTCATGACAATGCTGCGTTTCGCAGGAATCCGGATGGCACGGCAACTTTGCCGCACGCGGACGCGGAAACGGCCGCACCGACAAGTCTCGACCCCGCAGACCCCTTTGACGGGAATCCTTCGCTACGCAGTCGGGAAAACTGCCAGCCTGAAAACTGGAACTTGGCTTGTGGTGGACAGACTCGCGCTAGTCATTGTCAGTTTGTATTTGAGTGATGGCAGTGTGGTATGTGTGTGTGTGTTTTTGTTTCATGCGCTCTGCTGCTTGAAGCAATTTGAGGTGTCTGTCCGCTCACTTGCGCCAAAGTCAAGATGGCTTTGTCTTTCTTAGAAGACCCCCCAAAATGGTGGCTTTTTTTGGAGCTTCCTGAAAAAGAAAAAAACACCGAAGGGGTACTAACTTTGAAAACGGCAAAGCATGATTTCTGCACCGGGTGCCGCGCACTGCGCCGACCACTTGGGCCCAAGTGAGCTCTTTTGACATCCACAAGGCCTGCGAATGACAAATGTGTCCTGCTTGTCTTGCTTTGCTTGTGCGATAGCTAGGGAATGTGGGAATGAACCCAGGCTTTGGTCCCCTTAAAAGAAACCACCAGTTGGATGGTTTAAAATGGGGTCATTCCCTCATTCTCTGCTGAGAACCAGCAAGATAGGCAGGGAATGAGAAACGGAATGACCCCGCAAAAAGCTATCCAACCTATGGATTCCTTTGAGGGCAACCCCAAATTCGGTTCATTCCCAACACCCGGACTCGGTTATTCCCTACTGAGCACCAGCAATATGTTTCTCCCTTTCTCACTGGAGCGGAAGGCTCAGAAGGAGGCCAGACTTTTCTTGGTTGCTGCAACGACCCCCCAGCAAAAAGCTTCTCACTTTTTGGGGGTTTAGTGGAAAACACCACAATATTTCAACCAAAAAGTCAAAGTCTAAAGATCCAACCCAACAGCAGTCAAGCTTTGATCGCTAAACACTTTGGTGACAAAAAATCGGACGTGTGGCTGAATCCATGGCCACCCCCGCGATTCCGGAGAAGTGCAAAACAAGTCCTCGGAGCATGCGAGTCACGCTGTGACCATAGGTGTCCTTTTAGGGGAAATGAATGGCCCTGGTAGATGATTAAACCACCAGGTAAACCAGTGCCATCTATTTTTCTAGTAAAACAACCAAAAAGGACACTTATGGCTGTGACAAACACCCGGCGCCTCAATGATAATGATGGCAAACTTGTTGACGTTTATCAGGATGAGAAACCCAGTGGCGCCTGGGCGCTTGTGAATCCATGATGCTACCCCGCCCTTCCTCCTTTCATCTGAGTTTTTTGCAGGACGCTGTTGGCATGGGCCCGGTCAAATCAGGCCTTCCGAATGGCTGTCAGAGCACTCCAAGCAACTCATATTAGGAGATTGGGCTCAGACAGTTCGTTGGCAAGCCGAGGAAATGATCGGTTTCCAGGGTGATGTAATCCCCGAGGGAAAGCAATGGGTTTCACCAAACAAAACATTGCCACTGCAACGACTCGTGGCCATGTGTTTGCAACTGACCTCATTTGCTTTCTGCTCCCCTGCTAATTAAAAGTTTAACTTTTAGTGGTTTAATGGAAAACCCATGAGTTGGCAAAAAGTTAAAGTCTTAACATCCCTTGGCAAAATGCACCAAAGCTTCTTCTCACGCATCGAGGCTCGTACTGATCAGGCTCTGGCACCAAATGCCGGTGTAGCTGATGCCCACCTGAGTCGAGTTCCTTGCTGAGAGAGTATGTCCACCTCACTTCCCATCGAGGGGATTCGGACCAAACAAAGTAACCCCCCCCCCCCCCGCAATGGCTGGCAAATGGTCCGTGGAATGACCTCCCAATGGCAGTTTTGGGGTTATTTGCCAGCCAGTGGGGGGTCCTGGACCAAACTTCCTGTTTGCCCCTAGGATGGGTTTTACCAAAAAGTACCTGAGCTGTCCTCAGATCCCCCTCTAAAAGTTGAACTTTTAGTGGGCCAAATGGAAACCCCCACTAAACACTCAAAGGCTAAGAAGCTAAGGGGATGGCTGGGAGCCACGTACAAAGTGGGAATTCAGGGAGTGAGCCAATGCCAACCCCAGGAAAAACTGGGGCGCATACCCTTCATATTTTTTGTCTATGGTGGTCGCATACCCTGTTTTCCTTGAAGGGGTGGTTTGGATTCTTGTCGGGCTTCACTACAGGAAAACGCACAAGAAATCCCGAAACAGCTCTAAAATGAGCATTGATGGCTGTGCTTCACGCAAGAAGCCAGCAAAAGGAGTCCTGAAAGTCTGACGAACGACCCTCCCGGTTTATTCTTCGCGGGGGATCGGGCATCTACTTTAGACGGGATCCTGATCCTTTGCTTTCTTGAGGGGAACACTCCCCAGCAATCCACAACTTTATTTGTCCACAGCCATGGTGCAGCATTGGCACACGCCCCTTGGAGCCTAGCCATATGCAAAAAAGTCCGGAGGCTCAAAATCTTGGGAGCCCCCGAACTCAACGCAATTTGCAAACAAATATAGCCAAGTGCTTGATTGAACAGTTCCATATCCAGAGCTTGGTGACACCATCTGGGCATCAGTCTGTACAAGGCATACAAGAAGGTGACGGATTGAACTCGAACATCCACTCCTCCCCCCCAAACACGTCTTGGTTTCTTTTTTAGCCCCTGCCACTTCTTTAAGGAAGCACATGTTTTTTTCTTCTGTTAGGAAACAACAACCTGGTCGGTTTGTTCTTGGTGTGCCTTTCAGACCACTCAAACAGGGCTGCCCTTGTCACAGTCTCGGGCTTCTTTCGCAGCCGTGCTGAGAGCGTGGCGCCCACGACGCAGGAGGCCGCAATCCAAAGGTAGGCAGTCAAGGAGAGGTCTGACCTGGGGCGAGGAAAAAAACAGTTGGACGCTGGCATTCGAGAAAAGCTCATCCCTGAGCTGTCCTCAGATCCCCGCTAAAAGTTTAACTTTTAGTGGCCGAAAAGGAAATCCCCACTAAACACTAAAAAACTAAGAAGCTAAGGGCATGGCTGGGAGCCACCATGATCCTTTTTTAAAGTTCTGCTTCTGGTGAGCAGGGCAGGAGGGCGGATTCCAGTGCCGTCTAGGCCACAAGCAAATGAGGAAGCTCATTCCACTCCTGCGCATTCGCAGTGGCAAGTCATGGCAACACCTTTTATGCCCTTCTCAAAAGCAGGGGAGTGATATTTTATAAACCGCCTTCCAAGAGAACCCAGAGCAAAGCAACACATAGACAAGAGGGTGAGCTTTACAGCAAAGGGGTGACGAGTCTGTCTTGCCCTAGCTCCCTCAAACTCAAAGAAGGCACGTGGCCTACCGGATCTCAACAAATGAGCCCCAACCCCATGGCTGTCAAACCCACATGTCTACCGCGGCAAGGCAACAAACTCATCTGGGATCATGCTCCAACTTGTCCAATGGATGTATTCACTTGCTTGACTTGAAGGCGAAACAGTTGTACCCACTCCATACAATGAAGGACAAAGCGGGTGATTCGTGGCCGAGGATAGCCACTAGGCCCGATTCACAACACGGGCTCGATACATTCAATGGTGTGACTCACACTCTTACACGCGAACACACACGCAGACTTTGCACAAGAAGAGGTGCGCCGCCTTGCAAGGTGTAAAGGCAAAGAAACCGCATGGCTTG
Source organism: Effrenium voratum (assembly GCA_963377175.1). NCBI lineage: Eukaryota > Dinophyceae > Suessiales > Symbiodiniaceae > Effrenium > Effrenium voratum. The sequence goes on along the minus strand of CAUJNA010002358.1, from coordinate 788,708 downwards.
CAGGTTGCGGCAGTTTCTCCTACTTGCGGCATGGTGATTTTGTCAAAGCCATCAATGCCCACAAGTCAGAAACAGCATTTGAACAAACATCCGACGCCAAGCCGCAGGCCTTGCCTGCCCACCCCAACGATCAACTCGCTCCTGTGTCGCAGCAGCGCACACGAGCACCGGTACCATACCTGGCATAAGACATCATCCGCACCTTCGGAAACAAACTTGGCGTGAGCAGGCCCAAATGCAGCTGGCGAGAGTTCTGTAGCGGCTTACTCCACCTTTCCTGACATGCGAAACAGAGTCTGCTGCCACATCCAGGGCACGGTGCAAATGATATCGATCCAAATGCGCAAAGGGCCTCGAGAAATTCAGGCCCGTCCAGCCTGCCAGGTTGTTCAGCAGAGTTACTCCAGTCTTGGAGATGTCGACCTAGTTGCAACGGCACATGCGAATGATTGGATGTCTTTACGAGCTTTAAAGTCTCGAATTGCAGGGCTTCAGCATCAAAGGATCAAAGGGACTTATGATCAGGCTGAGGGAAGCCAATTTGTTTGCCTGCCTGCCACGTACCGGCATCATGTGAAGCAAAAACACAAGACAGCAATGTTCATTCGTGGAGCTGTCTTGCCTATGGCCGATGACGCAGCCACTTGAAAACATATTCCCTTCTGTTTGTATGCTTCCGGCCGTCATGTGCTTTTTCACCTGTGTCTGCGGGTCTGTGTGTCTGAGTGTTTGTATGTCTGTCTGTCTGTGTCTGTGTCTGTGTCTGTGTCTGTGTCTGTGTCTTTGTCTGTGTCAGTGTCTGTGTCTGTCTGTCTGGCTGTCTGTCTGTCTGTCTGTCTGTCTGTCTGTCTGTCTGTCTATCTGTGTCTGTCTCTGTCTGTCTGTCTCTGTCTGTCTCTGTCTGTGCCTGTGTCTGTGTCTGTGTCTTGTCTGTGTCTGTGTCTGTCTATAGTCTGTGGCCGGTGTGTGTGTGTGTGTGTGTGTGTGTGCGTGCGTGTGTGTTTGTGAGTCGCAAAGCGACCAACCTGGGACCTCACCGGCTTCTGGTCTGCTGCCAGCATCAGCCTGCGCTGACTCTGCGCGTGAAGAATACCAATGATGCGGTCCCTAAAGAGATGAGATTTGTTGCGTCCGCTCAAGCCTATGCCCCAACTGCAAGGAATGTCTCTTAATGCCCCAAAGAATGCAGCAGCCAAAACGCCTGTCCCAGTACAATGTATGAAAGCGGCCCCCGTTCTTGTGGGCATGCAGACGTATGGGCGTGCACATAGTGGATAAAACGTGGATGCATCCTTTGAAATTTGGTCAGGCCTTGCCAAATGGGTTTGGCAAGACTCTTCAGGGTAGAAGGTTGCGTCCCTGGACAAAGGAAACAAGAGGACCTACCAGCTTTCTGGCTTCTGGGTGTCGCTGTCTTCAGGTTCAACTCTGCTTCGCGAAACCGCCGTTCCGGTGATATCTTCGCACCGCATCCCACTGCACCACTGCATGCTCATAAAGGCAATGACATGACACCAAATTTCCCCCCCCCCCCCCACACCCCCGCACACCCACCCCCGCACACCCATACCCGATACCCTGCATTGACCTTTTAGGGCGACTTACATGAAACCAAACATTTGAAGGTGCGCTAGCCTGCCCATGTTTTAAATGTGCAGGGGATCACTGATGCCATGCAGTTGACACTTCTCCACACAGGCTATGCATGCTAAACAGCGAGGTCTATACAAAGTAAAGCAAAGCATCACAAAAAACAAAAAACACATTCCCTGTTGGCTTCTTTTTGGGATTTTGGAACGTCTTGGTAGTTGCAGTTCAGCCAACCAATGGACAAAATGTGCTTTCTAGTTGACGTCTCTGCGCGCCTCTGCAGCAGCCGGTCGCCCACCGCAAAGCCGCTGTTCAGCAAGGCCCAGCCGGCCTCAGCACGTTCGGCCGAGCGCCTTTGGGGCGAAGCCAGAAGCCATCTGCTTCCCAGAAGGGCAGCTCTGGGGAGATCTTAGCGGAGAGCGTTCCAGGACAAGGTGCACTCTGGCCTAGGTCCTCCAGTAGAGAGCTTAGATTAAGGGTACCAACTTCTTTCTGTAGTCTATTTTAGTAGGGGAACCCTCCCCCAAAAAAGGGTAAAAGGGCACTACTGGGGCACCTAGTGGCCCTATGCGCCTCCAAGCAAGACAAGTCGCACTCTGGGCCTATGATAACCTCGAAGGCAAGCTTCGGGTGCCCGGCACCCGCCAGCTGATGATGAGGCATGCGAGAAGCATAGAGGGCGCTGCCTGGCCGAGCCCCAACCCCAAGTTGACCAAGGAAAGTGGCGATGGCTAGAGACAAAAGCTCCAACTCCGAAGAACCTGAGGACAGCTGGAATTTGGCTCTGCACCGGCCTTCTCAAAATCTTATTGGTTTACGATTTGGTCGCGTTGTTTCTGTCCCGCTTCCACACTCGCTTCTTGATTTCGTCCTCCTTCCCCTTCCAAAAGCCCTTCTTCAGAGCGGTTCACAGGCTCACACTCGCAAGTGGTCAGAGTCTGAGTTCGCGCGATAAATATTCGTATGCATGCACAGAAAACACGCTGAGGTCGCGACTATTGAAAGCCCAATCATGAAAATGACTGAAAAACCCGTACATGCCACCCGGGTTTTTTGGAGGGAGTGCAAATCACGTGCCTGCAAGCATAATGAAGATGGAGCCCAGCATGCCCGCGCTCACCTGCAAATCGACGGGTGAACGAGGCAAGCGCGTCCGGCCAACAGCTTGAGCGAAGAAGGGCCTGAAACCAATAGGGGACTACCCGAAACCGATACCCTGAGACCACATGTTCCCTGCTCAGAGTAGGTTTTCTGCTCCGTTGTTGAGGGGATCCTTAAAAAAACACCCAAGGCGCCGACCTCATGGACGCCGAGAGGACAAATGGGTTGCCTTTGTTTAATGGAAAACCGAATTGAAAGACACAAACTCTTGCCCCCCCCCCCCCGAATGTTGACACATACTACCCAAACATGAGCAGCACATACGTTGCCAACAACGTGGCTGACACTGGTCTGGCCCAAGCTCGGCCACTTGGGCCCCTTTCCATCTGAGATCTACTTGAAACTCACCTTGCCATGGGTCAAAATCCAGATCGTACCCCCAGTCAACATCCCAAACCCCACTAAAGTAGGTTCAAAAATGGGTAGTGAATTCACCTACCCCAAATTTCCATTTGCTTAAGCCCCCTGGAAAAATAAAATATTTCCAGTAGTGATTGTTTCCTTTCAAAACCAACAAAGGAAAAAAACACCTCTTAAACAAATGGAAGAACCTGGTACTGTTGGTTTTGACACCCACAGCCACCTGACAGTGGCGCTCTGCCTGAATGGGCTTTGGGTAGAAGCTCTCCACCGCGAGGCCCGCGATCTTGGTGCGCCGAACACTTTCCACAGCTCCAGCTGTACCTTCCCCATTCTCTTCAGGGATCCTTCTCTTCAAAGAACAGGCCCAATCAAAGAACAGGAAAATGGGTGGCTTCTAAAGAGAACGATGAAGAGCATGGGGAATCAACACTTAGAACAGCCCGAGTCCAACTGGCGAGCAGCGGAACGCCACCCGGGATCTGGAGGCCAAGAAGCTCAGATTCCTTCCGTTTCCGACGCGAGGGTATGTGCCAAACTCGGGGACCCAAGGTGTTGGTTTTCGGTTGGCTTCCTTTGAACCCCCCGACCATCCGAGGCGACCTTCAAACAAACCAACGCGCAAGTGACCCACAGACACAGTCGTGCCCTCTAAGCCTGCGGCGGGGGAAAGGCAACGAAGCACCACCACCAAGGACATGGGTGCATTCTTCAGCGCCAGCCTGGTGCTTTCTTTCGTCCCAATACGAGTGCGTCTTATTTTCAGGGTACCCCTTGGTTGGGTGGTTTCAAATGGACACCAACAGGAAAATCGGCTTCTTCTCTTTTTTTTGGGGGGGGTCCCAGGAAAAAGGACGCACTCAGTTTGCCACTCCTTGCTTCCCACTGGTCCTTCCCCGCATGTCGACCCCAAACTACGCTGATTGATACCGTGGATGGACGAAATCCAATTCGCACCACGGAGAAACCATGATTGAAAATAGTTGTTTGTTGGTATTTGCAGGGGAATCATAGTTCCAGGGTTTCTTAGGTGGTGCAGGAGTTCGTCCATCCACAGTATTCTTCACCCAGAATATGTGGTTTAATGGTTCCAGGATCTTTCTGAACGGTGGTGCGAAATGGATTTCGTCTATCCACCGTATGGACCCCCAACAGCGTCGCAGCTCTCGGGACCTGGCATGGAGGTCAGCAACATCCCGCTGAAGAACCTCGACGCAGGGCACTGCTGATAAACCTGAACCCCCAAAACCGCCCGGGGACTGATTGTTAGGATTCAAAAACAACAACATAAACCTGAAGCCCTCAGACAAAGAAAAACAAGTTCAGTCCATTGTGACTGATTTTCTTCGGATTCCTTCCACTTCGCAGAAAAGTGCAGCTGAGAAGGCGGCGGTATCACCATCATCCACCTCATCACGTCGTAGAGGGAGCCGATGTGAATCGTCCTTGCCAAGTCCCAGGCGGACTTACGCGCCCTACCCAAAGGGACGTACGCATTTTCTGACCCCTAATTACGTACCGTGCTCCTTTGATTCTTTTGGGCTGCAACATAGGTGTCCTTTCGGAGAAAAGTCGATGGGATTTTCGGGTAAATGGGGACCAACACCAAATTCTATTCCACTAGAACCCATCTATTTCCACCAAACCCATGCAAAGGACACCCGTGGATGGTTGCGAAATCCATTTCGCCCCACTTTGAAAGCCATGTTTTGCGACCATAACGTTTGTTGGTATTTACAGGAGACTGGAATCACTCCAGGGTCTCTTAGGTGATGAAGCATGGGACTTCGCCATCCAGCACATGGCCCTGGTCCCGTCCCAACCTCTCAGGTGCCCCGGTTGGGCGAGAATCTCCGCGCCTCCAAGCGAAGGCCAGCAGCGCGAAGCATGCCACGGCCATCTGGAGGGCAACCAAGAAGCACCTCTGAGTTTGCACCAGGTTGCGGGCCCCCCCAATTTTGACACACCTCCGTGATGCTGCGTTTCGCAACGCAATTGTGTGGCTGGCAAGTGAGAATGTGAGAATGCTGCACGCTGCTCAAGATTGCAATGCTGCCAGGGAACTCTGGTTGGCTTTGGTTTTCCTAAGCCATCCGAAGGAACACAACTTTTTGGTTGGTCCACTTGAAAAGAAATCTCCCCAGCAAGGTGAACCGGGGGTGGTTTTTTGGGGGACCGCCTAGAATAGGGGTTTTCCTGTTGGCTTTCCATTAAAACCACAAAGGAGAGGCTCCCTACACACCCCAATTAAGGACATGCTTTACAGGATATCTGGGTCTGAACTCCGACATCACACCCTTGGGGGTGTGGCTCCGCCGGAAAGAAGGACACGGCCACCTTGTTAAAGACCATCATCCCCACGGAGCATACGCACCTCGAGACTCCAAGCTCGGGTGTTCGAGAGATTCGAACTCCAAGCTGTGGTTTTGCACCAACAGACAGGCAGACTTTCCTGTTCAAAGAAGAGTCCTCTAAAAGGAGCGGTGCGCTGGTGAGAGGATAACACATCATCCCGGAAGGAAGTTCTGTAAATAAATGGCAACCAAAGCAATTTGATGTATGAAAGCCGACAACAGTGAAAACTGATGTCTTGTGCAGCTGTACTCGGGCCTCTGTTTTTCACACCCGCTTTTCGTAGGCCTATGTTTTTGGGAGGGTACCCACTTTTCCGTTTTCGTCCCAAGGGGAAGCCACAGGGAACCCAACGGAACATCCCGAGGCTGCCGCCAGCTGGCGACGCTCACCACGATCTGGGAGGAGTCCTCGGTGGAAGCCGCGTGTTTTGGGGGGGGGGAGTTGGTTTCCCCCATGGAGTCGCTTTGAAGCGGAACCCTGCAAATGTTGACACCATATTAAACAGCTAAAAAACACACACACATCCCCTCAAGAAGTGGGAACTCTGGATCTACTCACTTTCATGTTGACCCCCCATATGAATCCACTTAATGGGGGGGAACACCCCCTCAAAAAGTGATGATTCCCCCAATAAACCCCAGGGACACCCCCCTGTTAATCAACAGGGGTTCATTAATATGGGAGCAACCTTACTCTGCAAATCTGCCAATAACAGATTTGATAAGGCACCTTTGGTTTGCAAGGAGATTCTTCTCATATTGGTTCGCCTTTCTCAAGGGCCTCATGACACCCCTAACCTCACTTGCGTCGCACGGCGAACCGAACCAGCTCCATCAGCTCGGCTTGCAGTCCATCTAGGTCCTCCAGTAGAGAGGTTAGAATAAGTTGGTACCAACTTTTTTATTTCTGGAGTCTATTTTAGTAGGGGAAGCCTCCCCCAAAAAAAGGGTAAAAGGGCACGACTGGGGGACCTAGCCAGAGTTTTCGCTGCCCAACCGCAGCTCCAGATAACGCAAAGGCAGTCGGAAGTCGGAGCTCTGAACTGATGCTGCAGTCGGTCAAAATCTAGGCTGATGCTTGCAAGCCTGCGACTCTGGGATCTGTTTTCTGGGTTCATGTCCCTCCAAAAGGAAGCAATTGGACAACACATGAATACATGGGTGCTCAAAATTCAACAGCTCAGATGTTCGTCTCCTTTTCCATAGGGCAACCCATTTTGGAGCCAAAATTAAACAGCTGACTTACACGCAGGTTTCAGTCGATCCTTTTCTTTTTACCAGGGCAACCCATGTTGGGAAATCCGAGCCCAAGTTTTTTGAGCCACACCCAGACCACAGATTGGATTCCCAGTGAGTCGAGCTCGCTCCATTCTCTCAGGCCCTCACGGACGCCATGGCGCTGACCTGAGCTGCGCAGCCAACCGCGAAGCTTGGCTCGCGCTTCTCGGTACCCTTTGGGTGGCTTTCAAGGTGACCACAACAGTGAACTAGAAGCCCACACTTTTTTGGGGTCCAGCCCTCCACACCCTGAGGGAATGTTTGTGGATGGTTGGGTTCCCCTCAAAGCCGGTTTGTGGATGGGTTCCCTTCAAACAAGCCAGACCCTCCAACCTTAGCCTTCAAAGCCAGACCCTCCAACCGAAAAAAGACAGACCCATATGAGGAGCGGACGAAACACTTTACTTGGCCCTAGTACTTTTTTGAACGTTATCGCTTTTGGGGGAGACCTTATCGTTTTACAGTGTTTTCGAACTTTGGCAGATCCGGCTCGAAAATCCCAACTTTGTAGTACAATTCTAGTACGCGAAGTACACTTCCGCATCTCCAGCTCGGAAATCGCAACTTTGTAGTACAAGTCTATAGTACGAGAAGTACACTTCCGCATCTCCAACTCGAAAATCGCAACTTTCTAGTACAAGTCTAGTACGCGAAATACACTTCCGCAGGTCCAGCTCGAAAATCGCAACTTTGTAGTACGAAGTACACTTCCGCAGCTCCAGCTCGAAAATCGCAACTTTGTAGTACAAGTCTAGTAAGCGAAGTACACTTCCGCATCTCCAGCACGACAATCGCAACTTTGCAGTACAAGTCTAGTACGCAAAGTACACTTCCGCAGCTCCAGATCGAAAATCGCATCTTTGTAGTACAAGTCTAGTTCACGAAGTGCACTTCCGCAGCTCCAGCTCGAAAGTCGCAACTTTGTAGTACAAGTCTAGTACGCGAAGTACACTTCCGCAGCTCCAGCTCGAAAATCGCAACTTTGTAGTACAAGTCTAGTACGCGAAGTACACTTCCGCATCTCCAGCTCGAAAATCGCAACTTTCTAGTACAAGTCTAGTACGCGAAGTACGCTTCCGCAGCTCCAGCTCGAAAATCGCAACTGTGTAGTACAAGTCTAGTACGCGAAGTAGACTTCCGCAGCTCCAGCTCGAAAATCGCAACTTTGTAGCGCAATCCTAGTACGCAAAGTACACTTCCGCATTTGGAAAATCGCAAGTTGGTAGCGCAAGTGTGTACGCGAAGTACACTTCCGCAGCTCCAGCTCGAAAATCGCAACTTTGTAGTACAAGTCTAGTACGCGAAGTACACTTCCGCATCTCCAGCTCGAAAATCGCAACTTTGTAGTACAAGTCTAGTAAGCGAAGTACACTTCCGCATCTCCAGCTCGAAAATCGCAACTTTGTCGTGCAAGTCTGGTACGCGAAGTACACTTCCGCAGCTCCAGCTCGAAAATCGCAACTTCTCAGTACAAGCGTCGTATTTACGAAGCACACCTTGGCAGCTCCAGCTCGAAAGTGGCGACTCGCCTTCTCGTTGTACGATAGCCACGCAAGAGTCCCACCCTAGCTAAGTTGCAACTGCAGGGGTTATTATAGAGCCGTGTGTTAGCTAAGGGTTATCGTTTTTGGGGGAGACCTTATCGTTTTCCATGGTTTTGGCATGTGTTATGCAAAAACGTACCCCGCCTTGATAAAGTGGTCTTCGTGTGTTTTGTCCGTGGCTCATATGTTTTGCCGAACGTGAGCTCCCAGCTTTCCCAGCGCCCAAAGGCCAAGCTCCCGCGCGGGCACGGAGGCCCGAGGGACGGGAGCCTATTGCCCCCATCCAGCTTCAATTTGGGCCGGGAGCCCTACGAAGCGAAGAAACGTCGCGGAGCTTCCGTTGGTCGGAGCAGGGTTCCACTTTTTGACTACCCCAGGCTAGGCTTAAACCCAGAACCCCTAATTTAAGCCTATCTTGGGG
>CAUJNA010002358.1:772500-775000 GCA_963377175.1 Effrenium voratum | reverse complement strand
CCCTCTATTTCCCTTCTGCAACAGCAACCCCCTTCCTTTTGGGAAGCCGTTTTCTACCTCAGCTTTTGCCCCGAACTAAGAATGGGATGTTGAGATTCTGTTTCATGCGTCGTGAACCCAAACTTTGCTATGAATATCCGACTTTCACAGGCTGTGGTCATCTTTGAGAAGTTCGGAGCCACCCTGAGTTTGGTATGCTCCCTCCAACAAACCGGTTTTTTAAAACAAAAGCAGGTTCTTCTGCAACAATTGCTGTACCTCAGCAATCTGAACGAAGGACTTGCCAAGGAAACGTTCCATTGGTTCGCTCCTTCTAGCCCGAACCGTTTGGCTTGAGATCGTTCTAAGGACATGTAGTTGAGCGTGCAAAGACCCGGAATACCGTGGGAACTGCCACAGGAATTTGCGATTGGCCGCGTCAATCAAAAAGGAACCCTCCGAACCAGGCATCAGTGGGCGTTTGGCCTTATCAAACATTTCGGCCAAGTGGCAAAGGTTTCTGGCACAGGGCAACCCAAACAGCGTGAAAATGGTGGCCAAGTATCACTTAACCCCTGTGGTTGTTTGGAGGTTTGGAGGTTTGGACGTCAGGGACAACCAGGTACCTTCCCACTTCCCCATGCGGTTGAAAAATGAACTGGGTTCAAACCACGCCACCAATCCAACCCACCAACCAGGTAACCGCTGTACCTTCTCTTGATTATCGATGTTGGGCAAGAGCCGATCCTACTTGGACATTGGAAGCATAGGGCGTGTCAACCGGTTCACCCACCAACTCAGGGTCTGCACTTTTTGGCTTGCATCATGAAAACCTCCTACAACGTAAATTGGTCAAATACGCATCCAAAAACGAGGGTTCGGTCGATGTCCTGTAGGTTCCCTGGTTTCTTAGATAGCGGTGTCTTCTTTTACAGGACCCCCCCCAACAAAAAAGGTAGTTTCTTTTTATCAAAACAAGAAAAGAAACAAAAACAAACAAACAAACAAACAAACAAACAAACAAACAAACAAACAAACAAACAAACAAACAAACAAACAAACAAAGCACATGGTGTTCCGCAATGGGTTTCCCTTTTGAAACAACCAAAAACCCGGGGCGCCCATCCAAATCGTCGCAACGGGCTGGAGCGGCTGGAGCGGCTGGAGCGAGCGAGCCCGCGGCTTGAGCCAATCCGAGGCGCTCGTTGATGGTCTTGCCCGAGGCCACCGCTGCCTTCTGAGCTGCCAGGCCTGCCACTCGCGCCTCAGCGCAAGACTTGTCTTGGTGGCTGCAACGACCCCCCTGCAAAAAGTGCTTCACTTCTTTGGGGGTTTAGTGGAAACCACAAAACGTATATGACAACCAACATGTTGAAGCCTAAAGATCCAACCCAGTAGCAGTTAAGTTGTAAGGCGGTAACATCTTATAGAAGCCTGAACGAATGCAGGGTTCCGAATACTGCCCTTTGGTTTCTATGGTTCTGGTGAACGACTGCAAACATGGAAGATTTACAGTTAACCCAACTCGTTCCATGAGTAGTCCGCAAATACTATGGTTGTTGGATGCTTGTAGGACGAGCTGGGGCTCCCCACTTCGAACGCTAATTTGCTTTTCCAATCCAAAAAGCACGAGGCTTACTACTCCAAAACCCACAAATCAACCCCCAAACTCACGCCTCAAACAAAGGGAAGCCTACGCAAACCACCAAGCTCTCACCCTCAGCCTGCAAAAGGCATATCCCCGGACTCCATCGCCGTTCCCCCCCCCATTTCCCCCCCACCCCAAACCCCGCATACTCGGCTCGGCTCGGCGCGCGAATTCAGCCATTTCCCCCCCAACCAAACGCCTCGGCTAGCCTACCCAAACCTCTAAACTCTCACCCCCAGCCTACCAAAAACACAACCCCCGGACTCCATCCCCGTGCCTGCAACCTCGGCTCGGCCCATTTCGCGCCTTCAGAAAATTCAGCCATTTCCCCCCCAACATCCCCACCCAAACGGCTCGGCCCCACTCAGCCCGGCCCAAACTCGGCTCGAACTCGAGGCGTCGAGGCGCCGCGTGCTCGGCCGCCTTGGAGTCCGACATCCCGGCGTCCTTCGCGGCCTTGAAGGCGGAGCCCCCGGCCTCCTTGGCCGCCTTCGCCTCCGTGGCGTTCAGCGTGGTGGTGGTTCCTCGGGATCGGATCGCGTCGCGAGAGGGGCTGACTGACAGACGAAGACGTGCGTCTCCCAGCGAAACGGGGCGCCTAAGGCTCACCTCTCCAATGCCGGGCCCTCCAATGAAAAAAGCCCAGACCCATGACTCAGGGGCCCTTGAAATCAGCCCAGGGCCCAAAATCATTGGGAGCCTTAGGGCTGGCAGAAAAATGCATGGGGCGCGTGGTTTGGTTTTTTGGGTTTCTGGTGGCGAAACACAACAACTCACCCGAGAAATGCCCAAAGCTTTGCGGCCGAAAGACTCATAAAGAATCCTGGGATCCTTGTATCAAAATAGGGATATGGAGCCTAACATGGCGGTGTT
>CAUJNA010002358.1:415000-765000 GCA_963377175.1 Effrenium voratum | reverse complement strand
TCGGCATTTCCATCCTGTGGAATCTGGTTGCTGGCCGAGGACGGGCCGTCCTTTTGTTCTGCCTGGTCTGGTTGCAACCGTCTCCGTCTTCGCCTCCGTTTTCTTCGCCGTTCCCTTCTTATTGCATCTTCAGTGGCCGCAAGTGCCGTTGATGTGGCGGTGGTGGCAGCTTGTGTGGTAAGTGTGCTAGTTGTGGGCGTTGTGATCTTGTGCGTGGTGGTGGTTCTAGTGGTTGTGGTGGTTGTGGTGGTTGACGTGGCAGTTGTCGTGGTAGTCGTGGGTCGAAGCTCCACGCCTTTCTGCACGAAGTACATGTTGCTCGCCTCGAGCCATCAGTGCCGAGCGGTCGGCCCAGCTGTCGGAGCAAGCCTCTTTGTTTTTCGTTTGCTTTAAAGCTTCCATTTGCTTCTGTGACAAATGCCCTCCAAAACCAACAAGCGGAAATATGGAACATAACACACATATTCTGAAGCAAATACCCTCCCTTCCACGAAGTTGGCACCTGACAGGGGGTCCCTCCAAGAGGAAATCCATCTTCCAGGTGCCCTCCCACAGTTGCTATGTTAGTGAGGGAGGGTAGAAGAAAGGGACACCGAACAGAAACCAAAGCTACACCGCCCCATGCGGCGGCCAAAAATCCCGCCACGCTTTGCTCGCTTCGCCTGGCCTCCCCGGCGTCGTTGTACGACCGGACCTCAGGAAAAAAAAGCGTTGAGCCATGCCAATCAAGGTGGGGATTTATGTCCATGCATCAAACGCTTTGGAGGCGGTTCCTCATTTAAACATATGGCCATTCATTCAGCAGCATTCCCTTGGCTTTCAAAGCTGCTCCCATTCAACCCGATCGGTGGAGAACTTTGGCCTCCGGTCAAGCAAACGGCTTTTTGTTTTCCCTGGGAGGGTGCTTTTTGCTTGGACCCTTGGAGGGATCCTTACATTGTACACCTGAACATTGCAACTTGTAAATGGTGGTTTCCAACTTTGTTTTGGTGTTGAAAAAGCAACATATGTTTCAAATGGTTGCAAAATGGAGATCTTTTAAGGAGCCCTGACCTCCGGAGTCGTGTGGCAAACCTGAGGCTCCCTGAGGCTCCCTGCCACGATGCTCTGCAGACTTCGGACTCCCGGGCGACCGGAGGGGCCGATGCTCTCGTTGCCTCGTTGCAAATCCCCCAAAAAACCTCCCGTCGGTCTTGGGGAAAGGAAACCACTTGCTGGTGCTGGTGCGAGATATCGGTACGGAAGGAGGGAATGAACCTAGGGATCCTCTTAAAGGAAACCACCACTTGGATGTTTTAACTAGGGATCCCCTTGAAGGAAACCACCCCTTGGATGGATTTTCTATCGGGGTCACTCCATTTCTCCTTCCCTAGCGCACCTTTAGCAAGTCGCCTTGGTACTTCCCGTGCAAGCGGGGTCTCGGGTCCTGGGATGGGTTCCGGAGCGCTTAGATCGGGGACAAAAATACCACCACTGGCCGCCGCCGGGACCCCACGTTTTTTACTTGGCTGGCTTTGTTTTTGGGGAAAGACCCATGCCACTTAAAGTGGCAAGGCATTTTGGGGGGTTCTCAAAACTGCTTGTGGGACACAGGCGGACACCTGGGCTATATAATTGTCTCGACTGGTTTTGAGGGGAAGCGACCAAAGAAGAAGGACAAGGCAGCTGAAGGCTCCACATGGAGAATGGCACCACGACACAGGGATGCTAGTCCAGCTGTGAAACATGCGGATTCGGTTGGGTCGGGACCGTCCCCAATAAACCCAGGGAATTTTCTTGCTTAGAGCCGAGTAAGAAAGAGCAGGTCCGTAAAAAGAAAGAAAACCAAATCAAGACTCCCCTTTGTCCCAGGAACATCAAACATCACTCACTAAGAAGCCACCCAATAAATCCTTTTTGTTGGTGGTTGACTTGAAGGCAAACATCCTGGACACAAATGAAACAATCAGCTTCCCCCCAAATTAGCTTCTGAATTGCCCTCAACAAGAACAGAGGCTTCAAATCTTCAAACCAATCCAAACCCGACAAAAGGAGGCTCCGATATTTTTGGGGGTTCAACCAACATCTGCGGTTCCCCCTCATCTCAGAAAAAAGCGTGAAACAACGTCACCTGGGTGCAAAAAAACAACACTAAACAACAAAAAGCACCCGAAAAGCCCCGCGCCCCACGCCCGGGCATCGAGATCTGTCCAGGCCTGCCGCCCAGTACAGGTTGCCGCCGAGCTTGGGATACTTCCAGTGGAACCACTTGTTGCTGTTGCACCCGCAGCCCTTGTCCTTCATGCCTCACCGAAGAAAAAACGCGCCCGGGTCAAGAAACCCCTGCCTTTCGGTGAATGTACTTGGGACTTTGGACGTGGGGAAGAAAAAACGACATTGTTGGGAAGACTGGAAGAGATGCGCTTGAACAATAGCAACTCTGAAGTTAAAAAAAAGAAAGAACAACAAGAACAACAAAGCGGCGCCCAGCTTAAAAACATGGAACCGGCGCAGGAACCTCGAGAAATCCGGTTCTCCCAGTCCAAGCTCTCCACACATATTTTTGTTGCTTTTTGGGGTATGCTTCCAGGATTCCTGTGTTCCCTAGCTGATTGAGCGCTTTCCCCTTCCGAAACAAGCAGGGTTTCCACCCCTTGCCCCCAATGCGCAAAACGCTCTGCCCCAAGTCAGCAGCTCGGAAGCCAACTTCCCAAGTCCCAAGTCCAGGATCTCCAACTGGTTCCCTCAACGCGCTTAGGACATCCAGAATACGGGTACCAATTTGTTTCTGTAGGGCAACCATTCAGCCACTAGTGTCACCTTCTAGGTCCTCCAGTAGAGAGGTTGGAATAAGTTGGTACCAACCTTTTTTTTCTAGTAGGGGAACCCTCCCCCCCAAAAAAAACACGGTAGAAGGGCACCCAGCTGGGGGACCTAGGTGAGGAAAACTGTGCATCTGGACCTGGGCAAATCTTCAGCTTCTGGAACTGCGCAACATTGACCAATGTGCGGCTCACTTGGAAAAAGCATGCCCTCCCCGTAAAATTCTGAGGCACGGGTTTCTTCATTCACGAGAAAGCTCGATATTTTCACCTTTTTTTGGTAAACATGATTGAAATTGTTCAAACAAGAGCGTCAAAACATTCCCTGCACACCCGGGACACTTGAGACTATTTTGGAATCCTTCAGGAATGCGGGGAACCTTGCGTTCTGGTTGCTGGGTCAAAGCAACCCCCCCCCCCATGCCAAAGCGGCAGCTCAAGGAAGTCTCCAAACCTTTGCCCGCATCAGTGTCGTCGCTGCCCCAGCGGGAGGGGTCGTAGTACTGCACACCTCGCATGCATTACGCGGGTTGAGCCAGTGGAGCCTTTTGGGTTTCCGGGGACTTGGTTCAAATAATGTTGGACTCTCTTCAATGCAACCCCCCCCTGAACAGTGGAACCAGTCGGCGGGACACTCTTTGGTGAAAGCCTGGGGTCTGGGAGGGACAGTACTCAGAACTTACTTTAGCATTGCCAATTCTACTTTAGTATTGCCAAGGCTGACTCTCAAATTCCCAGTACTTACTTTAGCATTGCCAATTCTACTTTAGTATTGCCAAGGCAGACTCTCAGCTCCCCAGTACTTGCTTTAGTATTGCCAATTCTACTTTAGTATTGCCAAGGCTGACTCTCAGCTTCCCAGTACTTACTTTAGCATTGCCAATTCTACTTTAATATTGCCAAGGCAGACTCTCAGATCCCCGTACTTGCTTTAGTATGGCGAATTCTACTTTAGTATTGCCAAGGACCGTCTTTTCAGCAACCCCCAACACCAGTTGGACACTAAAGAGGACCCCGAAACAGTCGCATTAAAAGGATCTGGGCCTCTTGTGGGCACCCCCCTTTGTGTGACTGTTTGCCCGCACTTGCTTGTAAAGAAGTTATCTTAAATTTGATGGTTTGGGAAACAACTTGCAAAATGGATTTCCTAGATCTCACGCCTTGAACCTTTGAGCTGGGGGAGAGCCTAGGATGAGTCCCTTCTTTAAACGTAAAAGGCTGAGGCTTTGGTTTTCAGTTTTCAGCAACCCCGAAACCAGCTGAACACTAAAGAGGACCCCAAAACAGTCGCATTAAAAAGGATCTGGGCCTCTTGTGGGCACCCCCGTTTGTGTGACTGTTTGCCCGCACTTGTTTGTAAAGAAGTTATCTTAAATTTGATGGTTTGGGAAACAACTTGCAAAATGGATTTCCTAGATCTCACGCCTTGAACCTTTGAGCTGGGGAGAGCCTAGGATGAGTCCCCTTCTTTAAACGTAAAAGGCTGAGGCTTTGGTTTTCAGTTTTCAGCAACCCCGAAACCAGCTGAACACTAAAGAGGACCCCAAAACAGTCGCATTAAAAAGGATATGGGCCTCTTGTGGGCACCCCCCTTTGTGTGACTGTTTGCCCTCACATGTTTGTAAAGAAGTTATTTTGAATTTGATGGCTTGGGGACCACTTCAAGCAAACGACTTCCATGGATTTCCCAATGTTTGCCAGGATGTGTTTGCCCGTGCTTTTGCCCGACTTGTTTGCCAAGCTATTCTGCCCATATTTGTCCGGCGTTGTTTCCGGCAAACAAACTTTCCATGATGGAGGACCCCCAAAACAGTCAATCGATCCTGAAGTAGCAAAACAGTTTGTACAATTGAGGGTACTATTAATAAAAGGAGGTCTAATATTAGCAGGGGGAAACTTGGGGTAGCCAATCTCACTTGCACAGGATACAAGAGGCGGTGAGTCTTCAGGTTGCCAGTTTGCCCCTTGGGCCACGAAAAGGTCGAAAGGTCGATCTGCTTTGCTGTAACTGAGGGATGATCAGCCAAGTTGCGCAAGGCCCTCCAGAACTTGGTATACAAAGATCCAGTCTTCTGTGGATCTGGGTCCTGAGATTGAGCGTCAATGGAAAACCATTCAAGAGCTTGTGATACCAAAGAGGGGTTGCCGCAAAATGGCGTATGGAACTCCAGAAACTGATTGGCTTAAGGGCTACACTCAAAAAGCTGGCAGACCCATGTGGGCTGCCATCCCAGGGATGAGGAAGAACGTGGTCATGCCATTCAGGTCTCTGGATCACTTTGTGGGGAAACCCCCCCCCTGCAGGAATCCGCCACCTTCAGTGATCGGGGTCAACGGTAGGAAGGAATCAGCCTTGAACGAAGAAAGGCCCACCAATCAATACTCCTGTCAAAGCCAAATAGGGTGGATGACTGCAAAAAAATGTATTGCGCAGTAAAGGCCAATCCAGTATCCAATGGTCCGACTTTCTGTCAGGTCCCTTTGAAAGGACACTTACCAGCGCCAAGGAACCCAATCCGCTTCTGTCAGGATGTCCATGTGGTCTTCACATTGCTTCACCTTGACAACCATGCATTCGCCTCAGAAAGAACAAAAACCAGCCGCTTCCAACTCCTGACTGGATCATGGTCGTGCGACACTTCCCCCAGAATTCTTGGGCCGGCATATGCAAAGTCGGGCCCCGAGCCTCGATTTTCCCACTGGACGCATGGGCTGATCACCTGACAGAGTACCTGACCAAGTCGCACTCGGCCTGATACGGCTCGCAGTATCTCACCTCGCAATCTCCGGCGAACTGTCGGCATCCATCTGTCTCCCTGGCCGATTTTTGCCAACCTTCACACCCAAGGAATCTTCCCAGGATCCTTCTTGACTCATTCTCTTCATGTTGTTTTGACGATCAGCATGGGTGAAAAGGATGGGAACACTAGTTGGCAGGGATGGTTCTCACGGGCAAACACACGTGATCTAACTTCTGCAGCTCACTAAAATAAGTTCTGAGACAGAGTCAATGCTACACGGGTGCATCTCCTCTTTTAAAACGGGTACCCCCCCTTCAGGCTGGTTTAACGAAAGCATTTCCAGCTTTTGAGCAAGCTAGATCACATTCTTGGACACAAACCCACATGCTTCTCTGCATTTTCTTCTTTAAAATTGCACAAATCC
Source organism: Effrenium voratum (assembly GCA_963377175.1). Lineage (NCBI taxonomy): Eukaryota > Dinophyceae > Suessiales > Symbiodiniaceae > Effrenium > Effrenium voratum. Next base: position 759,034 of record CAUJNA010002358.1, on the reverse strand, counting down.
CCCGCTACGAACGCCCTGGAACCCAGGACATTCCTGGCAACAGAACTGATTCCTAGCCAAAAGCAGGCTGGTGAGGGCAATGAGGACCCCTTGGGCTCCAGAATTGGGGTACACAGCCATAACGACTCGGCCTCTTCCAGCACATGAGTCGATTATCCATCCTTAGCCGATCTCTCGATCCCCGAAAGCGATGCGCAAGCTGCAAGTATCGATCGGAGAGAAACTCAACAAATGGCCCAACGATGGCGTGTCAACCAAACCTCAGCTCCATTTGGATCCAATCGCGCTCGATTCTGGGCGAGAAAACGCGGGCCAACATGTGGGGCAGGCTTCTGAAGGCCCCATTGCCCCGGTGGTATTTTTTTAGATGGATTAACCAGAATGACTACCCAGTGGATGTTCCAGTGTTCGGACAGGGTGAAGTTCTTACAAAAGGCAGCTCTCATATATACCCCCATTTACACTATGTGGGATTGTTTTCTTTTGGGAACTGTGAAAAGGGAAGCCAGTAGGAAACCGGCCACGTACCCTATCCATACTGACAAATCAAATCCCATAGAGTCCACAAGATCCAAGGGAAAAAGAAGTGCTAGGGGCGCTGGGCAACCGCCTGTGTGAGCATGTTCAAGATGCTATTGTTAAAGCAACCTCCCCATCTCTACTCTTGGTATGGTAGATCGAACAACTTTTTGGTTTTTGCAGACCCCCAGTAAAAATGAACAGAACCAAAAAACAACAGGCAAAACAAACATGCCAAGAACAGTGAAGTCCCTTCTTGGGAGGTCGATTCGCCAAGTTAGCAAGTTGTTGGTAACCTAGGTTACCACCCACTGATTGGTTCCCTCAGTGGGGTTAACCTTGCTATTAGGGGGTTAAAAACTCAAGAAGTTAACCACTTACTATCTTGGCCGAACATCCAAGTATGGGTCTCCCGTTCAAGGAGGGTTTAACACAATGGCGGGCAGGCGTAGCTAGAATCAGAAGATCCGCCCTTTCTCCCTTCAACCAGACCCCAGCCGTCTTGACGAAAGCCAGGTCTACCCGGGTTCGTTTCATTTCCAGCCTTTAAACGTCAGCCTAGGAAACTCACTCCTGGCCAAGGTGGTGTTTATGAAGCAAAAGGGAAATGTAAGCTGTCCAAATCAAGGCCCCTGGCCTCAAAAGGCAAGCAGGTATTCGTCATCTTGGATTAACGCTCGCTTCCGATCGAGCGGGTCGGCCAAAGAAGTCTGAACTTTTTGCTAACCACTAAAACGCACTTCTCGAAACGTAAGAAGTCTAGAAAGTGAGCAACACCGCAAAAGCAAACCACCAGGCGGTGTCTCATTTTTTGTAAGCTGAGGTTGTGCAAGGTAAGCAGGTGATGGGACCGCCGGATTCACATCGCAAACACAAAATATGGGATCCCTAAGCGGGGTGGGGTGGTCCAAGCGGGGGGATTCCCTAAGGCTCCCTAAGAAATCTTAAAAACCCTCAGGAACCCTAAAGAACCCAAGCGAACCCAAAGGAACCCTAAGGAACCCTAAGGGCCCCCCAAAAAATCAAAAGAACCCTAAAAATCCCAAAGGAATCCAAAGGAACCCAAAGGAACCCAAAAATGAACCCCAAGAAACCAAAAGAACGCTACAAATCCCAAAGGAATCCAAAGGAACCCTAAGGAACCCAAAGGAACCCCAACAAAAACCCAAAGAACCCTAAAAAATCTCAAGGAACCCAAAGGAACCCAAAGGAACCCAAAGGAACCCGCAACCCTAACAAACCCTAAGGAACCCTAGGGCTCTCAACTCCCCCCCTTGCAACCTGCCCCCTATAAACAAAACTTCGGCGTCCGCGGAAAAAGTTGGACCGAGTTTCTCGAAGGCCACGTGGTAGAGGAAGCCCTCAGCCTTTTGGGAGCCGACGGATCGATCCGCGGCTGAACTCAGACGGATCGACCTGGGGTGATGTGAAAAAAAAAGGGCTCCAAAAAAGTTATTTCTGCTACTTGGGTCTGCTCTCACTTGATGCTCCAACATATTGGATGTGATGCTTGTTCATTGTAGTGTTACTTGGTCAACGCCCATGAATTGAAGCTGATGATCATCATTCCAGTGGGCAAAATGAGGGACATGTTACCTCACGTTGACCGAGCATAGGGCTGGAAAGCAACCACGCGGCACAGAAAGGGGCACTCACTTCCCACAGGATGGGCAAGAGGAACATGTTGCTTGTTGCAGACTGTGGTTTCGCCTCAAAGCAACTCCAGGGATCTCCAGTCCCATGTCCAACCAACCAGAGCCCGTTTTCGCCGAACTCGCTTCAGGTCCTCGGCCTCTCAAGGCCTTCCCAAAAGGAGATGCTGACAACCCATGGGACACATGGCGAAAGGAGACGCCACGCGACACCTGAAAACAAAGTGTCAGAGGATCGGATGGAATGGTGGGAGATATATTCTAGCGGAACTTCTTTGCGCACGCTCTCACATTTGCACTGGACAGCACTAAACTGTTCACCGATGCTCACACTTGATGACCACAACAAACTGAGACACCATAAACCTGATAGCCTGGCAGTATTGTCCGTTGCTCATCTGGATGCCAAACAGGGGTCCGGCAAAAATATGAAAAGTCCGTCACCCAGAACCTTGTTGGTTGTTTTCTTCTGGGAAGGTACATTTTGTACCATCCGTTGCCTTTTCTGGGCTGCCCTCAGATCCTACCACTAAACCCTAAAGGCCTAAAACTTGGTTGCTGTTGACCCCCCTGCAAAAAGCTTAACTTTTTGGGGGGTTTAGTAGAAAACACGTTTATTTCCCAAAAAGTTAAAGTCTAAAGATCCAACCCACTAGCAGTCAAGACAAGGCTAAGGGGACGGCTGGGGGCCACCAAGTTTTGAGAAATTCGCGACACTGGTTGCAATTTATCTCGCACCCCGAGAGCCACTTCTCGGGGGTCAACAACTTGGAGATCTGAGGATCACGTTTCTCCCTTACTTGAAACTACCTCGCGACTGGCGCATGTGGGCGTGCCTTGTTTTGGGGGTCGTCTTCAAACTGGTGGTTCTCCTTTTGGTTTCCCTTTGAAAGCCAACCAACCAGGGTTCCCGAACAACCGGCAAATAATAAAAACCGAAACAAAACCGACACACCTATGTGGTCCACCCCAAGGGTTTGGGACAAATGCCATCGCCACAAAACAGCATGAGACCCTTCGGGCCATGTTTTGACCACTTTAGAGATGCTACGTCAATATTCTTGGGACCGCATGTCTTTGTTGGCGGGTCATGAGCATGGACGATTTTTTGTTGGACCCTTTGATGGATATGGGGCTCATGTCAACCAGCCACGTAAACAAAGGCATTCAACGCAAGATCACAGCAACTTCCCCATCACGGGCTGCGGGTTCCTCTCGATTTACCTTTTTAGCTACCGCCATTCAACTGATGCCATCAAAGAAAATCTTCCTTCCCCTATTCAGGGATGTTCGGGGATGTTCCTTCAACAGGTTTGTTCGTCCGGGGATGTTCCTTCAAACTCGGTTGCTTTCTGCTCGCCTGCCAAAAGTTGAAACTTTTAGTGGTTTAATACGGAAAACCCCATTAGTTGGCCAAAAGTTATTCAGTCCTAACATCCCTTGGCAAAATGGCGCCAAAGAAACATGGCCATGGGTCAAAATCCCACTTAGCCCCCAGTGAACACCCCAACCCCACTAAAAATCCCTGGGGGGCACGCCCGAACCCACAAAAAGTGGGTTCGCAGGACCGGTCCCGGGACCGGTCCTGGGACCAGTCCTGGGACCGGTCCTGGGACCGGTCCCGGGACCGGTCCCAGGACCGGTCCGACCGGTCCTGGGACTGGTCCCAGGACCAATCGGTTTGGTCGGACTGGTCCTGGCACCGGTCCCAGGACCGGTCCGGACTGGTCCCAGAATCAGTCCCAGGACTTCCAGGACCGGTCCTGGGGCTGGTCTGGGACCGGTCCCAGGACCTGGGACCGTCCTGGGACCAGTCTGGGAAGCCGGTCCCGGGATCGGGTGTGACCGCTGGTACTTCAAATTGTTGTGGTGCGACCTTTCCGGATTGGCACCCAGGACGCTGGACAGGGTCCCAGGTCGTCACTGATTGCGACCAGTTGAGGGGGACCTTGTTTCTAGGACCAGCTCAACGTGACTTCGGCATAAACCGGCCCGTGCGGTTATTGACGGAGCTGTCATCTGTCTGACTTTTCCGTTAATCCTTGTGGTAGTAGAGGATCCCTGGATCCATTCTGCAAGAGAGTCCAAGACGTCGAGTCAAACCGCGCCAGACTGGGACCAGCCTGGATAGGGTCCCAAGTCCCGGTCCCTGCCGGCGACCGGTCCAGGGCAACTTCGGGAGGGCCAGTTTCAGGGCGACCCCGGGAGAGGCGCCAACTCGAAGTGACTTGGGCGCAAGCCGGCCCACGCGGTAATTAACGGACTAGCTGCCCTATTTCTGACTTTTCCGTTAATCCTTGTTTGTGGTCGTAGAGGATCTTCTAAGTGGTCCCCGGGTTTGCGGACGTGTTTCAGGACCGGTCCTTGTGACTTTTCCCTTAATGCGCCGAGGGTCGGCGGCAGCAGGCGGGAGCCTGGTTAATAAATCGCCTAAAATGGGTGGTGAATTCACCAATTCCAACCAACATGGGATGCCAAAACGGTTTTGACACCCGCAGCCACATGACTTGTCAACTTGTAAGGCGAGAGGCGGGCATCTCGGCATCGTCTGAAAGCCACCAGCTTGAGCTCATCTGCCCATCTGATGTCATAGTCATGAGAACCTGCGCGCCAACTTGGGCACGGTTAAAGGGTATGGGTCCAAAAAAAGGTCACCCCAAAACAGAACAAACAGTAACCAAGCTTGTTATTTACATGGCTGTGGCTCAAGAATAGGGTCACCCCAGTTTCAGAAGCCTGTGTAAATGGGGAAAAAACATAGACGAACTGAAACCTGCGGTCCCCTGGCCCCCACACCCAAATGTGCGTCACGGAGCTGAATGGCCCGCAGGACCGGTTCCAAGGGGACAGCCGCAGGGTGACAAGGTCGATTCGCTTTGAAGAAGTGAGGCAAAAGGACCGGTTTTGGGGCGGGGGCGATTTTGATTGAAGCACACTGCTCTCCAAAAAGAAGTTGGAAAAGGGCGCCACTGTTTGGGGAGTGCAAACCGGACAACTAGAAGGGATCAGGGTCATCCAGGAACCAGGACATCAAAACGGTCACAACTAAATGTTTGTGAGATTTGGTGAGAAGCAACCCAACCCAAATGGGGATACAATGCTTTCTCCTTGGCTGGAAAAAAGGGACCCCAGCAAAAAAATATCTTTTTTGCTGGTTAGTGGAAAACAAAGGGGACCCCAAAAAAGCAAAAACGGAAAACGGGGAGCTAATTCTGGGGAAGTCTCATCGTATCAATTGAACTGGGTTTGGATCTACGAAATGTGGAAGTACCGCGTCAACACCATTCGTTGCGAATCGCCCCGCAGACTCTCTGCTATCCCTGCCGTGTTTTGGCACTTGGACGCATGGGCCCCTTCTGCGAAACCTTCCGCGGAGTGAAAGGTACCTAGGTCTTCTAGTAGAGAGCGTAGAATAAGGGTACCCTTTTTTCTGTAGTCTATTTTAGTAGGGGAAGCCTCCGCCAAAAAAGGGGTGAGAAAGGGCACTGGGGGACCTAGGTCCTTCACCTTCGAGCATGATTCTAAGTGCTTCCGTGGGCCTTGAGCCGGCAAGTTGTTTCTGGAATTTGAGGAAGGTGGCGTCCGCGAGGGAGCGGCTAAAAGTTCTAGTAAGACAGGGATCCTTACATTATACACATGAACATTGCCTGGTAATTGTGATTTCCCTTTAATTCGGTGGAAAAAGCCATGTTTCAAATAATCAAATGGGCAACATGTATCTTTCATGGAGCCCTGCAAGAGCACATGTACTTCAGGAAAGAGCAAATCAACCACGTCCCTTCCGTGAGCCTGCGCGGCAAAAACACTTCCGCAAACCTTCCGCGGCTGCGGTGTGGTGCCACCATGTTTGTTGATATGTCCATCTCTAGACATTTTTGCTTGAGCGGAAAACCAAACCACCACCCACATGATCAGGGATTGTACTTTTAGATTCACATCCCTTTTTCCTTCCGCAATGTTTCCGGCCCTGCCCTCGCAGCCAATCTGTTTTTCCAAGCCTTGAGTATGGGGTGTCTGTACCCGAAACTCGATGAGTCGAACTGGCGGCGTGCAAACGTCGCGTTTTCTGCTGCTGGGGGGGGAACTCTTGCCATTTGCAACACGGTAACATTGTCCGATTCTCGCAAATGGAGTGGAACCCAACCAAGCACAATTTCAAAACATGTTCCTTTCGTGTTAACACACATCGAAACATGGGAGCACTTCTTGGATCTCTTCTTTGCAGTTGGCAGATGTGGAGCCACGAGCATCTCCCAAACAACCATCAACAGAGAAAAACCCTTCATAGCGAGTCACTCGATTTGGTACCCTTGTTTTGGTGTGCCTTTAAAGAGTCATTCAAACTCTTTCTCCTCTCCTGGAAACCTCCCGAAATCAGTCGCCCACACCGTGATCATCCGGCGTGGCAATGTGACTGCTGAATACTGAGTCGAATACCTCCGGCCGAAAAGCTTTGCAAGCCGTCAGGCAAAACTTGCCAATGTGCAATTGCTGACAAAGTCAGGCTCTGCAGGCCACTCGGGAGCTTGATTCCACGCGCGCTCTGAAAGAAGTCGTTGGCAGGAAGCAAACGTTGCTTGAAGCGGGCGCCAAAAGCTAGGTTCTGCAGGTTGCCCGGCAGTGTTGCTTCCGGTATGTGTTGATTGAAGCACTCGCCAAAAGCCAAGCTCTGCAGGCTGCCCGGCAGCAGTACTTCCTGTAAGGGTTGATTGAAGCAGTCGCCAAAAGTCAGGCTCTGGAGGTTTCCAGGCAGTCTTACTTCCTGTAAGGGTTGATTGAAGCAGTCACCAAAAGTCAGGCTCTGCAGGTTGTCTGGCAACACCACTTCCTGTAAGGGTTGATTGAAGCGCTCGCCGAAAGTCAGGGTCTGCAGATTGCATGGTAATGTTACTCCACGCAGAGATCGGTTGAACTGCTCGCCGAAAGTAAGGCTTTGAAGGCTGGGACAAGCCACTTCGTGCAAGACTTGGTCGAAATAATACCCAAAACTCAGGCTTTTGAGGGCGGCTGGCAAAGTCACTCCCTGCAGGCTATGATTGAAGTCCCTCCCGAAAGTCAGGTGCTGCAAGCTCTCTGGCAAAGAGGCCCCTTTCAAGCATTGGTTGAAACGCAGGCCAAACGTCAGGCTTTTCAAGGAACTGGGCAAATTCATTTCTTGCAAGCGCTGGTTGAATGTTTGGCTGAAGGTGAGGTGCATCAAGTTTCTTGGCAACGTCTCTTGCTGGTTCAGCAGGCCGCCAAAGGTAAGGTTGCACAAGTTTTGGGGCAAAGTCACAGCCCTCAAGCACTTTTTGAACTTCGAGCCACAATGCAAGCTCTGCAGGCTGCTCGGCAAAGTGACTCCCTTCAGCTCTTCAAAGTCAAAGCCCAAAGTGAGGCTCCCCAAAGCAACTGGCAACACGCCCTGCAGCCTTTGATTGAACTTGGAACCAAATGTCAGGCATTGCAAGCTGCTTGGTAACGTCAAACCTTGCATGCTTTGATTGAAGCTGTAGCCAAATATCAGGCTTTGCAAACCGCTCGGTATCTTGATCCCCTCCAAGCTCTGGTTGAAGCTGTTGCCAAAGTTGAGACTTTGCAGCTTGCCCGGCAGAGTCACTCTCTGCAAGGGCTGGTTGTAGCCTCGACCGAAAATCAAGCTTTGCAGGCTGCCAGGAAAAATCACTCCGTCTAACCTTTGGTCAAACATGTCGCCAAAAGTCAGGGTCTTGAGATTTCTGGGCAGCATCGTCCCTTGCAAGTCCGAGTTGAACTGTTGCCCGAAACTTAGGTGTTGAATGCTGTCCAACATCATGCTCTGGAAACTTTTGTCGACCGCACCCAGGCCAACATGCAGGTTCTGCAAGCTGTGTGGCAAGGATTGCGAGATGCCGCGGATGTTGTGCAGGGCCAGCTGGGTGATTCCTTCGAGCGCTCCCACGCAGGTGTCGTCTCCTCTCAATACATGCCACGCCTGCCCCAGGCGGGTGGGAGCGTAGGTATATGCCCCAACACAGCCGTCGGCCAAGCCTGACTTGCCAAAAACTTCCCCAACAAATCATTGCGCCAAAACCGGGTCCGCGCAACATGCGACAGGGTTGGGTCAAGCCTTGGCTTCCACGCGTGGCTGCGTTTTTTCGAGGGAACCTGTTGTTTCCCCGGCAGGTTTGGGGTTGCTAGATTTTAAGTGACATCCGGCCGCCACAGTCTGCCCACCGGCAGAGCCTGTGTGACAGGCAGCTGTGACAGGACAAAGCTTGTGACAGACAGCTGCGACAGAGCCTTCCATCAGGTGTGACAGACATGCAGCTGTGAGAGAGCTTGGCCGCGACAGCTCGAAGTTTGAGGCCCCCTCCAGCGGCCAAGCCAAGACAGCCCCCACCGTCCAAAGCCGGAGGGCTCCCGAAGTGCGAGTCAGCTGCGATAGGCTGAAGCTGGCGTCCCCGGCCAATGGCTGACAGTCCGAAGACTGAGGTGTTGGCGTCCCCTCCAGAGCAAGCAGAGCACTAGGCAAATGAGCTCAGCAGCGCAGATTTGGCATGCTCAAGGCCAGGTTTGCACGTGCTCCAAGCGAATTGGACGCCAAGTTGCCGCGCCTTCCCCGGGGCTGTCGTCTTGCTTGGGCCGCTGGGCTGCAGCGTTTCGCCGCTGCCCAAGGAGCTTGGAGTAGGCCCAGGCGCCAGGAGTACACAGTTAGGCGTCTGAAGGGCACGCGCGTCTGACGCAAACAAAAAGCTGGCTGCTGCAGCGTTGCTGCGCACCTAGGAAGAAGATTCAGCGCTTAGACTTGCTTGGCTTGGCAACTTTGGATCGACACGTTCAGAAGATGTTCACCTGCCATCAGCCAATGTAGTTGGATCTTGGGGATATCAAGAGCTTGCCTGGTCCCTCGAAGAATTGAAGTCTGCCGGATCAAGGGAAACTCCACCAAACAGAAGTGTGATTTCGGTAGCTGCTACGGCTGCTATTCATTCGGGTTGAGCTGCCTTGGTTCCATTTTGGTTTGACTGAGTCGCATCAGCCAGCAGCGTGCTTTAGCGCCTGTGTGGGTGCAGTCTAATTTCGCCGAGGCAATTTCTTTGGGTGGGGATGATTCCAAGTAAAGTAGTTTCTGGAGTTGTAGGGAACCTAAAGGAAAAATAACGTTCTTGTTCTCTCTCCCTCTCTCTCTGATCCCCAAGATCCCCCAAAACACGGCATACCCATGTTTAAGATCCACCGCTGTCTTCAAACAACAACCTCCTTCTGGTTTCCCTTAGGCCAAGAAAGGCCAGCCATGAGCCTTGGTTTCTTAGGCTCCGCTGCTGCAGGAGCTCCTTCCCGCCAAAGCTGAGGCGGAGTTGTCCTCCAGGCTTCGGCGGGAGCTGAGATATCACGCGCTGCAGGAGCTCGGAGCCCAGAGTGTCCTGGGGCCACTTCTCTTAGGTCCAGTAGAGAGGTTAGATTAAGTTGGTACCGTTTCTTTTTCAGGACGTCTATTTTGGTAGGGGAACCCAAACAGAAAGGGACGCTACACGGGCCCTGTTTTTCCACAGTTAGGAAAAGGGGGAAAACCAGGTAGGAAAAGGGGGAAAACCGTTGATGTCATTCTTGCTTGCCTGAAGTAAAGCATCCTGCATTCGAAAGAAGTCTTTCATCTGATGTTGCGTCTGCGTTCGAAGGAAGTCGTTCATCTGATCTTCCTTCTGCGTGTACGACGGTCGAAAGAGGTCGTGCTATTGCCTGACTCTGATCTGGAAAGGGGGGCGGGGAGAGATTTTTTCTTCCCCCCCCCTCCGAAGCAGGCAAACTACATCTTTTTGAACGCAGGGCCACGTAAACACAGGTTAGACACCGTATGGGATGTTTGGCCAGCGCGCCGGTGTCAATGCAAATGTTCCACTCTTTGCTCACCGCTCAGGCTACCAGCTGAGATAGCCCGACCGCTTCTGAGCGCCGAAAATCACGGAAAAAAGACAGGGCTTACATTGGATGACAATCCAAGACTACAGCACATCAAAGGATTCAACAGCACACTGGGGAACAGAAATGGCATGTTCTTCCTACAAGCAGAAATCAGATCATTGCCACAAGGAACAAAGCTACAAATACACAACACAAAACAAGGACAAATTGGCATGATCGCACCGACCACAACACTGACACCCACAAGGCTCTGCAGATACAGGATATGCAGGAGATTTCTGGCAGTCCAACACAAGAGTACACAGTAGGCAATACAGGAAGACACTCTTCACACCATCAAGAACACAGTGTCCAGTCCCAGAAGAACATCTTGACGACTACAAGACAACAACCATCAGATTCCAGGATGGAACAACGAACACGTTTGAGGACAAGTATCAAACAATGGAAATGCCACAAAGCACGACAGCAAATGTGAAAGGCACGACACTGCCAGAGACACTACAGCAACAGTTTGCGGCAGAGACGCAGCCAAAGAGCGCGCCACAGAAGGTCACACCACAAGTGATCCCACGCAAGAGATTGAATGAGAGAACAACACCACCAACAATCAGTGACGCAGCAGCACCACACACCGCCAAAGGTGCAGCTGGACATGGACTTCCACGTCCTTCACAAGTACACCAGAGAAGGCCCATACTGGAAGAGAGTAATCATCGAGCCACACACAGCATTTTACCAGACACATGACGGGCCAAACATCAAGCGACTCACACCATGGAGACAGACCAAATTACAAATAGTAGGAGGTGAGCGCAACATCAGGTTGGTAGAAGATGAACGGACAACACAGTCGGCAAAGACATCAGATAAGCCTTGGACAGGCTGGACAAACTTCGAAGAATATCAGGAATTTCCAACACAACTTGAGTCAGATGATGAGGAACAACAACAAGGCACAAAAGCAAAAGCAGCACAAGCACCTAAGCAACCAACACCACAGGAGATCCGAGAGCACAATGTGACACACCTTCTTACAGGAATTGGTGTCCAATATGCGTACAAGCAAGAGGCAGACAAAACAATCACCCAAAGCAACACAGCAACCTTCCAATCATACAGCTTGACGTCCAATCTGGGATGATCATGGAAATACAGCTAACCGACAAGAGGGTGCTCTTCGACTATGCAGTCAAACAACTACATAAAAAATCGCCATTGAATGTGGAAGAACATCAGACACCATACTACAATCAGATCAGGAAAACTTCCTGACAGCGCTCATCACAACAGTGGCAAACAGGCAACATCACCACAAGGAACACAGGAGCAGACAGCTCACAATCACAAGGAGGAGTAGAGAGAGCACGCAGAACACTGTTTGCACAAGTCAGAACACGCAAGGCACGGATCAAGCAAAACTACAACACAGACATTTCAATCAAACATCCACTCCAAAGCCAAAAAGTGATTGAGGTCCATGAACTCACAGAGTGAGACTTTGACAGAGTCTCTGGGTTCACAAATGGCCAAAGGCGCAATCCGGGCATCTTTGTGCAAGGATTTTATAGAAACATGCATATGAGGACAACCCCCATTTCGGGAGATCCCCCCAAAAGGAGACACCAGTATTGCACCTTTGTCAACATCCTGCTTGTCCTTTCACCTGTCTCCAATTCTGGGTGAGATTAAATGCTTCAACTTGAAGCAAAGAGCACCTTCCAGTACTCTTTGAAGGGGCTCCCCGACATGTATAGACGTTTCGCTTTGATGGGCAAGTTGCACGTGTCCAGGATGTTGCTGTCAACGATGCTTCATTCATTTACTTGCTCATTTGCTTATTCATTTGCGTATATGTTGATCTCCATTCCCTATCTTTATGCCACACTTTTCTTCCTTTTTGTTCAAACACAAGTGTAAACAAGTAAATAGAAGACGGGTGGCCCGAAAGCACTTTCCATGACGCGCATGAGGCCATTCTTTCCAACTATGCTTTTCACTGTCTACCCTGCGTATGCCTCTACGCACTTCACTCGTGCTTGCCCTATGCATGCCTCTATTCACTTCACTCTGTCTACGTTCCCTGTGCATGCCTCTATGCAGTTCACTGTCTACTTTCCCTGTGCATCTATGCATTTCACCCTGTACTTGCCCTATGCATTTCACTGTGCGCTTTCCCTATGCTTGCCTCCATGCATTTCACTGTCTGCTTTCCCTATGCAGTTGAGCTGTGCAGAACGCAACGACTTTACCGGAAGAACCCTTCGCAATGCTTTCGGGAAAAAGAACTGCAAACAGCAAGCAACACTTCAATACTATCTTCAACAAAAGAACGGAGGGGGGAGAAAAGCTCATGGTGTTTGCCGTTGCGGGCCCCCTCTCCGGCGCCACGTCCAGGTGGATCTGACCGCCGTCGAGCCCCGCGAGGCCAATTTGCCACGCCATGGGAAGCGATGGGAACTTCACTCAGAGAACTCAAAATGCGAAAGGTGACAGGCGACAAACATCGCTTCGCTTCCCTTGCAAATGGGTAAATCCAATTGAAACCAGTGGACCCCTGGATTTTCGAATCAAACTCACCTGGTGCAGGATTGCGTCCAGGCACAAAGGTGCAAAAGGACACAAGTGGGTTCGGACCGGAAAGGGCCTTGGGGTTCCAGCATTCTTAAATGTTTGTTAAGCATCCGATATGGCTGCGGCTCAAAAACCGGTACCAAATTGGAACCCTGGTAAGTGGAAACATAGACCAAAACCTGCGTAACCCCTCCTGTTTAATTTTGAGCCACACCCATATGCATTTTGAGTCAGTTCTCCCATTTGCCGAATGATGTTTCGCCCGAGGTTTCTGGAGAGTGGTCAGAAGCTTCCTCTCTCTTTGGGGTAGGTTTGACCCAGCCCTCCCAACGGGTCTCCACATGCGTCCTTTCTTAGCATCGCTCCAGAGAGGGACAACCAAGGAACTCCTGCACCAGTTTTCTGCCTCAACGGGACTTTGCACACTGTGGCCAACGTAACCCTTGGATCTTGGATGTATGGACTTGCTGTGCACCACATCGAGCTGGTTACTTGGGGTGCCTGGAGTTTTCTTTCAGACTTTGAACCCCTGCGGTTTGCGCTCGGAAAATCAGGAAGCCCTCTCGCCTTTCAGAGGGAAGCCACCGTCGGCCACCGTTTTTACCTCTAAACCACCACCGTCAATCCGTCAATCCAATCCGGTGGTTTTCCAGGATCCAGATCTTCGGGTGAGAAACACGCGGACCCCCAAACAGTTCGAACATCCGTACCAAACAAACGCAGGGGGGGGGGGGGGGCGTGGTTCCTTTCTTTGGCCATGCTCCTCTTGGCTTCTAAAGGGTAGCCTTTGGTTGCCTATAGAGGTAAATGGATCCACTGGGAAAGTTGCGGGATATATCCCAAATCAGCTCGAAAACTCTTTTCTGAGTGCGCCAAGGAGCCAGGCGGGGGGCTGGGGTGTTGGAGTGAAATGGGGAGGCCACCAGTTCAGACAGTGACAAAGAACCCAAACATCCAACACAAGGCACCACCTAAGATGCGAATCGTTAGCAACTCGCATTCAGCAACTGGAAATGGGCCCTAGGCTCTTCATCATGTAGCTTGCTTTCACACCGAGTAAACTCGTCAGAAATTCAAGCAGCGACAGCATCTTGCTGCCTTCTGCCGCCGCATGATGCCCTTGCTGTCGAATGCGCTATGGGAAGCAGCCAGAACATTGAGAAAGAAAACCTTGGCAAACGTGCAAGCCTCCGGTCGCGCAACGCATAGCTTTGTCACTTCAACCAGACAAGCTCACAAATTTGGGTATCAGGAGTCAATAGGACTCCCAAAATGGTGGTTTTCCTGCTGCCCTTACGAAGCATAACCCCGTTTGACTCCCAAAATGGTGGTTTTCCTGCTGCCCTTACAAAGCATAACCCCGTTTGACTCCCAAAATGGTGGTTTTCCTGCTGCCCTTACAAAGCATAACCCCGTTGGACTCCCAAAATGGTGGTTTTCCTGCTGCCCTTACCTTGCAATGCAAACGGATCAAGCAATCATCTCGACTCTCTCAGGATCCAACCAATGGGGCAGCGTGCGTGACGCCGCCATGAAAACTCATCGCATGGGTGCCTCAGATTCGGAGCTTTGCAGGCCCTCGATTCCTCAGATTCCTCCCTTTTCTGGCAACGAACTGTCGCTGGGTCCTCCAGTAAAGAGGTTCCAATAAGGGTACCATACATTTTAGTAGGGGAACCCTCCCCCAAGAAAGGGTACAAGGGGACCTTGGTCAACACCCTCCCATCTGAACTTCTGAACCTGACTGGGGGCCCTGGTAGACCATTGTTTTCAGACCCGGCTTCCAATGCAGGGGAGGAGACCAATATGTTGTGCTTGGGCTCGGTTGACTTTGACTGCAGCCAAGATGCGGCTGAAGTCTCAGACAAACATGGAACTCTCAAAAGAGGGCGGCTGACTGCGTCTGCAGCCCCGCCGCAGACTTGAGACAGCGCGTAGTCGGCGTGGGCAGAAGTTGAGTCCGTGTCGCTTGCAAAGCCACGCCAGGCGTAAAGGGAACCCGCACGCAAAGGCATGGGCCAGATGATGCGAAGATTGTCGTGTTCATAGGCCAAAAAGGCCACCGCCTCATTTTGTTAAGGACACCACGGACATCAGCCGCTTTTCCACACAGACACAACAGTTCTTGGACCCCCTACCTTTGCAGAAGATCCACATGAGTGTGTCTTTCTTTGCTCGGACACTTGGTTTAGATAGGTTTAAAGGGAACCTGTTTGGGTCCCCTAAAAAGAAAGACACATCAAACGCACTTGCGCGAAGTCTTCGCTCTCTTCGCCAGGTCCCCGGAGAACTCTCTGTGCGCCAGTGTGTCTTTGACACTCGGCTTGCAACACGTCTGTGCAGTCGGCTTGTGCCCTTCGGCCTTCGGGTGAACAACATGGGAGCTACTTCTCAAATGCCCAAGCATCTGCTTGAGAAAACGCGTACATGACAGCACACCGCGGCTCTGACCAAACACTTTGGAGTGTACTCGCTTCCTGAGTGGATTCGACCAAAAGTTGTTTTAACACATGAGTGCGTTCGACAAAAAGTTGTTAAACAAACTTTGAGTGCCACCAAAGTTCGCACTCAAGGGTCCCAAAGCGACGAAAATTGAAAACGGAGCTCCGAAGTGGGTTGATGGCATCGGCCGAGCGGCCAAGCCTCGCGCCAGCGCTCCGAGTTAGAGCCTTGCCATTCCGCGAATTCGGGGTGCGGCCGCCAACGGGTCGCGCCAACGTTTCTCGTGCATGGCCTCGTCCAAGCCCAGGCCCGGCCGGTTGGTTTCTTGGGCGGCCAAGGGCACGTTTTGTTGGATATTGGCTTTTACAGGGCAAGCCAAACAACCCCCGCCAAGAAAACCCAAACAAAAGAGAAGCAACGCAGAGAAAGGGTGTCTGAACAGCACCGCGCCATGCGAGTTTTCTGGCCCCATGGAGCTGCTTCTTGTTGCGCCTCCCGACTGGACGGGTCCAGCGTCACTTCTTCTTGAAGAGATCCTGCAGCAAACTGCAGGTGTACCATCCCCAGAGGCCCAGGAACACAACATCAACCATGCTTTGCGCATGGTCGAGCTTAACCGGGGGTCATTCCCTCCAAAAAAAACACCAGGGGGGCACGTTTCAGGGTACTTCCAATAAATCACGGTGATGTGGAAGCTCGACAGCGTACTTTCCGCGGGTTTAAGTGCGACTGCGTTGCATGACTTGGCGGTTGGGGAAGGCTCCCAGGCGAGATATGGGTGTGTGTGAAGACAGGAATCGGACCCCAACAAGGGCTAGCTTCCTTTGGGCTTCCCTTCAACACTACGCCAAAGGAGGGGTGTCTTCCAAAAACAACATATCATTATAATCAAACACGTTGCCACTGACTCACTGTTGCCAACCTGGCACCTGACGCAAGGACTCAGGCTTGTCCTGAAAGGCTGTGCCTTGGGCTATACACACAGGCATGGTTTCAGCAGGAGCACATGGACAAGTTGTATCCTGAGCCTAACCCTGATGTCGCACTATTTAGGTAACCGATGTCACTGATGTAAGTTTCAGAAGGCAAGTCGCGAAATGATGGCAGGGCTCTAATCACTGTCTAGAGACGGGATGAACATTGAAGCTATGTGCAAGCCACACATTTTGGTATTGGACATGAGCAGCAACAAATTCAAATAGGATATACAAATGTTTCACAACGTCCACGTGCAGACTTTGTTGGACGATGAGAGCATGACAAACATTGTCCTTGTGGCAACTCATTTCTCTGGCGGCGGTGCCTAACTGCATTTTATGGCTGAATATGCAGTTGAGCAACAAATTCCTTCTGGGACAATGGGAGATTGGGTGGCTCCACCTGGTTCTTCCAGGTACTTGTGTCTCCCACGTTCTCCCCAAAACCAACAGAGCAGCAACGACGTCAGCGACTCAGTTGGAAGTTGCAAACTCCGGACAAGTCCGTTTCTTCGCATCTCTGCGCAAGTCCCTGGCTCCCAATTCCCTGGCTCCTGCATGGCGTTCTTCATATCCTTTGCGCCCCCACCTCGCTCGCCATAAGCAAAGACGCTGAAACACAGAAAGCCACTGTGTGCCTAGCAGGACAGCACCTTCAAATGTTAAAATACCAACTGGCATTGTGATCATGACTGGGTGGATCACATTCACGCCCACTTTTCCAATCCATTAAAAGGTTGGAAGCAACGTCCCGACCATGTTTCGACTCCCTTAGTTTCGCGAGAAGGAACAAAAACAGCCATTACATTTACTCCTCTTCTGCTTCCGTTTGCTGACCATTATCGAAAACCAGCAACACCTTTATGGGCAAACTTTCCCATGCCTCGGCTAGAAACCAAACAAGAAACGTCAACAAAAACACACTCTTACACCGCTACAACCATACCTAGGATCCAGTCAAAGCACTGACCTTGGCAGAACAACCGAACCCCTTTTGGCGGGTGTCCCCATTTTTAATAGGGCAGTGGGAACCCACTAAGCCACTAGCGCCAGGATGCCACGCATCGGGATTGCCGCCATGGAGAATAGTCCCCGTGACATGCGCATGAATATCTTCTTACTTTAGGGGGCATCTCCTTGGTATCAAAAAAACACAGCGTCATAACAAAGCATAGACAAACCATCGACAAAGGCATTCACTTACAATAATCCGATCCACAATCAGTTACCTCCTGAAAGGTGTCCTTGTGCAAAATCGGTGGCTATGGTAAATGATTAGAACCAAAGGGAACAAAGAGCCATGGAGTGTTTTTCACGAACTCAGCGGTCAAAAGGACGCCTATGCTCCTTTTGACCTTTTGCAGGGCCGTCACCAACATCTTGAGGGAACAGCGCGTGGACATGAACAATACCTGGTTTCCTGGAGCCGTGGAAAGCATGGCCGAAAGGATCTCAAGAATCCTGTAGCACTTTTTTGAGGGGAATTTGTGGATTTAAGGCAAACGCACAAGGAACAGTCAGCATTTTGGAGTCCCTGAAAAAGATGCACCTACATTGGGAGCTTAGAAAGTAGATAAAAACAGTGGGATCGAAGGCTGAACACTGATCCAAGTCAGTTCTTAGTCTGAAAAGATTCCATGGCAAGAAAGGGCACCCGGTTCTTGGTAGTTCATTCTAGAAGGGAACCCCCCCCAGCAAAAAGCTCCAAAAAGGACCCTGGAGAATGATTTTCCGGATACCTATCCGTTCCTCCGGCCTCCGCCCGGCGCCGCAGCGGCCTAAGGTCTCATAAAGTTCTCAGGGACCCTGAGGAGAATGTTTGTTTTGTTGCATGTTGGAACTGGTTCGGCAATTCTCGGAGACGCGATTTTTCGAAAGTATGAAGAGAGTTGCTATGTTCGTGCGAGGAACATGTTGAATGGTTCATGGGACCGCCAGGGAAACCCAACAAGATTTGACTATTGGAAAAGTTGCCCATTTGGCCAGGAATACTGAGCAAGCTTGAAATGCCGGCACCCCACGACTACGTTTTCCCGTGTCCAACCAACCAAGAAGGTGGTACCTCTAACCAAGACACACCCAAATATTCTTGTTGGGGAAAAATGGGAAGTGAACTCCGAAACACCTGCATCCCAAATCACCAAGGGACCAAGCGGCGCGTGTTTTAACCCAAGGGGCGGCCCGAAACTCATCAATCAGTGCGGGCCCCAACCTGTGGTTTGCCCGCCTCGCCATATCACTGCCCCCATTTCCTGACCCTTTGCCTCTTTGGACCTATCCGCAAAAGGACAACTCGAAGGGTCAAACACAAGAAATAAAATCAAAACAAGGGGTCGGGTCAGACAGGTCAGAACAAGGGTCTTTTGAAGGATCAAAAAGGGTCAAGCACAAAGTCACATGGAGGACCATTTTTCTAACACTATTTTTTCTTTGTGTGATGTCTGGCTTTTTACCCCTTGGGAAACAGACTCAGGTCTTCTCACAACCGCGCCAATCTTGACATCCTTTCTGGGGTCCCCAGAGTCACAGGCACACACTGCTAAAGAAGTGAATCCAACGGGCCTTCTTGCGATTGGGACTGTTGCAAACTACCTCTCATTTACACGAATCAGCATTGATTGCGTTCAGCCTGCATAACTAAAAAAACACATTCAAGTTGGGAAATCCTTTGCGTTTTTTTGTCAGCCATGAGTCACTGCCCTGTTGCCCCGGTTGAGGTTTTTGTAAGCCACCAAACAGCCAAAGGCAACCAGCAGCACAAAGCAAGGCCCACTGCTTTCGGGTCGTTTCAAGAAAAAGGCTCATAGGACCGTTCCCTGAAGGGAAGCCAGCTTGAGTTCTGACGGGACAACCTGCACAATGGAAGTGAACTGATTGACTGATGAACACCAAATTCGGGTGGCAAATGGTGGTCTTCGCTCAGTCAAAATGGGGAACTGGGGAACCCCACAATGGTTGGTGCTTTCCTGGTGGTTTCCCTTTCAAACGATCATCCGACAAAGGCTACCCTCCCTTCCACTAACATAGCACCTGCGGGAGGGTAGCTGGAAGATGTTCCTCTTCAAGGAACCCTCTGTCAGGAGCAATGGCAACGTGGAAGGATACCCTCCGACAAACACGCACCCCAAACATGGCCATAGCCACCTTCTCCCCGCCCGGCGCCAAGGGCCCCCACCTCCCCCCTCCCCTTTCCCGGGCCTTCCGCCCAAAGGTCGGGGCCTGGATGGGTGCCTGGCCGGGAGGGCCGGGACCCGGAGAAATCACCTCTGAGGCTTTTCTGAGGCTACCCCTTCTCAGCTTGGCTACTATTACTACTACTACTGCTGCTGCTGTTGCTACTGCGACTACCACTGCCATTGCTACTGCTACTGCGACTGCTTCTACTACGTAGCACTCCGCCTTCTTCTATTTGTTAAAGTTGTCAAGCCTTCAGAAGCGCAAACTCCCCAGCGCTGCTTGTTTTATGCTTTGACTCAAAGGATCTGGTTTAGGAACGCGGAACATTCACACGAGGCTCAAATCGTGGAAGCTGGCATTGTGAGCAGCGTGTCAAACATGATATCATATTGAAGACAGCATGCTTTTGAGCATGCAGCATGGCGCAAGTCTTCCCTGCACTTGAACACATCTCAAGTTCTATTCCGCATGGCACGATCCAGCCAATTTCATCGGCTTCACGTTGGCCCCTTCCGGGGAACTTGTACTCACGCTCGCTTGCTGTCTGCTGGGAGTCAAGGCGTGTAATCTGCGATGTCTCACGAAGTTCTTGGCGCTGTTCATGTGCTTCGCTGCAAGCTGCCTCGCACATCTCCGGCGTCTCGAGTTGAGCGGCTCCCACAGACTCCCCCCAAGTGCCACGAAAACCGTCGACGGGTTTCGGGATTCAGTCCCACAGCTTAGGGAGCAGAGTGTCGCCAGAATCTGCGAGGAGGAGAATAGCCGCGGCAAAAACAAAACCAACCCAACTCAAAACCGCGAGCGTATCCCGATGAGCATGCTGGGCGCTTGGAGCCGCAAGAACCAGCTGCAAAAACCATTTCAGAGAGGACTGAGGCTGCGGTGGTAGTTCAGCACATCACCCTGCTCGGAATGCTGCAGAGCAAGAAACGGATGAGCTTGAAGAAGACGACCCGCATGCCAGCAGCAGTGGGAACGTCACAGCAAGCACCACCATCCGCAGTGAGAGCGGCAGCTCCTGGTCTTCTGATGGGTCGTAGTTGTGCTGAAGCATTTGTGATGCAGATGGGACCTGGCTTGGAAGCACATCGGTAGACGCCTTGACCAAAACTTGCGTCTACTCCATCATCACGACTGTGAAGCTCACATGCTTGCTGAATCTTATTGAAGGACTTCTCATCTGTGCAGTGGCGCAAGATGATGGTTGGAGAATTTGATGTTGCCTCCCCCAGCTTGCAATGGTGACAGCGAGCCACTTTGCAGACCTCTCCGCCGGGATACTTCTCTTCAATCTTGTGGCAACGGCCCGTGGTGTGCGAGCCTGAACAAAAACAACAATGCGAGCTGCCAAGAGCCGACGGCCAGGGCTGCCAAGGCCACACGTGCCCTTTTGCAAAAGTGGCCTTGCTGATAACTGGGATGCGAGTCAGCTTGCCCTTCTGGGTCGGAACATGCAAGATGCCGCTTGAACAATAAAAGAACACCGACAGAAAGCCCAGAGAAACCAATTTCCCTTCACTAAGGAGGAATGTCTGACACCAGTGAAGAACCCCCACCAATTCGAGGGTACAACCTGCAGAAACAGTCCAAGCGCAACGGAGATGGAGAATCCCACCCAATTACAAGGAAAACACCACTATTTGGGTGCCCCTAAAAAAACAACATACCCAAATGGATCCCTTCCCGCCCCCAAACGGCCGGCAAGCCGTTTGGGCGCCCATCTTGGCCGCCCCACACCGCCCAGGTACTCGTCCACCGGGTTCGCAGCGCCTGCGAGTTCGGCAGACATCGCGTAGATGGGTTTGTCATTTGGTTGCGGGAACCCTCACAAGGCTGGTGAAGCTACCCTCCCCCTAACATGGCACCTGCAAAAAAGTGCCTGGAAGATCAATTTGCTCTTGGCGGGACCCCCTGTCAGCTTCCTTGTGAGTGGTATATCACATGGGGATTTCTGTCCGAGCAGTTTGGAGGGATTGCCCATCAAAAACAAACCCGGAGTCTAAAGGTCACGAGGGGCCCAACAAATGCTGGGTTTCTGCTGGGTTTGACTCAAATCAATCAGGCTGCCTGGGACCTCAACCAAGCTTCCGGCACGAGTTCTCCAGTTGCTCCGATGCAATGGACTTGCAGTGCTCGCAGCGATATGAATAAACCGCTTCTCTGTAGTTGCTAGCTTGAAGGTTTAAAGGTGTCTACCTTAGCCTTTGCCCCAACCGAACATCCATATACGTGTGCATGCGTATGATTCGAGGTTACCCTTTTCAAATTGACCTAAAGGGAAACCAGAAGGAAGACTGCCCTTTTGAGGAAAAACATATCCCGATTTTTACCCGCATATTGAGTAAACCTCAAGATGTGAAAACCAGCAAGATCCCAAATTGTTGGGTTCATAGCCACGGGTCGTGACCCGGCGCCTTCCTCGCGAATGCAAGCAACACATCAGGTCTTCCCTCACCCCACGCTTCAATATATTTACCATGGGTTCATCATCTACCTGGCTACACCCTGAAAAAACACGCCGCGGATCAGGAGACAAGACTTACAGGAAGCGGCCTCGTGAAGCTTGCAACGCCGGTTCTACCACTCAAGTGTTTGAGACCGTGCCTGCGGCTTTCTTGTCTCGGCAAGGGTTGAATTGAATTACTTGCCTCTGCACCAAGTCAATCCTATCACGATATTATTTCAGGTTGCGAAATTGGCCCGCCACAAATGGCTTGGAAAGAGGCGGACATGGGCCATGCATTTTGGGTCGAAACTTTTGCCGAGGGGAAGTAAGCAACACATTGGAAACCTGTCCCTGACTTAGATGGTCTGGGAGTTGGCTAAGTGCCTAGCAACCCCCTAAACCCTGCTAGTGGGTTTGGGAATACATGGGATTATAAACCGACAATATAACCCTATGATCGGTATACATGGGATTATAAACCTAAGCCTATGAATCCTAAAACAAGCCACCCAGCAACGAGTGCCTGGCGTAGTTTGCCCAGTTTCTGGCCCTTGCCTGGTGCCGCTGGTTGGGCCTCAGGCAAATGGGGCCACGGTGTTGATCCCAAATACCAAGGGGGTCAAGACCCAGAAGGTCTGGGTGCATCTGTTTCTTGGGGGGGGGGGGCGGGGCTGGGAAACAAATCCAACAGCTATCCATTATTTTTTCTTCAAGGCATACTCTCTGCGAAAGGAAATTCCTGTTGTGACTGCTTTGCACAAATAGTTTCCTTGGTATGACCCAAAGTGGCCAAACAACCCATGTCCCACAGCCATGATTTGGCCCCGTTATGATGTTGGGCGGTGAACATCGGTTTGATCGCTCAAATGACGCATCAATGTGGTCAAAGTCTCATGATCAACGCTTTCGGAAGGAGCATCACTTGACTTGGGATGAAGCATGGGGTTCTGAGGCTTCAGTCGTTTGCTCCTCACCAGAGCTACAACCCACATAAGTTGCAAATGCAATGCGTGCGCTTGGACAGGTGCGTATTCTCTGATCAAAGGACCTGGGCAAAGCGGTGATTTTTTCGGGCCCCGGAACATGGCTACAGGGAAACCGGACAGATTCCAGCTCCATTCGCTTCCGAGAAATGAAGCAGTCAAATGGCTGTGGCTCAAAACACCGGAATTCCAAAATGGAACCCTGGTCAGTGGAAACATGGACCAAAACCTGCGACTTGCCTGTTTAGCCACACCCAAATGCTTTGGGAGCAAACAAAGCTGGAGTCTGCACCTTTCAGAAGATCAACAGGCTTCAGTCGTTGGCGGAGAGCGCGGGCTTTAAAGACGCGCCTGTACCGAAACGGATCTTGGAACACTCAACCCACTTCTGGAGCCGGTCTAGATGGAACCGATAAGAAAAATCTGACCTTGCAAAACAGGAACAAGGACGCTAGTTGCTGCTTCTCCACTTCAACCCCCCCTAAGCAATGTTTGGTTTGAGTTCAGGCCTCAGCACCCACATCCTACTTTTATGGAGCCTCACCTTGGGGTTTTTCGCGAGCTCAGTCCGGTCTGAATCCAATGCGCTGATTTCCGGTCGACCTGTGACTTTTGGAGATACATTCCTCCTGTGATGCGGCCGAGAGCAAAGGCTAGAGAAAACCCGGAAGGCAAGGGAAAGAGGACGCTGGACCGGGACTCGGGTCTCTTTTACTTTTGTGAGGGGTACCCGTTTTTCCCCATTTCTTTTGAAGGGAAACCACCAAAAAACAAAAAGCGAAGCCATGACCCTTCTAAAATCATAGGAGCATGCCGCTGGTCGGCGCAAGCCCAACGTACGTCTCAATCGCCGTGGAACCTGGACCGGTAGCGCCACATCAAACAAACACCCCAACTTTGTTGTTTGATTTTCTTCTATTTGCGGACAAGCCCCCTGGAAAATTAAAACTTTAATGTATATATATATATGTATACATATATGTCCAGTGGTGATCGATTCCTTTTACAACCAACAAAAGAAAACAAAAACCCTCTTAAACAAATGGAAGAATTGAAGAGATATTCACTCCCAACATGGGAACAATGGAGGTCTTGGGAAACCGGAGGGCACAAGGCTTGGGTCACCATTCCCAAACCTTACGAGTGTTGAAGGGACCCCTGAAACTTCCAAACGCAAAAAAACACATGTTCAGATTCGGTGTTTTGTTAAGTCCACCCCCAGAATCAGTTTGGAGACCCAAAACGAATCGGCTCGCCCTAAGATTGCGGCCAGGAAAGCGTCCACAGGGTCTGCAGCCCCTGACAAAGGCGGAGGCGTTCCTTTCGCAGAGCCATGATGTGCCATGTTGTTTTAGGCACGGTAGGAAAACCAAGGCAAAACGACTCGGTTGGGGTTGTTGGAAAAAAAACCGCCCCCCAAAAAGGATATACATTTTTCTATGGCCATCACATATGTATACATATATATATATATATATACACATACATAGATGTATATATATATATGCTACCTTCCTTGAAATACTCTGGTGTTTGGCCAGAACTGAGGTTTATCATATACATATATATATATATATCCATGATTCTCATCATATCCACTCATTTCGAGGGTTCCCTGCGACCAAGGTCGCATTGACTTGCCCGCATCGGCAGGTCAATCGCTTCACAGGCGACAGGTTTCTCGAAATCGGGATGCCGGAAACCTGTGGTATGGAATCTCGCCTGCAAAAACCAGGCATACTCTTCCCACTTGTTCACTACCCCAAATCGTCCAACATCCCCTCCAGTGCTCCAGTGCTCGCCCGGCCTCCCAGAGTCAGTGGAGGCTTTGCAGCCTCATCCGCACGGCGTGTAAAGGGGAAAAGTACTTGGAGATTCAACCTAGTAGGATGTCCAGGCCTATAAGTAGGACAGGGCTCATAACCTGGGTAGTTTGAACATACAAGTAGCCAAGTCTGGTTCATCACTTCACGAGCAACCCACTCGACGAAGCTGCTCTCCTGGAGGCCACGATGGGAGATGGGGGAGTTGTGCAATGCACCTTGACCAGAACATACCAGCCGAAACGGATTGGCCAAAACACATGGAACCCGGTCTTCCCAAAAACAGTATAACATCACTCAGGCAGTGTGTCATGGCTGAAGAAGAGCTGTGAACTACGCAACCGCCACTCGATTCAATCTGCTTGGTTGTCGGTACCAACCACATACCATGAAAGCCAGATTCGTAACCACAAACAAGTGCACTCAATGTATAATGTTGCTGCAAGCCACCGATTTCATGCAGGACACTCGCATAACTCAGGTCATCATACAAATAACCACAGCTCCTCAGATTTTTTTCGCTGGCATACACAAATCTAAGCGACCGGCACCACCAGCTAGATAAGCATCCACGGGGTTCACGGCCCCTGCAGCCAGGCTTGAATTTAGATTGGGATAAATCAGGCTAACATAAGCAAGCTCAACCAGGCACGCACGCACAGAGGTCCAACACACAGCATCGCATCAGCTTCAAAGTTGATATACCCGCCTCCAAGAGTCAATGGAGGAGGACCCGGTGGAGCCTTAGGCTTGTTTCGGTACCAAGCAGTTGGCAATGGATTGACGCCAAATTCAAGAGCTTGAGCCTGGCTGTATTCCTGATGCAAGTGGCCAGTTGAGAGCTTTGGCATCAACGTGTCAACAACCAGCTGCCCTCCAAACGACTTGCTGCATGATGGCGTTACATCTTAGTTAAGTGTGACGGGGCAACATGTGACGAACTCAAAGCGAGCTGGTGCCATCGCATCTTGCAACCCGCTCGGTGATAGCGGCAAACAACACATCAAGGCCAACCAGGACACTCACACAAACCAGAAACCAGATGAAAATTACTGCTCCTCAGAAGCTGCGCAGTTTCTCAAACACCCACTGCAAGAACTTGAACTCTGCAGCTGGCATACACAGGTTTAAGCGACCGGCACCACCAGCTAGATAAGCATCCACGGGGTTCACGGCCCCTGCAGTCAGTCTCGAATCTAGATAAATCAGGATAACATAAGCAAGCTCAACCAAGCACACACACACGCACAAAGGACCAACAATCGCATTAGCTTCAAAGTTGATGTACCCGCCTCCAAGAGTCAATGGAGGAGGACCTGGTGGAGCCTTAGGCTTGTTTCGGTACCAAGCTGCTAGTTTCCTTCCTACTGGAAGGTCAACGTGTCGCCGACCAGCCTCCTATGAACAGACTTTCTGTGTCACGACATGTTGTCTCAATTTACCCGGGACAGCATGGGCGAGTGAATAACTAAAAGCAAAACTACATCCAACGCAGCTTGCAACTATTTTGGTGATGCTGTGAATGGTCAAATCCTGCACCACCTGGTAGGTGATGCATCCCAATATGTTTGTAGGCTTTCATCAATTTCAGGTGGTTCGGGATTTTCTGCTCAGCTCAATGAATGAATGACGACAGCTCCTCAGCAACGCTGAAATGCTCAATGCAACCACTTCCTCACACCAGCCGGCAAACTCAAATCTAAGCGAGTAGCACCAGGAGCTATGTACGCGTCCACGGGGTTCATGGCCCCTGCAGTCAGACTCGAACCTTGCTTGGGATGAATCACACACGCATACACACACGTTCAAATGAAACTTCACACACAAAACACACGCAAACACATACA
Organism: Effrenium voratum; assembly: GCA_963377175.1. Lineage (NCBI taxonomy): Eukaryota > Dinophyceae > Suessiales > Symbiodiniaceae > Effrenium > Effrenium voratum. The sequence goes on along the minus strand of CAUJNA010002358.1, from coordinate 732,710 downwards.
CACACACACACATTCAGACATCTCGCGTCGGCTTGAAAGTGTATATACCCGCCTCCAAATGTCAATGGAGGAGGACCCGGCGGAGCCTTAGGCTTGTTTCGCCACTGGGCGAACGCTAAACTCAAGAGTCTTAGCCTGGTTCCCGAAGTGTGCTTTCAATAGCCAAGGCAGCAAGTGTCGCCAGCCCCTTTGAACAGACTTCCTGTGATGCCAAAATATGTTGCCTCATCTTCATATGGGCAGCATGGGCTAGTTTGGCAGCATGTAGTGAACTAAAACCGAGAGCTAGTCATTCTGCACTCGACGCATCTTGCAACCATGTTGGTAACAACACAGCCACGCAGCCAGCCCACCCACCATGGATCAGAACGATAGCCAGTTGACGACGGCTTCTCAGAAACTGCTTAATTACTTCTAGAGCTGGCATCACAAATCTAAGCGACTGGCACCACCAGCTCCTGCAGTTGTCGGTCCCAAATCTAGATTGGGGTAAAGCAGACTAGCAGAAGCAAATTTAATCAAACACACCCACACACACACATTGAATCGCCATAAAAACATGATATACCCGCCTCCAAATGTCAATGGAGGAGGACCCGGTGGAGCCTTAGGCTTGTTTCGCGACTGGGCGAACGCCAAATTCGAGAGTCTCAGCCTGGTTCCCTTCCTGTCGGAAGCGTGCATTCAATGGCCAAGGCACCAAAGAGTTGCCAACCAGCCTTCTTTGAACAGACTAATGACGCCAGGATATGTTGCCTCATGGTGGGCCGCATGTAGTAAGCCAGAACTGAGATCTACTGGTCCTGCACTGGACGCATCTTGCCACCATTTTTGGTGATAGAAACAAAATACACCAGCATAGACCCCAAATAGCGAAACACGTGCCAACGATTGCACGCCAGCACCTGAAGAGCACCTCAACCAACACCCCAAACAGCATCCCAAAAATATTGTAGCACCTGCACAAGAATCCCCAAATTGCATGCCCCCTAGCACCCTGCCGTCAATCTCGCAAAAACACACCTGGCCGTCACCAGGCCCCCAAAACCCATCACCAGCACCTCGCCTAGCACCCTCCCGTCAATCTTGCAAAAGTGCGCCCGCACCGCCCCAAAACAGCACCTGCACCAGCACCCTTAATTGCATGCCCTAGCACCCTGCCGTCAATCCCAATAAAAAGCACCCGTACTACTACCAGCAGCGCAAACAGCAGCCCAAGCAGCACCTACACCAGCACCCCAAACTCAAACTGCATGCCCCCTAGCACCCAGCCGTCAATCTCGCAAATCACTTTCCCTTCTTTAAGAGAAGTTAGAACCCCCATAGCTTTCAGCTATCTGGGGAACAACACAGCCCGGCAGCCCACCCACCACATACGGAATGGCTCAGCACATAGACCAATGACTCGACTTCTCAGAAGCTGCTCCAAATCTAAGCGACTGGCACCAGCTCCTGCAGGTTGGTCTCAAATCTTTTGGGATGAAGCAGACCGACAGAGGCAAGCTCAACGACACACACACACAAAGCAACACACACATCATCACATCGGCTTGAAAGTTGATATACCCGCCTCCAAGTGTCAATGGAGGAGGACCCGGTGGAGCCTTAGGCGTATTCCGCTACCAAGCAGTTGGCAATGGAAAAGCCGAACGCTGAATTCGAGACCTACTTTACCAAAGGACCTGACGATGAAATTCAAAGCATGGACAAAACAAATGGTGCGGCGGGTATCGGTTCAGCCCTTGTGACTACAATTATTCCGGAATTCTGGCCGTCCAGCACAACGCAGCTTTTCTATCTTAAACGAGACCTTGGGCTAAGCATTGAATGAAGGAATGTGGGCTACCATATTCTTCCTGCGCAAGTATCAGCAAAACGCTGGGCTGCTTTCTTTAGCGGGGGGTTAAAACCCATGGAAAACCTTGTTTGCTGTAGATCCCTCAGCAAAAAGTTTGACTTTTTGTTGATTAAAAGGAAATACGAGGGGAATCCCAACAGCAGTAGAGAAAAGGGACCTCTGACTCCCCGATGTTCTACCCAAAGGTTTGGTCCGGCCCCAAAAGGGCGACTCAGGGCGCCGCCGGCGCGGCACCTGCAAGGGTGCTAAGAAAGCCCAGACTCCAACGTGGGTTTATATGGCCATGGGTCAGAACCCCGTACCCCCAGTGAACGTCCGATTCAATCCAACCACTCAAATAGGAAGCCTAAAATGGGTGGGGAGTTCACCTACCCCCGAAATATCCCCACTCAAGTAGGCTAAGTTGGGTGGTGAGTTCACCCAATCCCCACCAAAATGGGATCCACCAAAACGGTTTCATGGTATGGGAGAAAAGGTGCACCCTTCAAGGACCCTCAAGCTCGACAATCGGGATTCCCCCCTAAGGAGAAAGGTGGGGGGTGGGTCCCACAATTCCATCTATTCAGTCCCCACAAAAGGGAAAACGGAAGCCTCAATGGAATTCCAGTCACCCAGCCCCAGTCACCCCAATTCCATTTTGAAGGGGGTGGGGATAAATTGGGTGTTGCCAACCAACATTCTGCCTGAGACGCAGACCCGAATCCAAACCCAAATCCGACTCAAACCCAACCACCGCATCCAAACCCAAGCCGGAAGCATGCCAGCACCCCGAGTCCTGCCTCTTGCACATCGCATGATTTCAACCGCTTTAGGGGTAGTTTAAGGGTCCAGGTGCCCCTACAGGGGTCCATCAAGGATTTCCAGGCAGAATCTAGAAGTTAAAGTGGACACCAAAAGGAACCCATCACTTTTAGGGCTCTGCAATTTTTCGGAACTTGCTCTCTTCTCTTGTGAGCAATCTTGAGACTAAGCTCCTGCAAGGAGTTTGGGGTTTCACTGCGCCCTTGAGTCATATGCACTAGTGAACATGCTGCAACTGTTTTATGGTGGAACATCACCCGAAATCTGTGATACTTTGGATGGACGAAATCTGCTTCGCACTTACCCTGCCATTTATTTATTGTGTTTCATCCATTCCAACTTGTGCAGGATTTTGTCCATCCACAGCAGTGGGCTGTTTCTACGCGGGAAACAACAAAAATAGGTTTCACTTTGAGGGATTCCCTTCAAATCGCACCTGGCAACCTGAAAGTCCATTGTGAAATTGCAAGCGATTGCCAAACTCGACTTGCCCATAGGACTTGCGGAACAGGGGAACCCCCAAACTGGGTTCCTTTTGCTCCAACCTTTTTAAAGAGTCCCATCCTTTCAGTCCCCTTTCCAAACAACCCAGGAAACCTGCAAACCACGCCCAGGGAAAATAGAGTACATACCCCGTATGTCCCGTCTGTTCAGTGGTATACCTCATTGGGGGTACTTGTACGAGGTAGAGCTTGGTCGGAGATTTGTGTTGGGTATAAATTGGGTATAAAAGATTGGGTTGATCGATTAGCCCCCACTCAGGGCTTTTTTCAGCCCCTCAGCCAAATCATTTTGGCCAAGTCGGTTCCGCTTGGAGTTCAGTCAGTGCCGCGCCTAGCGGCGCGCTGCCAAAGCTTGCCTTGTCAGATTCCAGGAAGCCAGTGTGAGGTACATGCACCAAGTTGATACAACTGGCTGGGCCCATTATAAAGTGACATCCTCACAGTTGGCTTCTTTGGGGAAATGCACAATGGGAGATGTCGCACCAGCGAAGGCACAGCTTTGCCACGACCATAGCTAGGTTTTCAAACTTCGCGAAAAGGAGAGAGGGGCGGGTGGGACGATTGGCTCACTTCGTGAGTGGATTGGTCAGAAAAGGTCAAAACTTTGTGCTTACCACTAAAAATGTCTACCCAAACAGTTGAAAGTCAAGGAACTCAGAAACACACAAACAAAATCGCCACGTGCATGGTCATTTCACGCAGGCAGGTTTCAGGGACGTCTTGTGACACTTGGTTTGCCTCTCAGCCCTCATCTTGCCCTCCCCACTTTTTGCCTACCTTACTGTTCAATTGCGCATCGTTAGAATTCACCAGCCGGGAATGAAAATGCTGATTCCCCAGCCGCTCTAATACCCTCAGAAGAACGCGAACGCGGGATGAAGAAGCCGCCAGTTGATTTTGTCCCCGTTCGGGAGAGCCTTTGCTTGTTATTTGTCGGGTGAGCACCACCAAATGAATCTGCCAGTTTTGGTATCCCCTTTGAAGGCGGCTGAGATCGGCGTCGCCAGGGTCCGGTTGAAATGGTACCTTAAAGGGACACAATCCCATTTTTTGATTTTCATCCCCCCGGAAACAGGACCGACACAATGACCCACAGGTTGATTCGTCTCCTTTGCGCCTCGAGTAAGTAGCAGCGCGATTGGTGTGTATTTCTTTAGGACGGCCAACAGGAAACGATCGGTTTTTGGGCCCTCGTCTGGGGTACTCCAAAATGTTTTGCTGATGCTCCTTTATGTTTAGTCTACCCCAGACCAAATGTTCGTGTATCCCATGAAACCCATATGTGGAGGTTTAGCAAAGACCGGAAGCCGAGCCGAGCCGAAGCCATAGCCACACTGAGGCCTCAGCTAAAGAAGCGTCCGGAGGTCCTGGAGCCCATATTTGGAGCCCCGCGAACAAGGACGCTGCAGAAACACGTGCTTCGATGTTCAACCTACTATGTGGTTGTTCATACAGAGGCTATGAAACTAGCGTCTCAGAGGTCTGAAGCCTGCCCCAACTCTGGTCAAATCGTGAAAGCCCCCAAAGCCAGTCAAATCCTCTCTAAAACAAATCCACTCCAAAACCAGGCCATCTCCAGTCATATTCCCCAGACCGACTCCGGACAAATCAAATCCCCCTCAAAATCTGGAAGCAAGTCATATCCCCCCAGAAACCGGTCACATTCCCCCGTAGACACCGGCCAAATTTTCCCTTCTAGAAACCAGTCAAAATCTGTTAGAGAAACTGTTAAATGCCCCCCTCTCGTCTAAACACACCGCCCAAAAGCAGATCATTTTTCTAGAAATCCTCGGTCCTCAGGCTGCGCTTGGCCCCCGTCCACGGCTCCCGTTCTAGCAAGCCATGTGGAAACGCGCGAACATGCACCACCCTCTATCTTGAAAACCAGCTCGCGCATGTCGGCGCCGACTCAGTCACTCAGACAAACACAACACTTCAATGCAAACCAAAACACAGTACCCCAAAGCCAGCCAAAAGCATTCTGGCAGAGGCAACGCGAAGCGTCTACAATTACCTCACACTCAAAACAGCTATAGTTGATGTCAAATTGAAAGGGCTGGGCCGACCCCCTGTTTGAACAAGTATTAACACGAATTGAGTATTTGTTTTTGTAGGTGGCTGCGCATGTTTAAACACATGTTGCTCATAGACCACCAAACGAAAACCACATGTACGGAACAGGGGGCCCTACTTGGGACAACAGGGGTTGGTTGACTTATGCAAATGGGGGTATGCCACCCTGTCTGTGGTCCCGACAGTTGGTCGGCAGGACAAACATCCGAACCGACAGTTCGCACCTAAACTCACAAACACACACACACACAAAATCTCAGAAGGCTCGCTGGGCAAAATCCGACATATGGAGCCACCAAACCCAAAATTGGAAAACGGATAAGGAACCTGAAGATAGGGGACCAGCTTGGGCGTCGTTTCGTCCAAACCGACTTCACCCAAGAATACCTGGACCCTTAAAACACCCTGTAACAAACATGATGGGGGTGAACCATGTTTAAGTGTTGAGGGTCCAGGCAGCTGAAACGGGACTTTCTTCTGGGAACCCATCAACCGTCCGGCGTTTTGCGCCGCTCGCAAAAGCCCATGATGACAAATGAAAGCGCCAAGCACCCGAGAATCCAACGGCAACTCGGGCAAACCGGGGATTTATGGAAAGCGAAGAGGATCTTCAACTTGGATGTTCGGCCAAGTTAGGTGCTTAACTACTTGAGTTCTCCCGTTCTCCCCCTCAAATAGCAGGGTTAAAACCCCACTTAGGGGACTTGTAAGTGGGTTACCTAGGTTACTCACGACTTGCTAACTTGGCCGAACACCCAGAAAGGCTCCGCCGAAATGCAGCGATAGCCACCTCGTAAGGGCTGGTGCCGCATCGCAGGCGTGGTGGAATGTGCTTGGGTTCATGGGCCGCCAATTGCCAGAATTACCAAAAGGCCCAAAACAAGAAACTCAGGGAACAAGCTGAGTAGATACACAAAGTATTCAACTACTCCATCCCCAGACCAATGCTATCTTTTCTGCGCCCCGAATCCCAGATCTAACTTTGCACCATCTTCCATTTGCTTAAGCTTCGACTCGAAAAGGATGAGAAAAATATGTCCATTAGTGATGGATTCCAGCAGGGAAAAGTAACACCATATTCTTATATATTCTTACCAAAAAAGTGGGCGCAATCTTTATTTGGTCCACTCGGATCCCGGTCCACGAATCCTACCCATCCGAAGCTGTGGGAAATGGAACCCACTGCGAGTCAACTGAGTCTCACAATCAGTTGACCGATCGGTGCACAAATGGACCCAGGGCCATGCTTCAAGAATTAGCCAGGCGGATATTTCCGCAACTATTTCCGGCTGGGACTGCTCCTTACTAACCTTCATACAAGATGTTGAGGATGTGGCTCATATAAAGAGGGGATTGTATCACACTGGGGAGAAACAGGGCTCACTAGATTTCCCTTTGGACACATCACCACCCACCAAAAGTAAACTCACTTTAAAGGGTCCCAAAAGGTGAATTTCAAACCGCCAAAAAAGGGAACTGGCCATGGGTCAAACCCCCGTAGCAAAAAAATGGCTCTAAAAAACGGGTGGTGCCCCTATCCCGGATAGGGTGCCATTGGTTTTGGACCGCCAGATATAGGGAACCCTGGGCACACCCCACTCGCCCATGGCCTGGAGGAGCCGCCTCGGAATTTTGGGCATGCGGGCATTCTGGGAAGTTCTGGTCTTCTTTTTGGTGGCGTTCAGGACGCCAACATCTGGAACCAAGAATAAAATGCCTTCATTCTGGGGGGTCCACAAAAGAATAATCATAATAAAGCACTCAGCCATGTTGGCAACGTTCGACCACGACATCTCTCCCCGCCAAGAACACCAAAACACTGGCTCTCGGCTCTGACCCTTTGACCCAGGTTTGGGAATTTGCTCAAAAGCAAAGACCTCCACTTTTTCTGGTGAACTTCTGGGTTTGTTAAAGATTGGCTCGGTACCATCAGGCATGCTTCAAGGCAGAGATTGGGATAAGGGTACCCTTTTTCTTTTCTATATATATTTTAGTAACGAAAACCCTCCCCAAGAAAAAGGTAAAAGGGCACGACTGGGGGACCTAGGCCACATCTAGCACCGCACTCTGCGCGTTTTTGCGCCATACAAGGACCTGGGCTCCTGGCTCGCTCCAGCGCTGTGGCCAGAGCGGCTCGCTCCTATTGGCGTAGGAAGTGGGGTTCATCCAGGTCCCCGAAAAAAAAGTGGCTGGTGCTCAGGGAATGAGCAGCTTCCCACTTGGTGGGTTGGTGCTTAGGGGCGGTTTCCCCTTTATCTACGGGGAGCCAAATCCCAAAATCCCAAACCAATCCAAGCCGCCAACTCAGGCTTGCCTTAAGCCCAACTAAACAAGCGCAGCCCTGGAATGACCCCGATTTAAACCGTCCGGCCGGTGGTTTCCTTTGAGGGGATCCCTAAATTTATGTCATTTTCCTCATTTCCTGCCTATCGCACCAGCAAGAAGAGTCCATGCAGGGACAAAAAATCTTGCACTCCCGAAACGAAACCATGGGAAGCCAGTGTTTCTTGGTTGCAGGGCCCCGCGTTTCTCTGATTTCGGTGGGTGCGTTGGATGGGTTTCACAACAATCCACAGGCCTGGCCAGACGGCCGGTCAGCTCTAGGTCTCGGGGGTCTCCAAACCAAAGCAATGCAAGGGACCGGGTAGACTTGACGACTCGAAACATGAGTCACAATCAAAACCTGGTACAAAAATGGTGAACCCAGAACCATGTAAAGAATTAGAAAGGCGGCCGCAACTATTTATGGCTGGGATTGTCCCTTACTAACCTTCATCTACCCAGGTTTTGATTGTGGCTCACATGATGTTTACCCTGTTTCCACCTTAAGGGCACCCACAAAAGGCAAAAACTCATGCAAAGACCCGATCTGAAAACAAGGGTCGAATCTTGGGCCCTGAAAAGTCTTGCTCCGAAACTGGCACAAGGGCAACAGCAACGGCTCCGGAACGGAGAAACCCAAGAAAACCAAACCAATCCACCCTCGTGATCTGATCCTTGGGGCTTTCTAGCTGAAAGCCCGGAGCTTGGTGGAAGGCGTATAAAAACAAGGGCCCCCAAAAGCGATTTCTTTTCATTTGGGGGCGAAAACTGGGGACTTGAACCCCTTTGTCTGGGACACACATGTGGCTGATGCAGGGAGGCTTCCACACACTTGGAGACCAAAGTCCGGTTTAATCCAACCAAACCGGGCCCCTTGAAGTGAACGTTTTGAGGGTTTGAGGATTCCTCCAAATGGTTCTGGGGGCGGCTTCCGTTGAAACCATTTGGGGAGTGGACCATTTTGAGCATGTCACCTACTCAAGCAGGTAGCACACTGTTCAGCGCCTTAGCGACCTTCTCATCTACGAAGAGTGCCACGCCAGACACGGCCTGGTCGAATGGGCGCAACCGACACCCCCGTGACATGGAAGATGATCCTAGGCTTCATGATGCCAACGTTCACATTCATTTCTACCTGGTTTCTTGGTCGTCGTCTCGCTGATGTTGTTTCAATGGAAGCATTCTGGTACTTTGTTGTCAGCTTGCTCCCAACCCAAGAACCATAGTAGTACAAGCTAGTCCGCCGCGAGGTTGTTCATTCCTGGGTCTTGCCTTGAATGCAAAGGGAAAAGGTGACTTCTGAACACATAGCTTGATGGCTATGACAACTTTTGACAGCCTTGTGGGGCATACGGCCATTTTCAACCAAACAAATCAAAGATCCAAGACACAAGCAGCCAGGCGCAGGCCGAAGCGCGCCCATTTTAAGAGGGTCCTGTCAAGCTCAGTTGCCGTGTGGACCAGAACTGAAAGGTGATCACCTTTCGGGGCCACTAAATATGGACCAGCATTGGGAAAACAGAGGAAAAAACATGTGTTTTTTTTTTGGATTGTCCTCGTCGAACGCCGACTTGTCCCTGCTTCAGGGCACCTCGAAAATTGGGCCAAACGTAGACCCCTGCAAAAAACTTACATTTGCAGTTGAAAGGGAGGGGATGGAAATCAAAAAAGGCAAATGCCAAAATCTGGCAACGACCAGGTCCTCCAGTAGAGAGGTTAGAATAAGGGTACCCTTTTTCTGTAGTCTATTTTAGTAGGGGAACCCTCCCCCAAAAAAGGGTAAAAGGGCACTACTGGGGGACCTAAACAACCTATGCTTGCTGGGCTCCCCATACTTGATTCAAACCGCCATGGGACATCTGGTTGCACATCCTCAACGCCGCGTCTTGCAAGCCCCTTTTTCTCAGTGCAGCGGGGACTTGCCGGTTTTCAGGCGCATGTTCTCCGCCTGATGCGGCGGGTGGTTTTGGGCGGGTTTTTGGCGACACACGAAACACACACCACACACCCACACCCACACCCACACGCCACGCAACACACACACACACACACACACAAACTGCGCGCATAAAGCACGCACACAACACACACCGGCAACAAACAAGTGTGTGCAACCCACGGCACACGCAACACCAATTCACGCAAACACACGCAACTCACACAACACACACACAACGTGAGCAACACACACACACACACCAACACACAAGTAACAAACACAACAACGCAAAAACACAACAACACACCAACACGCCACCACACCAACACACCAGCACACCAAAACACAAACGCACAAACGCACAAACACAACAACACACAAAACACACACATGAGGCACGGTCGAAATTACTTACTTGCGGCCGTTTCGCTACTTAGTTTGAGAGTCCCCTATCGTTTTCCAGCGTTTAAACTCAGACCCATGGAAGTGGTATACTAGCAAAAGGTAACTGGTATATATTTTCTGTGCCCATTTTGGGGGAACATCAGACCATGTTGGCAACCCAATTCGGCATAATCATGCCATGCAAGTGTTTCCCGTAAACCAAGAATGTGTTCGTGTGTGTGTGTGTGTGCGCGTGCGCGTGCTCGTGCGCGTGTGCGTGCGCGTGTGCGTGCGCGTGTGCGTGTGCGTGTGTTTGTGTGTGTGTGTGTGTGGGCGTGTGTGTGTGTGTGTGTGTGTGTGTGTGTGTGTGTGTGTGTGTGTGTGTGTGTGTGTGTGTGTGTGAGTGTGCGTGTGCGTGTGCGTGTGTGTGTTTGCGTGTCTATTCTTGTTCTCTTTGTTTGTGTGTTTGTGTGTTTTTGTTTTTGCGTCTGTGCGTGAGTAATTGCGGGTTCGCGGGTGTGTGAGTTTGTGGGTTTGTGCGCACGCGCATACACGCACACGCACACGCGCAGCCACAAGAACACGCACAAGCACACAGTCAGACAGAAACATTCCTAGATCCTGCTTGATTTGTGGCACGCCTGTTCATAGGTGAACTTCCCAATCAAAGAGTTTGTGCTGGCTTGCACCCAGGAAAGGGATGTTTTGGCTTTTCAAGGAAACCACAGGGAGACCGGGAGACTACTCAATTTGCGCAGTGTTCTGAACTCCCCATGCACTTTGGGCTAGTTTTTTTGTTTTTCTCTTCTCAGGCTGACCTTTTGCCTGAACGCGGGACTTGCTGCAACACTGAGAATCCTTGAAGTACAGCTAGAATGGGTAGATCTGCTGATTTAAGTTACATACCCGAAACGGTGGACAGAAGTCGGTCGGGAGTCATGTCTGTTGAACAACTTTTGAGGTGGCTCCCTTTGACATAGCACAGCCAGTTGGATTGTCGACTTCCTCTTTCAAGGCAGTGGAGTCGCAATGGCTGGGGTCTAGTGCTTCTACTGCTCAAGCTCGTGCCAAACACTACCAGCCCTTACTGTGATACGACATTTACTTGAGAATTTGCGCGGTGCACTTAGCACCAGCCACGGTGTACATCGATCAGGGTCAACCGCACGTAAGTGTCCACTGTTTTGTTTGCTTCGCTGTCGCGTCACCCACTAGAACTGTTGCTGGCCAAGGTTGAACTCGTTGGTCGCGCAATTCAAGGCGGGCAATAGAATTCAGCATCTAGCAGCTTCAAACAACCACTGTGCGCAACATATCAATTGAGCCTTTGATGTCTGAAGTCGCCAACTTGAGCCAGCAAATCTCAAAACAGACATTGGCTTCCCTCCGGCACCTCTACCAGCTTTTTTCCCCTTTCCAACCAATTCAAGGACTGAGCTGTCCTTAGATCCCCCGCCAAAAGTTTGACTTTCGTGGCTAAATGGGAAAATCCGCCAAACACTACAAAGCTAAGAAGCATGATTGAACCGGATGGCTGGAAGCCTTCGCCAAAAAGAAAAAGAGCCGTTCTTCGGGGGCCTGCTTCCCCTTTGACTTCCTCTCAATTGTTCGGTGACCCCGGTGACCCTGGAAAAAAAAGAATTGGAACCCTTTTTTGTGGCTTGGGAAACCTTTTTAGTGGGGCAGCCGCCAAAAAAAAAGGTTGGACAAAGAATCGGGGCCACTGAAGCCCTTGGACGAGTCCTTTCGGACCCCTCCTGCAGATCCGCGAGCTTCTTCTTGAGCCCTTCGCGGTTCAACCTGGCGGTTTCCCCTTTGAAATCACGGCACCGCGGCTTTTGGGCGAAAGTGGACCTCAGGCAAGGGGGGCTTTAACGGGGCGAAAAACGGGCAACCCTTGGTCTAATAGCACAAAACTTGGCTTTTGGTAGCCCACTAAAATGAAAAAACACATAAACGCACAATCTGCCAACAATGGTGAAGAAACCCAAAAAGGCAAATAGTTACCGTTTAGCGGAGTCTGGCAATGAGCAAGGTGAAAAGGTGCCGGCCGAGCCCTAAACTTTTTCAATCGCCCCGGCCATATGCGAGCCACCTTCAAAATGAGCCCTCTCATGTCCCAATCGGATCCTTTTTGAAGACCACAGACGAATCCGGCAGTTTTTTTTAGTTTTCTTTTGTTTTTTTAATTCAACATGAGACATAGTAAGCTAGTCGAATCATGGGCACTCTGCAATTTACCGCGCACCGGGGTCTGATGCCGGCATGCGATTCCTGAGCGGCAGTTGTCCATGTATGATGTAAACGTCTATATGAGTGGCCACGAATCAGCACCGTTAAGTCTATGGGGTTTGGAGGTGTTGAGTGTAAAATCAAACCCGTGTAAGTTTTTGCACGGCTTTCTTATACCCCAGTGATATCTAGCCTTTACACCTCCCTGGGGTGAGGCAAGCAAGCCATGTTGAACATATATTTCAGGCGTCCCCCAGTTTTGGGCTCCTTTTGGGACACGGTGAACATTGGATGCAAGTACCTGGCCAGGTTCTTTATGTCTGTAGGCTTTCATCCATTCCAAATGCAGGATTCCGTCCATCCACGGCTGAGCAACGGCTCTTGACCGAGCTACCAAACCTATGTCTGCGTTTCCTTCAAGATTCGAGCCCCCACGCCCCAAGAGTTTCATTCTTTGCGCCTTGGGCCACGCCTGGTTGTGGCTGAGACAGTTTCGAAATCAGGCCTTTGCCAGGATTTGTAACCCGCCGGAGATGCCACAACTGCTGCCGCAGCTGCGCCAACTCGTCGTGAGCCTGAAGAAACTCTCGACGAGCGGTGAGCGGGGTAAGGGAGGGGGGAGGGGTGTGTTAGATTTGCAATCCTCGCTTTGGTTCTTTGCATCCTTTCCGCCAAGGTTTCAGACATTGCTTCCCTAACCTACCCACAACTGGGGGTATCCACAGGCCGTTGATTCCCTTTGCCCCCGACAGGAGGAAAGCGCATGTAGTTTATCCGCTGTTTGGCATGGAGATTCACGCCGCCAAACTGGGCGCCAACAATTTGACGACCGGCCACATGAGCTGCCCACGGTTGCAGTGTCTACAGACTTAGCCACTAAAAGTTTAACTTTTAGTGGGCTAAATGGAAAACCCCACTAAACACTAAAGCTTCATTGCTTCATGGTTTATCTGCACGATCTCTTGTGTCAAAGTTCAACATCTGAGGGTTCAGCGCCCGCCGGATCCGGATCGAGCACAACTTCCCAGATTGAACATATGCCCTGTGAAGAGCATGTGTATCCAACGATGCAGTCAACAAACCATCTTCATCATCGTCATCGTCAGGTCTTCACGATCACCGTAACATCACCATCACCATCATCACCATCATCACCATCATCATCATGATCATCATGATCATCATGATCATCATGATCATCATGATCATCATGATCATCATGATCATCCTCATCATCATCATCATCCTCATCATCCTCATCATGATCATCATCATGATCATCATCATCATTATTATCATCATCATCATCATCATCATCGTCATCATCCATCATCCATCATCCATCATCCATCATCCATCATCCATCATCATCCATCATCATCCATCATCCTCATCCTCATCATCATCATCATCATCATCATCATGATGGTCGCCATCTTCGTCATCGGCCACCAAGCTTCGCAAGAGGACGGAACAAGTGAACTTGCGGCTCGAGGCAACTTCACTTCAACAAGAACGGAACTTAGCGGCAATGCCATGGCAGTGTGCGCGTGTTCCGTCCCGGCTTGACAATGACGGCTGAGCACCCTCCAAGTAAGACTGGCCCGCTTCTTAAAATCACATGCCCTGATTCGTCTACTCTTCAAGTGTTGTGAGATGTTGGCTCTCCTTCATGCTTTCATCTGGCCGCCTTTGAGTTGGCATGCCGAAGTATCGCCAACGCCAAGGGCGTAACCAAACAAACAGCCAAGCAGCAATGTGAACTTGTGTGCATTTCCGTTTTCTTCGTTTTTTCTCCCCCGAGGTTCACCAACACGTAGTTTAGACGTGTTGTTTGTTGTCGGGGTGTCAATGAGCCGGGCAGACACCTTGGTCGAGAGGTCATCAAGGTCAGAGTCTGCTACGGAGCGGGTATGTGTTTGCATGGGTAAACAAGAGCTGGTCTTCGGATTCTGAAGCTTCTGTCCTGAGAAACATGGCATCATGTACGCCGAGGTCTCCAGACATTTGCCCATTCTCGTACCCCTTCCGAATCCGAATCAAGATATGGGATCTTTTCTGAGCATCAACTCTGCCCGCATTCGACGTGGGCGAAAGCGCCGGGACAAAAAGGACTGGTTCTGTGGCTCAGGTTTAAAGGCTTCACCCTTGAACCAGGCCGAGCTCAGTTGCCCCTTAAGGACAGGCTGCGGTTTCCAAACAGTTCCAAGCTAAACGGGGCCGACGAAGCCGTCAGGGGGTTGGAGGCTTAAATATATTGTTGGGCTCCCCCCAAACGCGCTCCGTGACATTTCGAACTTTTCCAGGTCCGCTCTGGTTTTTCAAATTCATGGAAGGTCTTCCATTTCGCCCAAGGCGCCTGCAGAATCACAAACACACAGGCGCTTGCCCCACCGTCGCGCTGCAGAACTTTGGACAAAAAGAAGAAACAATCTGAAAGGCCAAACTGGCGAGGCCCCTGCCCAAACTGTCAGATTCCAAGGCTTACGGTGTCGCCACTTAAACACCCGGACACTTAAATAGGTCAACAAAGATTTTACACTACCTCCGCCTGCGAAACCGCCAGCCCGGCCGACCAACTTAAATACCCGATTTAGGTAGGTATTTCGCGTTACGTCTTGAAATCCTGCCTCTGGCCCGGCCCGCCTTGTCAATTTGCTTGCTGTTTGTTGCCAATAACATCTTCCGCAGCCAGTCGGTTGTTCTGGGATTTGTTAACTGCAGGCCCCATCCCAAGAAACCAGGAGATTCACGAATTTAAGGCAATGTGTGTGCCCCGTCCGAGAAAAGGGGCATTCAGGTCTTTCTCGCATTCTTTCTCCACGAGCCATGTAGACAAGGCTTAGGCAGCTCAATTCAGCGCACTTAGCTCCGCAATTCCAGGCGTTTATGTTGCATGGAATTACGAAAGCGTTGGTCTGCAATAAGAAGCAGAAGTGTTGCTCCGACATGGCGCCTTAGGTTGGACCTGTGTGGCTTGGCAAGGGCCAGCGCGTGTGGTACGGATTCGGGGCAGGGTTTTGCGAATAGGAGATGGTCCTTTTGCGGTCCTTTTGCAGGGGTCTGAAACAGGTCTGAAACAGGTCTGAAACAGGTCTGAAACAGGTCTGACGCAGGGCCCAATGCCACATGCATTATCTCTCTCTCTCTCTCTCTCCCTCTCTCTCTCTCTCTCTCTCTCTCTCTCTCTCTCTCTCTTGCTTCTCTTTCTTCTCTTCCAATTCTTTTCATTCTGTGGGATTCCTTCTTGCTTTCTTTCTCCACGCCACGTAGACAGGGCTTAGGCAGCTCAATTCAGCGCACTTAGCTCCGCAATTCCAGGCGTTCATGTAGCATGGAATTACGAAAGCATTGTTCTGCAATTGCAGGCATCAGTGTTGCACCATGTCCCAATTGGTGTTTCATACTACCTCCACGGCCCGCGAGCCGCTGCACCGCTATACTGGTGCTGGGGATTCGGGGCAGGGTTTTGCGAATTTGAGACGGTGCTTTTGCAGGGGTCTGAAACAGGTCTGAAACAGGTCTGACACAGGGCCCAATGCCAGATCCAGGCATTTTCTCTCTCTCTCTCTCTCTCTCTCTCTCTCTCTCCCTTCCAATTCTTTTCATTCTGAGATTTGTTTAAAAGCAGCTCCCATCCCAACACGCCAGGAGTTTCAAGAATTCAAGGAAATCTGGGAGTCCCGTCCGAGAAAAGGGGCATTCATGTTCTTCTTGCTTTCTGTCTCCACGAGCCACGTACACAGGGCTTGGGCAGCTCAATTCAGCGCACGTAGCTCCGCAATTCCAGGCGTTTATGAAGCATGGAGTTACGCAAGCATCGCCTTAGGTTGGACCTGTGCAATCTGACCTGGCTTGGCAGGAGCTAGCGCAAGGCAGCTGCTAGCAAGGGCTTGAATTGTGTTACGCCCTGTTTTTACGGGGAAGGGGTCTGTCTCGGCGTTGCCATTTAAATATCCTAATTGGTATTTCATACTACCTCCAGGGCCCATGAGGGTGGCCCGGCCAGCCACTTTAAATATCCGATTTAAACAGATGTCCTACACTACCTCCCAGCCCTGAAGCCCAGGCCCGGCCCCCACATATTTAAAAGTCGTCACCGCTTCTTAAAATCACATGCCCTGATTCGTCTACTCTTCAAGTGTTGTGAGATGTTGGCTCTCCTTGATGCTTTCATCTGGCCGCCTTTTAGTTGGCATGCCGAAGTATCGCCAACGCCAAGGGCGTAACCAAACAAACAGCCAAGCAGCAATGTGAACTTGTGTGCATTCCCATGCAAACACATACCCGCTCCGTGGCAGACTCTGACCTTGATGACCTCTCGACCAAGGTGTCTGCCCGGCTCATTGACACCCCGACAACAAACAACACGTCTAAACTACGTGTTGGTGAACCTCGGGGGAGAAAAAACGAAGAAAACGGATAAACAAGAGCTGGTCTTCGGATTCTGAAGCTTCTGTCCTGAGAAACATGGCATCATGTACGCCGAGGTCTCCAGACATTTGCCCATTCTCGTACCCCTTCCGAATCCGAATCAAGATATGGGATCTTTTCTGAGCATCAACTCTGCCCGCATTCGACGTGGGCGAAAGCGCTGGGACCCAAAGGACTGGTTCTGTGGCTCAGGTTTAAAGGCTTCACCCTTGAACCAGGCAGAACTCAGTTGCCCCTTAAGGACAGGCTGCGGTTTCCAAACAGTTCCAAGCTAAACGGGGCCGACGAAGCCGTCAGGGGGCTGGAGGCTTAAATATATTGTTGGGCTCCCCCCAAACGCGCTCCGTGACATTTCGAACTTTTCCAGGTCCGTTCTGGTTTTTCAAATTCATGGAAGGTCTTCCATTTCGCCCAAGGCGCCTGCAGAATCACAAACACACAGGCGCTTGCCCCACCGTCGCGCTGCAGAACTTTGGACAAAAAGAAGAAACAATCTGAAAGGCGAAACTGGCGAGGCCCCTGCCCAAACTGTCAGATTCCAAGGCTTAACCACGTAAACGCCCGCAAACCTTCGGCAAAAACTTCTCAAAAGTTGGGGCCATGACTAAGCAAACAATCAAATCAGGGAAGCCAAGCGGTTTCGGCTTGGGGCAACTGAGAGAACCTGCCAAAATGGCCCTTTTGGAATCTCTGTTGCGCGCTCGTTCACAAGATTGGGCAGGACGGGCACAGGTCTGGAACCATGGCCACATGGTCCAAGCTTCCGCTCGCTCCGAAGTCTTACCAACAGCACCTACTGACGGACGAGATACGCCTCGCACCGGCCGAGATGGAGCAAGTTCGAGCTGAATACTGGCTGGCAACCAGCTAATTCCGGTTCAGGATGTTGTCCATCCAGAGTAGTTCCATGACCCTTTGCCAAGACTTCAGGAGACATCATAAACTTATGATGAGCAATCAGCCAAACTTCTGTGAATGTCCGAACAATAAAAACAAGTAGATCTATGAATGTCCGGACAATTAAACATATGTCTGAAGTGGGCCGTGTGATGCAGGCCTTTCTGAGCTCCGATCTGCAAGTCTAAACGTGTGGCACGGACAAGTTCCGAAACCCCGACGCGGCGGAGGCCTGGGCGATCCGTAGCTTGGTCTCCACCAGGGCGTCCTGCGTGCGACAAGGAACTCCTCCCGAGTTAGGCATGTAGGACAGCCCGCGTTTGGTGTTCTAGGTCCTCCAGCGGAGAGGATAGAAAAAGTTGGTACCAACTTGTTTTTTGGTCTATGGGCACTACTGGGGGACCTTTTGTTGAAATGCAAGCCGAAGGAAGGAAACGGGGTTGCCGTCATTCCGTCCTTCCTTACCGGGAAGCAGCGAAGAGTGCTCCTTGCCCGAGTACCTGGTGATAAAATAAAACCTGCATGCGATAAAGGAAGGCAAACAATGCCCCACTAGTGGTATATGAAAGGAACACACAGGTTCCGCGTGGCCTTTCGCACCCTCTGCCCTCCCATCTAAGCATTCTCAGCATTTCGTTCTTGCAGCACTCCGTGTTTCATGTTGGAATAAGATCTACGTCCTCCAGTAGAGAGGTTAGAATAAGAGTACCCTTTTTCTGTTGTCTATTTTAGTTGAGGAACCCTCCCCCAAAAAAGTGACGGTAAAAGGGCACCTAGCTGGGGGGACCTAGTCAAAGACGGCGTTCGTGTTCCATTTGCGCAGGCCGCCTGCCAGCGGCCTTGTTCGCATGCTCAATGGACGGGATGCTAACCTGAACGGTTCGTTGCCCTAGCCACAACACTTAAGGGGCGCGACGGACGGCGCTTTAAGAGACTCTTGTGGACACTTTGTGATATGAATCTCGGCCTTCTTGGCCATTTCCGCCCGTCCTTCTCGGGACCGTCGCGAGCCCAGTCACGGCCCTGGCCACTGCGTGCCTGGCACGCCGTGGGGCAAAGCTCGCTCGGAAAATGGAGCCTCTCAAACTTGATCTTACCGCCCTAAGCTGGACTTGCGTCTTCGCGCCGGGAATGATGTTACCATACCCCTCTGTTTATGAGTGCACGAGGGCTCTGTGGGTTACTGATCTCAGGATATACCACTTCTGAAAATCCGTGAAAGATGGGTACAACATAATTTCCAGATCCTCCAACGAACGAGCAGTACTAAAAAAATAATAGAAGACAGCCATTCACTGTAATCCTTATATTCGTGAGGCTATTGTTTTCTGGAGATATAATCCTATCTCCCGATGAATATAGTTCTATTCTTATAAGGACTGATAATGACGTATCGGGGATTCCGAAGGTGACTCCAAACAAGGAAAACTGATTTCACAACTTTTCTGATTATATGTTTTAGCTTGTGCATGCATTACGTAATATAGGCAAAACCAGCGTATACGTGTATATGTTCAATGATTTATTGTTTGTCATTTTGTCTGTGAAATATCTTATTGTCACAATATGTTTGTCCATCTGTTTACCCGAGAACAAAGAGAGCGAGGAGCATGACATACAAGACAGAAAGTAGTTGTATTATCCATTCCTTTATTTTCCTTTACTCCTCTTTCCACAACATACGAACAAAATATAGATCTCTGTCTCTTTATCCTGCTCTTTCTCTCTGTATCAGTCCCTCTCTCTCTCTCACTTTCTGTCTTTCTCTTTATGTTTATCTCTTTCTCTCTGTGTCTTTCTCTTGATATGTCTCTCTTTATCTTGCTCTCTATATTTTTGTCTTTTGCTCTATATCTTCTTTTTTTTTAACTTATCTTTATCTTTATCTTTGTCTCTTCTCTCTTTCTCTCCCTCTCTCTCTCTCTCTCTCTTTCTCTCTCTCTCTCTCTCTCTCTCTCTTTATCTTTATCTTTCTCTGCCTCTCTCTCTCTCTCTCTTTGTCTGTCTGTCTTTATCTTTATCTGTTTCTCTTGTTCTCCTTCGCTTTCTCTCTTTCTCTATTTATCTCTATCTGTCCTTCTCTTTTTGTGTCTTTCTCTTTCTCTTTTACTTTTATCTCTCTCTATCTCGCTCTCTGTTTCGCTGTCTGTCTTTGTCTTTATTCTTCTCTTTCTCTCTTTATCCCTTTATCTCTTTCTCTCCTTCTCTCGTTCTCTCTTCTCTATATCGTTCTCTCTTTCTCGTCCACTTTCCCTCTTTCTCTCTCTTTCTTTCTTTCTTTCTTTCTTTCTTTCTTTCCCTCTTTCTCTTTCTTATTATCATTATTTCTCTTTTTCTGTCTCTCTCTCTGTCTCTCTTTTTCTGTCTGTCTTTTTCCTCACCTTGTATCTTCTTCTTTTTCTTCTTCTCTTTCTCTCTTTCTCTCTTTCTCTCTTTCTCTCTTTCTCTCTTTCTCTCTTTTTCTCTTTCTCTCTTTCTCTTTTCTCTCTTCCTCTGTCCCTTTCTCTCTTTCTCTGTGTGTTTTTGTTTCTCTCTTTATTTCTTTATCTCGTTTTCTTTCTCTTTCTCTCTCTCTCCTCCTCTCTTTCTCTTGCTCTCTTTATCCATTTTTTTTTTTCTCTCTCTCTCTCTCGCTTTCGCTTTCTCTTTCTCTTGCTCATTCTCACATACTCACTTACTCACCTACTCACCCACTCACCTACTCACCCACTCACCCACTCACCCACTCACCCACCCGCCCACTCCTCCCTCCCTCCCTCCCTCCCTCCCTCCCTCCCTCCCTCCCTCACTCAGTCAGTCACTCACTCACTCACTCACTCACTCACTCACTCACTCACTCACTCACTCACTCACTCACTCACTCACTCACTCACTCACTCACTCACTCATTCACTCGGCAAGGACTGCTGGATTTCGCGGGCAGGGGCAGCATTTGAGAGGTCCCTAAAGGGACCGGATGTTGTCACGCGCGCTCGTGTGGGCTCCCTGTGGCAGTCGGATTTGCAGAGGTTCTTCCCTCGCATCTCCTGAAAACCTGTTGAGCATCACTCGACATAGGAGGCTCCCCCTTTCCAGCTGCGCCCTAACTGCCATTTGCTTCCGCCCCCTGGAAAAAAAAATATATATTTCCAGTATAAGCAAATGGAAGACAAGTTATTCACCCCTGACGTGGGAAAAGCAAACATATTCTTAAGCAAATGGAAGCTACCGCTTCCCGGCTGGTTTCGCTGACCTTGGCCTCTTCCCGCAGCTGCTCCAGCTCCTCCTCCTCCATCGGATGAAGCTTTGACTCCCAGCATATGAGGCATCAACAACCGGGGCCTGGGTAGGGCGGAGCCGAGAGAGCCCATGTCCTCATGGGGGCTGGGGGGGAGGGAGGGGAGGGGGAGGGAGCCCAAATAAGCCCCAAATAAGCCCCGACTTCCAAACTCCCTCCCAAACTCCTGTCTTGCGACCTCCTGCCGCAGCGCGCGGTGCTCCTGCTGCGGTTGGGGCGCGGGTTTTTGACCCTCGGATCTTCAAGAAAACAAGCCCTGCACCGTTTTTCACCCTGCAGCCCCAGCCCCCGCTTGGGCCACAGTACATAGAGAATCGGACCTTTAAAATGTTTGTCTGGTATGCAAATTTATGAGTCGAGATCCCAGACCAGTGGATACCCCGGTGCATACAGAGTGCAAGAAGTGGAGTCAGCATTGAACATGTGTTGGGCTAGAAGAGACCGTCTAGTCGCACATTTCGAGGCCGGAAAAAGCGGCACACCTTTCTCACTGGTCGATCACAAGTATTGCTGACCCGGGGCAGCCCGAGAACCAAAGACCGTGGCCAAACAAAACGAGCTGAAGCATTGCTTGAATGAACTGCTGGGTGTTTGGTTGCTTGTCTTGGTCGTGCGGGCTTGCTCGCACCAAAAGACAATAACTGCGGCTTTTGTTCCGCAACTTGACACGATATTTTGACAGATTCGGGTACATCTCTAACCTGCGGCAGGTCTGCCATGACTATAATTACCATGTATTTCATGTCAGCCAGGACACTGGATTTTGCTCTTGGGACAAAGGAACACGACTCGTGGAGATGGATGCGAATCCAAAGTTGGAATCGGATGCCATTGGGCAACTATGGGCAATGCCAAGTGCAAACCATGGCTCCAAATGAGTCAACATCAAAACCTGGTATAAAAATGGTTGACCCAGAACCATGTAAAGAACTAAGAAGGCGGCCGCAGCTATTTCTGGCTGGTCACGTCCCTTACTAACCTTTATCTACCGGGGTTTTGATTGTGGCTCAAATCAACTTGTGCAGGGAACAGCAAAGACCGAAACTCATTGATTGGACGGCCTCAAGTATTTCGAGTCCAGCAACTCAGTGAGACTTCGTAGAGATTCGCCCCAAGCCTCGCAGCAACCTCCGCTTGCACTGTTGGGTTTCACTTTCCCTTTTGTGTGTAACATGGCCCCCCCTTTCCGTGCGGAAGTGTTGTCACGGAGATTTCCGTGGGCCAACTTGTCCAACACCTTTCCAACAACAATGGACTCCCAAACTTGGTTGACGTGCAGTTAAGTGGGGATTTCTCACTCAACCACAGTAAGCAAAAATGTAAAATGTTTCCAAACAGCAACCATGCAAAGGGATTAATCTGCATCTGTTTCAAGCCCAAAAGCCCGATCTCTTCTAGCGTCCTCTGCAAGCTCGCTGTGTTGCCTGGGATGCGACAAGTCCGGCTGAGGTATACCGACTGACCGAAAAACTTCGCATCCGTTGGTAGGTGGTTTATCCCAATATTCCACAAATTGATTCCCCGTTCTTTGCAGCCATCGTTCCTTTCAAAAACCAGCAATTTCCCAACAATTTTTGGTGGTTTGCTAGAAAGAAGGATCCCTGGAAAGAATGGGGGAGTTACCCCTAGAAATATTCAGAGTTCCCAAGCGTTGCAGGTAGCTGTGGTAAACAAGGATCTGGCACATTTCTTGAGGTGCGCGAATCAGAATCCTAAGTGCTTCAATACTGAGCTGTCCTCAGATGGCTCCCAGAATAATCAAGGGAACCGGAACCCCTGAGTGATGACAAGCAGCGAGAAGGCTGCAAGAAGTTCACGAGAGCTTGTGGATCTTCCTTGATTAAGCTTCCATGGGCAGAAATCGGTTGATCTCAACTGGAATCCGAGAGACAAATGTTCATTTGCTTAAGTCCCTGGGAAAAATAAAACTATTTCTAGTAGTGATGATAGGTTCCCTTTAAGCACGCACAGAGGAAAATAACACATCACATATTCATCATAGCAAATTGGGGTTGATTAAATTCGGCCCCCAGTTTCTTGACTATGGTTAACAACTTTCCCATGTGGTCGACATATCATCTTGGTGGTTTTCCAACCAATGGCTTCCATCACCTAGAAAAACAGCCATATTTTCAGTCGTGGTTTCCCTCTGGGAAAAATCAACACACACGAATAAGGTTGACCCCATATTTATCCACCCCTGTGTATCAATACGGGGGGTTCCCCTCGGTGATTCCTCCCTAAACCCAGAATAACCCCTATTCATGAACTGGGTCTCTACCGGCAACCCGCTGGTTGGTTGATGAATCTGGGGTCAACATTACCCACAAAAGAACCAAACAGCTGGGCGAACTTCCTGAACTTCCTGGAGATGGCCTCTTACAAGTCTATTAGCCCCCAGTCGGAGGATCTTCCCATTTGGCAGTGGCTCCAAAAGAATGTACCCTCCCACCAGCTAACATGGAAGTGCAAAAAGGACCCTGTAGAAAAACGACTACCCAACATGGCCCCCCACTAAAACCTCTTACAAAAATCTACTAGCCCCCAGTCAGAAGGAGTATCTTCCCATTTGGCAGTGGCTCAAACAAAAGAAAGCAAAATGCCCCCTGCTAAAGTTGGTCCTCCCATGGCAAAAACGGAGCTTTTGTATCACATCCAAGCCTTTGGGCGTGAGCTCCCGGCTTCTCAATCTCCGAGGCTGCCTCCTCATCGGCCCTGCGGCTTTTCGCGTGGCTTCACTGAGCTGTCCAATTTTTCAGATCCGCGAGAAGAATGGACTCACTTTTAGTGGGCGAAATGGAAAAAACCGACCACTAAAGACTAGAAAGCTAAGAAGCTATGGGACCGGACTGGGATCCCCCAAGGTAAAAGAAACCTTCTCACCTTTAGTTGATGGGGCAAAATCGGTCTCAACTGAAGAAGTTGGTACCAACTTATTTTTTCGGTTTTGTCGGTTTTAGTAGGGGAACCCTCCCCCAAAAACGGGTAAAAGGGCACTACTGGGGGACCTAGGCAAACTCAGGGGTTCTCAAACGATCCAGAACAATCAACAGTTGATGGCCCCAGCAGATCTTGTCGGTTGCGCAAACGCAATTCCAGTCCTCCGGTTTCCCGGAAATGGCTGTGGGTCAAAACCAACGACACCATTTTAGGTGCACCACCCAGTTTAGTCTACTTTAGTGGGAATTGGGATGTTCGCTGGGGGTACGGGATTTTGACCCATGGCCAAACGTAGCTCCAGAATATTTGTTTCGAGCACTGAGCATGTCACAGGAAGCCATCAAAACGAGCACTGCGTCCCGTAAGGCCTCTGCTCGAAGGTCAGCTTCTCCTTCCGTCTGCGGACCTGCTCCAGCTCCTGCGGGAGAGGTGGGCCCGCCGAACCAACAAATCATGGCTAAAAAGAACGGATCCAGGGAACTTTTCTCAACACCCCCCCCTCAAGCATCAGCTCGCAGGTTGGCAGAAATTCTACCCCCCCCATTAGTCGGCTTCCAGGTTTGGCGGTTGGGACTTTTTGGGCCAACAGTCAGAGCACACCGACCGCCTCAAGAGGTTAGGTCCTTTGGGAAGTGGCCCTTGGAAGGCCATCAAGGAGCAACAGAGTGCCTCAGGGCCGGCCTCAAGGTGCCAGCCCTGTCTGGGTCTGGAGGTTTTCGGGGCGTTTGGTTTTGCCCGCGAAGGCCGGAAGATTGGAAGAATAGATTTTTACGCCCTGGGACATGTGTCTGTGGGTCAAAACCCTGCACCCCTGGTGAACATCAGAATTTGTGGCAAATGGATGTACACCTCCACCCCAAAAAGGCTCCCCATAGGTTATGCAACCCATGGCCATGTTGACTGAACCCAGGTCGCTCCTCCAGCAGGCGGGTCTTCTCCGCGGCGCGGCGCTCCAGCTCGTCCTCCTTCCCACGAAAAAAACGGAGAGTCGGATGTGGCAGAAACCCTGGGTACAACTACTAGGTCCTCCAGATTTGAGAGGTTAGAAAACAAGTTGGTTAACTTTTCTTTTTTGTCGATTTCAGTAGGGGAACCCTCCACCAAAAAAGGGGAGAGAAGGGCACTACTAGGTCCCCTAAAAGTGCAGGTTGGGAGACAAACCCAGCTCCCACCAGCACCCCCCAACCACTGCTCTTTGGACAGTACTTGGGAGTTTGGGCATGGAAACATAGCAGCAGTTGTTGGGGGGTGCTGTAGGTAGAATCGTTCAATCGCCAGAGTGTTTCCAAACACTGTGCAGCTGTTTTTTTGCACACAAATCAGCCAGCTTTTTCCCCCGAATGCGCGAAGGGACCAGGGAGCTGTCTGTCCTACCGCTGTTCGGGCTGAGCAAAGGCTGTTGCTGGCCTTGCCGCGGGCCACTTCCTTGTGCAATTTTCTTGGATGACAGAACAATTTGGCGGGCTGGACATGCTGGCAGAACCTGAGGTGGTTGCTGCCGCACAAGTTGCGGCCGAGCTCGCTGGCCATCTTGGCTTCGAACAGCACCTAGCTCAAGAGTTTTGCGGCCTCCGGCCTGTTGACCGCAGACAGTTGGCGGAGCATCGTAGCTTCTGGGCGGGGCCACTCTGGCGCCGAAGAATTTGGGCATCCACAGGGTTTGGCGGCAAGGCTGTCTGTGCTCCGCATGAGTCCATTACGCAGCACATCAAACGCCGCTGTTTCAAGATTGCCGAGGCGGCCAGACACCTTTGGATGCGACAGAGATCGCTGGCGAAGTTGTTTCTATTTTTCGGACGGGGCCTTGGCATCGGTACACCAGGGCCACAATCAAAGCACTGGATTTCACTGGTCCAGTGGGCCTTATAAGGGAACCCGCCTTTGAATAGGGATCCCTTCTTGTTCTGGGCAATCTTTGGCACACCAACTACTCAACTTGTTTTGCCTCGCACTTTGACATGCGGCACACAGCGGCTGGATGGCTTTCACTAAGCTTTGTTCAACTGCGGGTTAAGGCATCTTAACCTTGAAGCAGGCTCTGGTGAAATATGGCCGCTGGTCAAAAACGGGTACCCAAAATTAACCCTCGTAAATGGAAATCTGAACTAAACTCTGCAGTCCATATGGCTAATGGTTTTATTTTGAGCCACAGCCATATGGGCTGGTGCTCCAGTGGAGCCACCGATTCTGATGAGCACAGCCACACGGGGTTTGTCTGGTCGCTTCCAGGCGCATGGATCTAAGGACCGAAGAACTAGCACTGAGCTTGGACAACGGAAGACTTCCCATTTGCGGAGCTGGAACACATATGTCCCGTGATAGATTCCCTTAGCCAGGGGAAATAAACCATAGTCTTAAGCAGCTGAGCACCTTTGATATCAAGGTGCTCAATTGAGGACAACAAGGACACCACAACATGGTTCATGGCTGGACTAGAGCTGCATCCAGACCTGAAGATTTGGCACCAGCAGTATGCTGAAACATGGAGGATTTGCTCAGTTGGGTGTGGGTCAAAAATAGGCACACAAAATGGAACCCTGGTAAATGGAAACAAGGTTTCAACCTGTGGTCCTCTGGTGGTTCAATTTTGATCCATACCCTGTCGTTTCCTCAGACAGCTGACGTTTTCCCGAGAAGTTCGAGCGACTCCAGAAGGCAGAGTTAAACAACTCCGGTGCAGACCAACGGTGCCGCGAGTTTGCGGACCGGCGTCCTTCAATCTTTTCAGCATTGAGAAAACCGGTGAGTCCGAATTCCAGTCGTTGGAGGTCTTGAAAAAAAAGCAACAACCTTTCGGCTCTCGGTTCGCAAAAAAGAATGGGGAGATCGCCCAGTGAGAACTCTCCTGATAGGACAAATAGATTCGAGAGGTTGTCCAATTCTCATACCCACATGTCTGCATGGCCCCTCTGTGTTGTCTTGATGCCAGATCCACCTGTGGGTTCCATGCTGAAAGAGCGAACTAGTTGGTGGAATCCAGCAGTAAGTGCCTAAATTATAACCCCTGGTTTTGCCATGGACGCTCATGGCTGTATGTGCTGCTTGTAATGTTCAACATGGCCCATCTACAGTTTACAGCACTTTTCAAGAAACAAGTGTTTCCTGCCAGCACCCGCGCAAAAGGACAGTACTTGGGATGTTGGACATGGCTGTGGCTCAAAAAGCCGGTACCCGAAATGGAACCCTGGTAAGTGAAAACATGGCGGTTTGCCCCTCCTGTTCAATTTTGAGCCACACCCACATTGGAATAATCAGTTGGGGTTCAAGAGTTTCCTTCCAGCACCCCCCAAAAAAAACTACTCGTTGGACAGTACTTGGGATTTTGGACATACTGTGGATGGACGAAATCCATTTCGCACCACCTAAGAAACCATGCTTGAAAGCATAACGTTTGTTGGTGTTTACATTGGAATCGTATCAAATAAACCAGGGTTTCTTAGGTTGCGAAATGGATTTCGCAACCACAGGAAAAACCGCTGGGGTTGTTGTCTCCTCCACCAGCCGCCGCTTCACCTGGCCCGAGCAAGGCAGAGGGTGCGGACCGACCCCAAGTGAGGTTAACCCCGGATCTTCCATTTGCGGATGAGCCCCCTGGAAAAACTGAAAAGAAAATAAACTATGTCCGGTAGCGATAGATTCCCTTTAAAACCAGCAAGGGCAAAAAAAAGCTATTAAGCAAATGGATGGGATGAATAAACTCCTGGTTCAACAACAAACAATGTGGGTGTCCCGTTTTGGTGGTCCATCCCTCGAAAATACGCCCTGTTAAACAGGATCGGATTTACTTAGATCCGGACAAACAGGGAGCGAGATCCATGGTGAGATTCTTAAGGCCAGGTCAGCATTCAGCCCGGGAAGGGAATTCCGGAAACCGCTACACTTGGCTAGAAGGCTAGACCCTGCTTTTCCTCATTCACCCATCCCATTTTCTTGACAGTTTGGCTCTAAATTTCAATGGAAGCCATCCAAAGGCTTCAAACTGTGTTTTTTAGAGTTTCATTTTCGGGGGCCCCAACAATGAGACCTTTTTGTGCTTGGGACCCGGAAAGTGCCGTGACTCAAAACCAAAAATCCGCGGATTTCATCCAGGATTCGGACTTCGGACTCTCTAAGTCTGGCATTTGGGTGAAAGTGATTGGCCCCAAATGTGGGCCATGGAGGTCAAAATCCAAATCGTACCAGTGAGCATCCCCACAAAACAACTAAAATTGGTTCTAAAATGGGTGGTGAATGCACCTACCCCAAAATGGTACCATTGGTTTTGACCCATAGAAATGACAACTCTGAACTTGGGATACACCTTTGGAGAGTTTTGGGGGGGGCCCGATCGACTTCGGGGCTTGCCCCGTGGGGCAAAACATGTAGCCCTGCTCCATGACTTCCGGAAAAGTTCCTTGAGTGGGCCCCTGCTGTTGCTTAGATAAATGGGTTCTCACCTGGATTCCCATTACAGAAGTAGCTGGCACGATTCCAACAATTTGGCTTCATTTCCACTACCCGCATAAACCATCAGCACGTATGGGTCAGAATTAAACCACCAGAGGACCACAGGTTTTAGTCCATGTTTTCATTTACCAGGGTTCCGTGTTGGGGTGACCCATTTTTTTTGACCCACAGCCATCTACTGTTTCCCTGTGCGCCTTCATGAGCAAGCTGGCGATGCTTGGTCCCCACTTTTTGGGCCAGCGCAGCTCAAAATCCGATCGACGTTCGGTAGAAGTTCGAGCGCCTCCTCTGCCAGCTGCGAGGAAAGGTCCGCGATGAAGCGCCGCAGGCCTTCCGGACATCGGGTCGCTGTTTGAGGAGGGGGTCAGGGACACCAATCCGGAAAAAAAACAACTCATTTTCGTTGACTGCCGAGTGTTGACATGTACTCATCCACACAGCAAATGATGACAATTGTAGAGGGTAAATGCGGGTAAATGATTCCGTGCATGGACAAACCGGATGAAACTGTTTATCCCACTAAAGTGCTTGAAGAAACCTGACAGCAAAATAAGTTTGCCAACTCTTGAGGCAACTGAAGTGCATGGGGAGGTTACCGACCGTCAGCGACAAGGCGAAAACCTCGGTCGGGCCTGGAGGCGAACATCTTTCCTCCTCGCGAGGAACGACCCTTTTTGGGGCTGTAGGGCCTGGACGCTACGTTCAATTCTGGCGTGCCCCTGACACATGCAATCCAAGATTCCCAGCACCCGGGTCCCAACAACTGCTCTTTGGGTACCGTATCAAACGGATTTACGGAGAAAAAAACATGTTGGGGGTGCTGGTTCTGTTTCCTTCGCGCCTCCGTGTTTCTTTGTTCGCGTCCCGGGACACCCCGCTCTGCCGGAACACGGAACCAACTCTTCCAAGATTTAAGAGATTTCTTCTGAGGTACTATGGACTCGTGCGGTTTTTTGAGAGCGCTGGCAGAACACCATTTGCCCACCACAAACCGGTACCTAGCCCTCAACCCGCGAGCAAAGCCCTTCGGTCCTGTCGGCTGGAGCTTGGCCCTGAACATTTTCGCGACGGAGTCGTTCCAGAAACAAACAGTCAAAAGACTGGGGTTTGTGCAAGCATATTGGCTTGAGTGACCAGTTTTATGGCAATAGAAACATTGGGTCAGGCGTTGCGAAACGATGTTAAAGACCAATGCACGTTTTTTGCCAAACCCGCCCCCGAAAAGGGTGAATGTATAGCCCAGAATCGTTGCAAAATCCCTCCAAAAGCAAGCTTGGCGTAGTCGCGGCAACCCAGTTCGATAGAACTGGGTCGCTGCCAGCCCGCAAATCGATGGCTCGAAGACTCCATGAATTCCAGGAAGGAACATCTCGCCATTCCTCCGGTCCCATGTTCTCCCATTGAATCCCACATCCCACGCAAGGATGCGTCGCCGCCAAAGCGCGGCGTTCTTTCTCTGAAACGGAGCCCTCGGAGGCCAGGATCAATCAACCCGTCCCATTGGTGGGGTGTTCCCTCCAGTGGTCTGCATCCCCACTGAAAGGAATTGGACACCCCCAATCAAAATCAACCATTGGGAGAAATCCGGCGCTAACGTTAGCTTGAACGAGCCGGAGTTCTGCCTGAACCCCCCGAACCCTCAAACATATCTGCTCCGATTCTGGCCAGGTATAGCCAATCTACCTTTAAGCACCATTTTTCCGGAAATCCCGAACTTTGGCACCACTTCCTAGGTCCTCCAGTAGAAAGGTAGAATAAGGGTACCTTCTTTTTCTGTAGTCTATGTTAGTATTGGAACCCTCCCAACCAAAAAAGAAACGGTCAACGGGCCCCTAGCAGGGGGACCTAGTTCTTAAGCACCCTTTTTTCCAGAAATCCTTTTCCAGACCAACCAAAAAAGAAACGGTCAAACAAGCACCTAGGGGGACCTAGATTCTGACAGCGGGCCCAGGAAAACAGCCCAAACTCGCTTCCGCTCTCCGCACCTGCGTAGCCGGAGCTCGCCGCGGGCTCTCCTCGCGCCTGACTTCCGGGGTCTTCCTCAAAATAGGAACCGGTCGCCGGAAAGCCCAAGGGCTTCCTTTGCCTTCTTTTAGATACCAATCCAGTCATTCCTTTTAGATACCAATCCAGTCATTCCTTTAACTACTAAACCAGTCATTGCTGTTGCATGATTTTGCAGCTAAGGAAACCGCCCTTTGAACATTTATGAACATGGCGAAGGGCTGCCCAAAGCGGCGAACCGCTTGGGATTTAATGGGAACTGGGGGGGCCATGACTCTGGGCAAAATCCAAGATAGACACAAGAGGAAGTCCGCCAATGACCCGGACATAAACTCGATGGGAAGCTGTGAATCACCCCCTCCATTATCCTCGGGCTCTGAATCCAAAGCTCCCATTCCGCATGCTTTTGGGCGGGCCCCGAGTTTGGATTTATCGCAAGCAGCAAAAGTCATCCGGCTGTGTGGGCAAGACCATTGTGCACTCACTACAGGCCTCCCTATGTTCCCTTCAGAAACATCACCCCCAGCAAGGGATACTCACCTTTCATGGACCAAAAGGGTGATGTTTAAAACCACCAAACAGGGGAAATCTAGGGACCCCTGTACTACATCTCATCTACCCGAATCAAGGTCAGCGAATCTTCTCTGCAAACGAGTGTTCCCTTGCAACGAGTGCAGCCGTGCACCCAGAGGCATCAGGACAGTTGACCAAAGGGTCTTGCCAGCATGGACATGAATTTCTCCACCCAGAGGCTCTCGATTCATTTAGGGCCTTCAAAACCACCTGGTGTTGAGACCCCCACCAATTTTTGCGGGGTGCCGTTTTGGAGGGGGTCGGGTCTTCCATTGAAAGCCCAAAGCCGATCGGAGCCTCTGGGCACTCTCAAGGGGACAAAACATTGGAGAAACCTGACCAGCCACACATGTTCCCCCACGAAGGGCTGATCGTGTTTGGCTTCACGTTGGCGGGAACCAACGCCATAGAGGGGAAAGCTTGACCTTCCGTCGACTATGCCTAGTGGCAAGCAAAACACCACCAAGCAACGAGGGAACACCTGTGCCGAACTGTTTGGCCACCCTAGCTTCATGAAAATAACTTCTTCAGATTGGGCAAACAACATTTTTTTGCTTGCTTCTAGACTTGCCTTCCCAAAAGTATGAAGTCCAATGGATCTTGGGGCTTGAGGTACATCCAGTTTCAAGGGTATAGCAACTTTATCTGCGTAAACAGCAGAGGTCCTGCAAATGTTGGTTTGCTAGGTCCTCCACTAGAGAGGGTAGAATAAGGGTACCAACTGTTTTCTGTAGTCTATTGTAGTAGGGGAACCCTCCCAACCAAAAAAGGGGTACTGGGGGACCTAGTTTCCCTTGGGCTTCCCTTTCCTCAAGACAGGGTCCACAGAAAAAGCCACACACCCAACCCAAACCCTTCGGCCTGCGAAGGCGATGCGGCCTCGGGCCTGAGGGCCGTAGGAGCCAAAGGACTTCCACGCGAAATTCCCCCCCCAACCCCCCAACCCCCCCCCCCAACCCCCCAACCCCCCAACCCCCCAACCCCCCCAACCCCCCCAACCCCCCCAACCCCCCAACCCCCCCAACCCCCCCAACCCCCCCAACCCCCAACCCCCCAACCCCCCCAACCCCCCAACCCCCCAACCCCCCAACCCCCCCAACCCCCCAACCCCCCAACCCCCCCAACCCCCAACCCCCCAACCCCCCCAACCCCCCCAACCCCCCAACCCCCCAACCCCCCCAACCCCCCAACCCCCCAACCCCCCCAACCCCCCAACCCCCAACCCCCCAACCCCCCAACCCCCCAACCCCCCACCCCCCAACCCCCAACCCCCCCCCAACCCCCAACCCCCCAACCCCCAACCCCCCCAACCCCCCCACCACAACCTCCTCTGCGAAGCGCAGCCCTGGGCCCTGCGCTGCGGGCTGCGGGTTTTGGAGTTGAGCTTCGCGGAGTTTCCGGCGCCATTCGCCCACGGCACACAAGTCCTCTGAAATTGAACGATGCTTCATGTAGACCAGTCCAAAGAATGGGCTTCCGGGATGTCCCGAATGGAGCCCTGAACCTCAACTATTGTCCGTGTGGCCCTCTGCAACGGATGGAAAGGAAACACAACAAACACTTGTCTGCAAAAAACAACTCCCAGGAGATACCTTTCCGTTTTGCTTGGCGGGTACCCCCTTTTGGTGGTTTCAAAAGGGAAACCCCAAGAAAAACTCGATGCGCCACGTTGGCGGGTCCGATCCCTCAAAAAGCAAAGCGCACGCCCAAATGGATGTCAAGAATAGGTACCCCAAAAATTAGGTTCCCATGGAAACACAAATTTCAAGCCGGTGTCCAGATCCCGGCGCTTCAATTTTGGACCCCATGTCTGAGAGCTGAGATGAGGCGCGAGCCACACAGCCGCCGGCGCTGAAGCTCGGCGCACCTCGCGAGTGTTGGCACTGGAAACCAAGGCCTTCGACTTGTCCTTCGGTCGATACGTCCCATCACCGGTGTGTGTTGAGTGGTTCGTTTCCAAGACAAACACTTTCGAGGGTTCCGAGTTCGACTTTTCCAAAACAAAGTACCAGGTGTGAGGCCGCCAGCTGATGGTTCAGAACCAGCACAGCATGGCACCATTCCGTGAAATATCCGTTCGATGCCTCAGGACTTGTATGACACCTTTGAAGAACATTCGACAAGGACACCTTTCAGAGGTGCTTGAACCACACAAAAGAGGACACAAAAAGACCTGTCCTTCCAAGAGCCACCAATAGACTCCTCTGAGCCCTGGGTTAGCTTCCTAAAAGGGGGCTATGCTGGTGAAAGTGCTACGCCTGCCAGCGACTTTCGAGGCTGTGTCGAAGAAGGAGGGAAAGGAGCGGGGCCGTTGAGACGTGCATGATTCTCCTTCTTTTGCTCATCTGGCTACGTACCTGTCAATCTAGGGACCCCCCCCAAAAAAGAAACATACACAAGATCAATTTGGACGGTTTCCCTTTCGTGTTTCCTTCCAAGCCCAAAACAGGTACCATCAAAACCACGCCCACACACCCGTGAGCCAACTCGAGACTCGCCTCTGTCTGGGCGACCTTGGCCTCCGGCCACTCGCCTGAACGCGAAGAAGAGTTGGTCTTTTAAGGGGGCCGTAAGTCTACCCCCTACTCCAAATACCCACTTTTTCTAGGGCATTTTTTGAACAACCTGGCTTTTCATGGTAAATACCTCCTTTTTTGGCAGAGGGTCGACATGATACCCTGCTTAAAAAATGGGTATTTGGAGTAGGGGGTAGGGGTACCTTCCCCAATCTTTTCCGGGATCCGAATCTTTCAGGAAACCCAATACCGAGGTTGGAAACGGATCCGGGTTTTGAAAAGAACGATGGTTGAAAAGAATGGGGAATCAACCCCTGGAGTAAGGCTCACTTTTCAGTTTTGATCGACACGGGGCTTAAAATCAAAAGGTCCGAAAAAATGCAAGAGCTATTCAAATTTGATTCACCGCACTGGCAACTCGAACGATGAAGGCCAAGGGAAGCAAACACACTGACTCTGACACGGTTGTTTCTGAAAATAGGCTCCACTTTTTGGATGGCTTTCAGGGGAAACCGAAGGACACCAACCACCTGAAAGAATCAGTCCCTAATTTTAAGAAACACCCACATGATGTATCTGTTAGGGCACCCGCAACATGGCTTCGGTTTTCCTTGGTTTCAAAATTGAGAACCACCCAAAATGGGTACCCTCACAAAACACGGGTGACGAAATGGGCTTGAAGTACTCGGAGGCCATCAAAACCCAGTGGTTGAACAAGGGAAGCATTCCTGTTCTAGGGACTGGGCTTTTGGATTTGAGCAGCGCCCAAAAACCCTGCTGGTCAATGATGCTGTGGAGTGCTCTGAAACCAAAATAATTGCCATGATTCAGGATCATGATGGCAGCATTATGCTTGCCTAGCCCCTTGCATCTTTCTGATGCCTCCAAACTAGGCGGCCTAAATGTTGATGTGAAATTCGGCCGACCAGAACGTGCATTTCGGCCAACCCATTCGCGAAATTCGGTACCTCAGCCGACGCCGGTGAACTGACTGCTTGATGTGGCCCGATGCATCCCGACCGTGCCAACCGCACCGGCCGCTCTGACCGTCCCGACCAGTCCGACCATCGCAATCCTCCCAACTAAACCTGATTCCCCGAAGAATCTGTGAGGTGCGAAAAGTCGGCGTTTCTCGCCCAACAAAACTGGACCATGCCACGTCGTCCCGACCATCCCGACCGTCCCAGACCCGAATTGGGAGACACCCACATGAGCTTCAACATGGGTTGTTTCGCCTTGATTTCCCTTGAGAACAAGCCCACAACGGGTGCCCTCAAAACAGACACCCCCGTCACGCTGGGGTGAATCTCGGTAGAAAGGGCTGTAAGGCCCTACCCATGCAGCGGATTTCCAGGAGAGAAAGGGAAGGGGCCCTTTTTGGTTGATTGGTTTTCAAAGTTTTCCCCACCCCACAACAATTGGCCGTGAAACCACCTCAAAAGTGGTTGGCGGACATGGATCTCAGAACTCTGCCCACCATTTCTTGTCCTTCAAACGCGGGGAAAAACATGGAGGTCTGTCTTCTCTTGTACCCTTCTCGGGGTTTGGCTTTGTGAAGGGAAACCAAAGGGAAGCCGAAGCGCCATGGTACGCCAAAGCGCCGTGGTTTGATAAGACGAGCACTCGAGCGCTCGGAGCCTTCGTCCAGGAAGTTGGCAAGGTCGCCTTCGGATGGGATGGCAGCGAGTTCTCAGGTGCCCAGGTCAGGGCTCCGTTTTTTGCGCCTTTTCGCCCGGAACACCCAAACTTTATATATATATATATATATATATATACATATAACACGTTTACAGTAGTGATAGGCTCCCTTTAAAATCAACAGAAAAGCAACAACATGTTAACTAGGTTGCTCAGATGGAAGCCGGTTTGGTACACAAAGAGCTGGAACCATTCCATTTTGTTGGTTGGTCAAAAAAGAAAGGAGGGTGTAATCCACTGAGGGGAGTTGGAGCACATCTAACCTGAATGACAGCTAGTGATCAAGACTAGTGCGGTCCTCCTAGCTTGCGCCTTGCCGCGCGAGGGAACCCAGGGACCCAGAAAAGTTATTGTCCCATTCTGGTAAGGACCTGGCCTTCGAAAGAAGCCCAAGGCGATGTGAGAATACCCAGACAATCCATGCAATTAGGTCCCCCCATCTCCCCCAAAAAAAGTGTATTTGTACATATGACTTGCGGTTTGCACTGGTTCATCTCAGACACTTCACCGCAATGAAGTTCGGCGCCAATCTCGAGGCCAATCTCGAGTTTTCTGACCTTCTTGGACGGGATCCCTCTGCATTTTTGTCAGCCCCCCGATTTCATGGGGCTGGGACCGTCCTTTTGCAGAGGAATCGGTGAGGACGTGGCTCGAAGAGTGTTCCGGAAGGGGCGAAGGACACCTCTAGATCGAAGCCCCAAGCCCGGCACTAGGTTTAACCCTAGCCGTGCTTAAGCGACCCTTCCCAGACAGTAGATACACAAGGAGGTACATGGCATGGTGGAGAAGGGGGTTGTGCGTTTGTTGGCTGGTTGACTTGAGTGTCTCTTGAAACATCTGGGAAAGGTGTGAGCTTGACCCGAAGCCACAAGCCCAAGGGTCTCAACCAGCACCCCCCAACGGTTTTTTGGACCGTTGGTTGTTTGCACATGGGAAAAGTGGTTCTGGGGTGTTGGAAGTGATTCCCAACTGAGCCGTAAGCGCTAGGGAACGGACCATGGCATTGAAAAGGATCAGTTCGACGCTTTCTGGAGACCCAAAGTCGGAGACCGCGGGGACCCTTGACGAGCAGGGGTGACTTGGCTAGGGTCCCAGCCACCGTCCGCGGAGGGAGACGGAGGAACCGCAAAGGCTTCCTCGGGGCAGCGGATTGTTACCCAAAACAGCGGTTGCCCTCCTTCCATATGAAGGCTCCCAAACGATCACAGATCTCGGCTCAAACAGTTCTTAAGCAAATGGAAACAAACCCTCATCACCAAAAACTAGTGAATAGTACCGGCCTAAAACCTGATTTTCCGCACTCGGGATCACTTCTTCGTGCTGCTGAGAGCGTAACCCAAAACCTACAGGATTGGATTCCCAAGTGGGAGGCATGGGCGTGTGTTTTGAGGCTACCCTTTTCAGCTTGGTTCAAAGGGCATCCGGGGGGAAAAACGTGATAAATACTGTGGAAATCCATCCAACACACCGCAGTTCAGAAAGTCTGGTCTCTGATTTGATTGCCCAATGTAAATAGAAAACAATGGTTTCAAACCTATATATTAATTAATACTGTGGATGCATGAAATCCCGTCCACCGTTCAGAAACCCTGGAATGATTCGATTCCCCAACGTAAATACCGTAACAAACCTTGTGGTTGCAAGCAAATCCTGCACCACCGTTCAGAAACCCTAGTTTCTGATAATTCCCCTGTAATACTGTCGATGGACGAAATCCTGCACCACTTTGGCACCATGGTTGAAACCATTGTTTGTTAGTATTCACGAGGGAATTCGTATCAGAAACTAGGGTTTCTGAACGGTGGTGCGTTGGATGGATTTCGCACACCACCGTTCAGAAACCCTGGTTGTTGATGATGTATTCGTGTAATACCTATCAGGAACAATCTACCTGGACCCTCAAACAACCCTAACAAATGGGCTATTGCCCCAAAACATATGGGGTCCATGTAGATTCAACCATGGTTCTAGGGGGCACTTCCCCATTCTCTCCAGAAATCCTTCTTTTCATAAAACCAGCATAATCCAAGGGGAAACAGCTGGTTATTGAAAAGAACGATGGTTGAAACGAATGGACAAGGAATCAACCCCTAGAATGGTCTCAAAGTGGCTGTCGCACACAAATCCGGGCTGGGCTTCGAAGCCGGGCTGGCCGCGGTTTCGCCTGCGCGAGGGGTGGATTCCGGATTCCCCCCCACCCCCACCCGCCCGTCGAAAACCTGAAAAAGTCGGGGATTCGAAAACCGACGGGAAAATATTCAGGGTCTGTGCAAATCAAATCGCAATACGAGGGGACACATTGATTAGTTGTATCTTACTCCACAAGCTTCTGGACTACCTGGAGTCTCCATGACCCTTTGAAAATGGGTCCATGATCCCATGTTTTTGGCTAACGACCCCCGCTTTTTAAGGGTCATGGAGACTCCAGGCTGAAACGCACATGGAATCGGGTTCGTCTCGATAACAAGCTGCTTGGACCCAACCCTTACACAAATTGGATGCCACCCAAACTTCTGAGGCTAGTTCAGGTCTTCCTCATTTCTAAGGGTGGTCTTGCGGTCTCCAAATCGGTTGCCGTTTGAGCCACTGGGCAGCTTTGTCGCTACGCACAACTCGCTTCTCCAAGCCCGGAAGGGCGTGGAAAAAAGATGCGAAGCGACCCAAAGGGACCCGAATCGAAGGGAGCCGAAGGATCCTCCAGAGAGCTGAGTCTAAGGGTTCCAACTTGTTCTGTCCATTTTAGCTAAAAGGGGCACTACTGGGGGACCCGAAAAAAAGCCTTGGTTCACGTAAGGGGAGCAAAAAAAGAGCGAACTCCAGCAGTGAAGTGGTTGGATTTTAACCACTAAACCGCAATGAGCAAAAATGTGATATATATTTTTTCCCAACAACCATGCCTTCGTCTTTCTTTCCGGCGTCTGTGTTTCTTCTCAACTTTCAAGGGGCCCTTCAGGTCGCCATGCTTTGCATAGCTGAAACTTCTGGATCAACTTTACGATGCTCAAGGGCCTTTAGGATCCCAAGATCCCAACTCCAGGCATGGCGATCAGGATGATCCGATCCAATCGCTTCTCTGATTTGAAAAGCAAGATGTTGAGACACGAAGGTACTGTAAGTCTTCTGGGATAACTGTGGGGGCAAAGTCCAAACTTCGGCCGAAAGTCAGTGTTGGGCGCGCTGGAGGAAAGATTGAACTGAGCAAAAAACCTTCTGACTTCACACACCTGAAAGGAAACTCGCAGTAAACCGCCTTGATCCCGGGTTTCGCTCGTCTCAGCTCATTGTTACATTTGCCCTAAGGAGTTTCATCATCCAAATTGGGTCAACCATTCTTTCAGCTAGCCTCAAGCAGGTCAATCAAGTTACAGCGAGTAATCTGCTTCCCCCATGGATCAATACCTCTCTCTCCCTCTCTCGCTCTCTCTCGCTCTCTCTCGCTCTCTCTCGCTCTCTCGCTCTCTCTCTCTCTCTCTCTCTCTCTCTCTCTCTCTCTCTCTCTCTCTCTCTCTCTCTCTCTTCTCTCTCTTTCTCTCTCTCTCTCTCTCATTGGCGGGGGGGTCATGTTTGCAAACGGTGAAACCTTTCATTTCGACTCAACCACAAGCAAGTGAAATCTGTAGGTCGTAACCAATACAAATATGATAAAAAGAAACCTTTTTTGCGAGCGCCTACTCAGATGTGGGTTTTGGCGGTATGGATGCTTACACACCACTAATACAAGCTTGCACCGAAGCATATCCTATCCCCCTTATATAAGTCTTGCATACCTCCGAGGCCCATACCTGCTCTCGGCAAGCTTGTGCTTCGCAGATTTCGGGCGAGATCCAAGACCAACCGCAGTCTCTCCCATCGGATCCCAGCCTCCGCTTCTCTCTCCAGAGGAAGCGCTCGCATCTGCCTGATGAAGTTTCTCTTTTGAGAAAAGACTTCACGATGCTGCTCATAATGGAAGCCAAACATTCATGAACCCCTGGTTGATACGCAGTGGCCGAATAAGCCGGTTGATTGGTAAGTGGCTCAAGAGAAAATCCTTCAGAGTCTTGTGAAACACCCGAAGAATCCCAAGGTTTAAGATGACCGTTGTCGACAAGGGAAATTCGTGGTTGTGAATTGCAAACAGAAAACCAACCAATCTGGTCTACAGGATTCCTTCTATTTGCTATCACCCTGGAGGAAGTGCACTTATGGCCTGGCATTTGGGTGTGTCTCAAAGTAGGGGACCCGCAAAATGGTGGCGCCTTCCTCGCATTGCAAGAAATACTACTGGGTATACGTCAGCATCTTGGTTATATACCTACCCAGACCTGGAAATGCCCTGAAGAAGTCGGGGGCCAGATTCTTGTTAAGTCATCCCTGCTCCGAGATCTGGAGGGATACATGCACCAAAGGCAAACCCTGTGCCTCAATGTTCTAAACCTAAAGCTTTGGTCATCTTTTCAAAGCGTCGAAGTTTCAACCCAAAGGGAAGCCTGTTGAAACCATTCGCCTCAATGTTCTATACAAGCAGGCTGTGTCATCTTTCCAAGCTCTTGTAAGTTCGCTTTTTCTGACTTCTAGGATCTAAATCCAGTTTACACATTTTAGGGACAAAGACCTCCATTTGCAGAGACGTCCCAAACCCCCCAGAACGAAGACGGGCAAATAAACTATCTTCTGAAAAAAAAAAACATGAAAGATGGTCCGCTTCCCTTACACCCTTGTGATTTGATTTGGGCCATGAGAACATCGTGATTTGAGATATTGGGGATGTCTTTCGCTCGTTGTAACCGTTGACCCACTATTCTAGGGGTTGATTCCCCATTTCTTTTCAACACCGCCTGTTGTTTTTCTGGGTTTTCGAGGGTTTCCTGAAAAGATTCGGATCCCTGGAAAGAATGGAAATGGAAGGTACCCCTAGAACTCTGCGACACCCAGCGCCCCGGAAAACGACAGGAAAGACTCGCCGCCGACGGTGTGGGTGAGAGTGAGGGGAGGTTTTTTGTCGGTCACGTCCAAAAAGGGAAAGGCCTTGCAAACAACAACTGGGAGAGAGGACGGAGGCAAACATCTGTGGATTTCCTGGAGCAACAGTAAACTTGTCCTTTGCGGTTAGTTGACTCATTGAAACCAAACCATAAGAAAACACAGACAACAAACATAAAAAGCAATGACCATTTCGGGTACAACTTCTTCCCCTCGCCCATTCATGCCTGCTTTGTGGGGCGACCAAGGCTTACTGAACACCGCTTGGAAGGCTTTCAGCTTTTGCTTCATGCAGGGTTCCAGACATTTTCGAGCGTAAACCACAAGGAGGCTCAGTTTTGAAAGAACTAAAAGGTGATGGTTCAAACAAGGGGCAAAGAAGGGGACCCCGGGGTTTGCACTCCGTGAGGATTGGCTTGAAAAAAAACCTTTCGTTGTTTGTTTTGTTTCAACAATAACAGATTGCTAAGAG
This sequence comes from Effrenium voratum, assembly GCA_963377175.1. Lineage (NCBI taxonomy): Eukaryota > Dinophyceae > Suessiales > Symbiodiniaceae > Effrenium > Effrenium voratum. Next base: position 692,379 of record CAUJNA010002358.1, on the reverse strand, counting down.
GCTGAGCCATCAGAACCCAGTTGGATGTTCCAACCATTGAAATTTGTACTGATGCACTCCTGCACTGGTTCGTATGAACCTATGACGCCGGATTTGTTATTATCCCCTACCTGGTGCAAGAGGAAACTTGTCCATCAGACTGCTGAATGCTGAGTGGACCAGGGTGCTTCCTCCAGGCTGCCCGTTTTCAGATCTAAAAGTGACACACTTTGAGTGGGTTAAATGGAAACTACCACTAAACCCTAAAACCCGATCCGCGAAAAGTGACTCACTTGTGGGTTAAATGGAAACCACTAAACCCTAAAAGCCTAAAAAGCTTTCTGAACCGGACGGCTGGGGACCACCAACGAGGTGCATTCCGGGGCCACTCGGGAACCCCTGTTTACAACCTCAGGGGGTGTGTAGTGTGAGCAAAGACATCAGTTGCTTTCACCGCGCGGTGTCCTCACGATCCATTGCTCTATGAGCTCAAATATGCCAATTTTCTGCTGCTGCGATTCGCACCTTTGGCTGAAAGCTGCGGAAGGCCGACGTTTGTGAGAGGGCTATAAGTCTGACTGGGGTTTTCTAGGTTTACGACCCAGTTTATTGCCGAAGCCAGGCTTCCATCTATTCCCATGCTAAGAAAAACAAAAGCACAAGACACATGTGGATGGGCTAAGAAGACCCGGGCGAATCGATCTGAGTGGTTTAACCACTCGCCACGGTTTCAACACTCGATAGGCCCCACTCTCGCGGGGCTTTTCTTCTACCCTCCACTGGTTCCCGGGGGCCCGGCAAACGTTTTTTGTTTTTGGTTCCTTTCTTTTTCTTCTGCGGTTCTTCGGAGCAACTCTAGGTACACCCACAGAAAAAGCAGAAAGAACACTGCAATGAGCAAGGTATCGATGGCTATCAGCCCTCGGTTCAGATGTTGCTCAGTTTTCAAGGAATGGGTCAATTAGAGTGGCATCCTCAAGATGACGCTTTAAACTCTGAAGCGAAACAAGCCACCTGCAAGAAAAGAAAGAGGGAGAGACGTAGAGAGTTCCCACGAGGAAAAAAAAGGATCTGAGCACAAGTGATTACCTTCCAGGTCCTCCAGTGGAGAGGTTAGAATAAGGGTACCCTTTTGTTTGTAGTCTATTTTACTAGGGGAACCCTCCCACAAAAAGGGGTAAAGGGGCATTGCTGGGGGACCTATACAGTCAAGATAGCAACTGTACTACCCTTTCACCGACTAACATGGAAGTGCACAAACCCCTATGGAAGGACTACTTTACTCTTGGAAAGGGGCTTTGTGCACTTCCATGTTAGTCGGTGGGAGGGAAATTGAATTAGCAACTGGTTTCCGGTCAATTGTAAAAGTCGCAGGAAACCAACCAAAGCATGGAACTGTTACCGAATCACCTCCAACTGAGAGCCGTTGCTCTATCGGGTTCGCACTAAGTTGTTCAAACGGATCGCTTCTCCGCCATGTGCATTGGAACACCGAACGGGCCACGGTCTTGGGGATTAGGGACAAGGGTTGACTTTGAACACCAGAAGCGCGTGCTTTTTTTGGGGACCCCTTCAAAATGGTGGTTTTCCTTTGGGTTTCCCTATAAAACCCCCCCGAAATCAGGGTACCCTCCCAAAAAACCACATCCAAACACGAGCAAGGTTGTCCCTGTCTGAAGTCCGGCGTCCCCCTCTCGTGCACAAGAGCCCCCGAAACGCGACTGCCACTTCGCCTTAAGCGCCTTGGTCGCCAACATCTCTGGACTGCAATCCTCACCTCGGAGCCGGATTTATTTTTTTTTGTTTAAGAGTTTACCGCTAGCCTCTACCAAGCAGCTCCACAGTGAGCACAAACTAGCGGGGATACGGGGGAAGCGGGGATGTCCGAGAATTTCCTCTATATAAAGGACACCATGTCAAAATATTCCCCGAAAACAATGCGCACATCCTGCTTCCCCCACGTTTTTGCTTGATTGTGTTGGCATATGGGGGCATAACCATGCACCCGCCAACATCCATGATGTGGCGTGAATTCTCCCCATTCATGCGGTTAGGGAAGTGTGTCTCTGCGCTAAAAAGTGGGAGATCCTCCGGTAGAGAGGGTGGAATAAGGGTGCCCTTTTTCCTCTAGTCTATTTTAGTAGGGGAACCTTCCCCCAAAAAAGGGTAAAAGGGCACTACTGGGGGACCTAGCCAATCTATGTTATCAAAACATTGGGGTGTACAACTCGGGAAAGCGATCGATGAGAACGAGAGTGAAGGGTTTCTACTGGACGCCAAAGGGACCACCACCATTTTTGGGGGGAGCTCCCTCTGTTGACCGATACCCACATGGGCTAGTGAATTTCCACCGGGCTTTGTGGGTCAATTATGGGTCCATTGCCAGAAATTGTGGCGCTTGATTTTGCGGGAAGCCAAAATAAATACTAACACTCTGCGTCCTCCATTTCAACCTTAGGGCAACCTTTGAGTACAGCCCTTAGGAAACACAAACCATGCCAACTTGCTCTTGGCCAGAAGGAAAAACAAGCGGATGTGATTGGCGAAGCAAGTCTAAACTTCCCTGCCACTTCCCGCAAGTTCAGAGCCTGGGCGAAGTACTCCAGTGGCATACCAACAGGTTGATCTTTGTGGAATGCAAGTTGGGGTGGCCATCTTTCTCCAACAGCCCAACTTAATGCTTCATCATCCTTTTGGAACCTTTACTACTGAATGCGTCTACAACATTGTAGCCAAATGTGCCATGGTCAACACTCCTTAATGTTGACTGCTGATAGATACCCCCTTGATTTAAAGATTGTCCTTTTTCCCCCGCCTGCCAGCCAAGGTCAAATGTTCAAGTTCTGCTACATCTTTAGCCTACTACCAACATAACATATTTCCAGAGGATACCACCAATACGGATGATCAATTGAGAAGCCATCTTGTTGGAGTGGCCAAAGCACCTCCAGGCTCCCTATATTTCCTCACCAAGAACCTCACCCAAAGAAAGCTGACTTTGAATTGGGCTCAAACACAAAAAGGGTGTGGGTATTAATGTTGACCCCATATTAATCATCCCCAACCAAAAGTGATGAATCCCCACGAAACCCAGGAACACCCCACTATAAATAAACTGGGGTTGATGAGTATGGGGTCAACATTATTCTACTGTTGACATCAAATGCAACCTGGACCGCACTTCTCTCAAGGGTGGTTCTGTAAGGAACTTATCTACTTTGAGAGGTTCCTCTGTGGATTAATCCGATGGCCGATGACAGGTCCAACAGCAAACTCACTTTGGGCTACGCACACATTTAGAAGTGTTGTTAATACTTTGGCCCAAAAGGTGCTGTTCCAAGCCCTGCAAAGAAACAAGCAAACAAAGAACAAGGCTGGCCAAGCAAAACAACAGGGATTGTTTGCTTGGTGATTCCATGCAGAAATTTGGGGATCCCTTCACCTGCACCTCCCAGATCTCCCTCAGATCCGCGCCTGCCGTGGTCACGTGAGGCGCTTCTGTCGGGGACGCTAACGCCAACTGCGACCTGCAGCTTCAACGAAGAAACCAACCAAATCTGGGCTGCCCTGAGATCCACTGCGAAAAGTGTAACTTTTGGCGGGTGAAATCGAAACTACCACTAAACACTAAAATACCAAAAAGCTAAAAAACTAAGGAACCGAATGGCTGGAGCCACCAAGAAATCAGATACAAAAGGCCCTTCCCCGTTGGCCTTGCAAACATACACACTTGGTGATGACCCTTCGGGCAAGCAAGGAAAGAAGCAATCTGTATCCGCTCAACAAGTCAAGCAAACAATCATGCGGCCTGGAAGGGAGGGAGGGGAGGGGGAGGGAGCCCAAATAAACCTGAAAAAGGCCTCAATAAGGGCTTAATTAGGGCTTGTTTGGGCTCCCCCCTCCCCTCCCTCCCCCCCAGGCCCCATGAAACAATCAGGCAAGGAAACAATCAAAACAGCCAAGCGAAAATACACTCAAACCAAAGCTCCTGGGTGACTCGGCGCCTCTCAGTGAAACCTGAGATGCTAGCAAAAGGAAACATGCGGCACGGAGTAGGTACCTGTGACATACACCGACATACACCTTCTCTCTCTCTCTATATATAAATACAAGTGTGCATATATGCATGCACTTGCTCACCCCCCTCATGTCTGCGTGTTCTCCTTTCCCACCCGGCGTACACTGGTTCATTTCCACACATCCGTTATGCATCTGACATTTCAACCTGCTTGCAAACATCTGGCAATGAATCACATTGTCTAGCAGTCACCTCAGTATGATAGTCCTTGCAAGAACCGGTTCCCGCAACCCCAGCAAACCTCTACACGGCCTTGGCTTCCAAATCTGTGCGCAGGACCATGTTTGTAAACTGTGCGGTTTGTGTGCTGAAAAAATGTGTCTGCGCTCTGTTTTTGCTGCGAAGTTTGTGAAAAGCAGCAGGCTTGACCTTAGAAACGCACACAGGCTGCGCGTCCGGAACTTTGTGCAAGAACAGCACGGAAACCATGCGCAAGCCTGCGCAAACTGATTTGTTTTTCTTCCTGAGGTGTCCTCAAACATCAAAGGAAACAATATCTTCCGAAGCCAAAACTATGGACGGCCTGTTCGCACGCAAAAAAAGATAGTACCACCAGCGTTGTGGGAATCACTGGCCCCATTACTTGCTAAAAGCAAACGAGACTCCAGCTGGCAAGCCAGCTTACAGCAAGTGACCCTGAAACCTTATGCGGGTGTATTTCTCATTTGGGGGACCTACACAATTGTGTTTTTCCCCTTGATGTTCATTTAAACCCACCGAAGGATACCCTCCAAAAGCTTGCGTGTGTCTTTCATGTTGCTCTCATGTTCATTTAAAACCAGCCCAAAAAGGGTGCCTCTCAAAGTGACACCCCCATTTCCCATGGAAGAGTTGGCACCATGCCAATCGATTGGCATTGGTCTGGGGCTTGTGCAAAGCTGCAAGCGCGTCCTGAAGCAAAACACATGAGGCAGCTGACTGCTGCTCTAGGGGCTGATTCCAACCATTCTTTTCGACCATCGTTTTGTCGATAACCAGCTGTTTCCTCTTGGATTCTGCTGGTTTTCTGAAAAGCAGGATTCCTTGAAAGAATGGGGAAGTGTCCCCTAGAACTGCACCCCTTCCATCCCCGCCGAGGATTTCCCCAAGGCAGGGCCCTGCACTCTTGCGCTGTTCTCCACATGCATTTGAGTCTTCAATTTGTCGATCGTGTTCCTTTTCTCTGATGCCCAGTGGCCATGGGGAAAAAGGGCACCTTTTTTTTGTTGATTGTACCCAAAAAAAGGAAGAAAGGGCACCACTGGGCAACATAGTTTTTAGTGGGAAGCCAGCAAACATGAGAGTTAGGTCCTGGCCATACTGCCGGCTTGGAAAGCCTTTTTCGGGTGCGAAGTTCGCAGGGTCTCCCCGCCAAAAAGTTGGAAGGGTCGCTGGAGAGCTGGGCCTAACATCTTGAAGAGACAGACAGACTTGGTCAAAGGGTTCGCCAGACCCCGGCATCGACCTGGTTTCCAAAAGGATATTTGGGGCCTGGTCACCAAAAACCAGTGCGGTAAAAAGGGGGCTAAATGAGGGCGTAAACCAGGAGAAGGGGAAAAATCCTGAGCCCAAAACGGCGAGCACCCCATGTCCAACCCGTTCCCGGGATGAGTGAACCCACTGCCAGCCGCTTGGGCCCGACTTTCCTCACCAGTTCTTGTTGACCCCGAATCTAAGTAGAACCTGTCCTATTAATAGGGGGGATGTTCCCTGCAACAGTGATGAATCGCCAGTTTTGGGCGCACCCCAAACAAAATCGACCAGAGGTGTCTAGTCTCCATGGCGATATTCTCTGAGAATTTGAGGGATCGCCACAACTTCCTTGAGGCTGGCTTCCTTGAGTCCGGCAGGGCAAGCCAACCGCGGGAAAATTGAACATGTTCATGTTAGCAAAGGAATTGGAGGCAGCCAGGTTGAGGGTTGGGGGTTCGCAATCCGATGGCCTTTTCCTTAGGAGCAATCCGTGGCAAGGGGTTGATATGAAATCAGAGCCCACCAAGCCTTTGGGTTGTTGCAAGTTTTCAAGAGCTCAACCTTTGAGTGAGTTGGCCAGTACTTGGATGTTCAAGCTGCCATAGCCAAGGTGTTTCTCGGAGAGGTTGCTTGAAGTAGAATCAAATAATTTCCTCGGAAACCTCACGAAAACAAGTTCGCCAACTGTCACATGTCAGAGACCGTGTCATGTTTTTTTCTTTTTTTTCTTTCTGGCACAGGTGCTCACCTACAAATCAACTAGGTCGTCCAGTAGAGAGGTTAGAATGCGCTCAGGCGATATCCCCAACAGCATATACCACCCCGCAGCCCTCGTGGAACCCCGGTGGAACCCTGGTGGAACCCTTGTAGAACCTTACCTCAGGGGCGCCCCGGACCACCCCGGAGCCTATCTGGGCTGAGACCCCAAAGCTTTCAGCTGTTGGACAAGGGTACCCTTTTTTGCTGGGATCCCTCCCAACCAAAAAAGAAATGGTGAAAAAGGGCACCTAGCTGGGGGACCTAGATAACATGCCAACTGTCAGATGTGAGAGACCTTGTCATTTGTTTTTTGGCAAAGGTGCTCATCCACAAATTAACGTGAAACCGCGACTAGGTCCTCCAGTCAGTAGAGAGGTTAGAATAAGGATACCAACTTTTTCTGTAGTCTATTCCCGAAAGCATGGCGAAGGGTTCTTCCGCTGGGTTCACTTGAGTTGTTCTCATGAGAGTCATTACAAGGTGTCATTGCAAGGAATCATCATCATGAAAGTCAATGCAAGGAGTCATTGCAAGGAGTCATTGCAAGGAGTCATTGCAAGGAGTCATTGCAAGGAGTCATTGCAAGGAGTCATTGCAAGGAGTCATTGCAAGGAGTCATTGCAAGGAGTCATTGCAAGGAGTCATTGCAAGGAGTCATTGCAAGGAGTCATTGCAAGGAGTCATTGCAAGGAGTCATTGCAAGGAGTCATTGCAAGGAGTCATTGCAAGGAGTCATTGCAAGGAGTCATTGCAAGGAGTCATTGCAAGGAGTCATTGCAAGGAGTCATTGCAAGGAGTCATTGCAAGGAGTCATTGCAAGGAGTCATTGCAAGGAGTCATGGCAAGGATTGCAACTTGCACTTGACTCCTTGCACTTGCAACTTGCACTTGACTCCTTGCACTTGCAACTTGCACTTGGCTCCTTGCACTTGCAACTTGCACTTGACTCCATGCACTTGGCTCCTTGCAACTTGCACTTGGCTGCACTTTGCACTCCTTGGCTCCTTGCAACTTGCAAATGACTCCTTGCAATGACTCCTTGCAATGACTCCTTGCAATGACTCCTTGCAATGACTCCTTGCAATGACTCCTTGCAATGACTGACCTTGCAATGACTCCTTGAAACAAGCAAGGAGTCAAGTGCAAGTTGCAAGTGCAAGGAGTCAAGTGCAATTGACTTGCGAGGAGTTAAAATCTCTTCTTAGGGCGGCGGGGTAGTGCCGACGACACTACACGAAAATCGACCCTCTGCGGGGATCGGCGTGGTCGAGGTGCAAAAACCCATGGTTTTTTGCGATTTCTAAAGTTCCCGCGCGACCCTCTGCGGGGATCGGCGTGGTCGAGGTGCAAAAACCCATGTTTTTTTTGCGATTTCTGCGGTGCTCGCGCGACCCTCTGCGGGGATCGGCGTGGTCGAGGTGCAAAAACCCATGGTTTTTTGCGATTTCTGCGGTGCTCGCGCGACCCTCTGCGGGGATCGGCGTGGTCGAGGTGCAAAAACCCATGGTTTTTTGCGATTTCTGCGGTGCCGCGCGACCCTCTGCGGGGATCGGCGTGGTCGAGGTGCAAAAACTCAGGTTTTTTGCGATTTCTGCGGTGCTCGCGACCCTCTGCGGGGATCGGCGTGGTCGAGGTGCAAAAACCCATGGTTTTTTGCGATTTCTGCGGTGCCCGCGCAACCCTCTGCGGGGATCGGCGTGGTCGAGGTGCAAAAACTCGAGGTTTTTTGCGACTTTTGTTGTTCGAACTGGTCCTCGGGAGTTGTCTCGTGGTTCGCGCGCCTGCTCCCGGAACCGGCGGGTCGCGGGTTCGATTCCTCCCTGGTCCGCGGGCGGGCGTCGCAAGATGCAACTTGCATTTTAAAGCAACTTGCGCAGAGCAACTTGCGCAGAGCAAGTTGCACAGAGCAACTTGCGCAGACCAACTTGCACCGACCAGTTTGCGCAGAGCGCCTTGCCTAGAGCAACTTGCGCAGAGCAACTTGCGCAGAGCAACTTACGCAGAGCAACTTGCACAGAGCAACTTGCACAGAGCACCTTGCCTGGTGCTGTCTCGCGCTTGCTTCACGAATGCTTCGTGTAGGGAAAAAGAACGCATCCTGCAGCGTTGGGCCGACCTCGCTTGCGATGTTCTGCTTTCGGGCCAACCGTGGTCTAGTTTTAGTGGGGGAACCCTCCCAACCAAAAAAAGTTGGGTTAAAAAAGGGCACCTAGCTGGGGGGCCTGGATAACATGCGAACTGTCACATGTCAGAGACCTGTCATTTTTTTCCGGCACAGGTGCTCACCTACAAATTAACATGAAACCGCAAGGAGATTCCTCTAGAAATGATGCGGAGATTCCGAATCTGCCTGCAGCTGCGGCCAGCCGCTCGGGCTCTCACCTGCATGCTGAGAGGACGGGAGGACGGGAGGACGGGAGGTTGGACAGGTTTCAGGGGGTGCTTTGAAAGATGGATTTGCTTACCAGCTTAAGGGAGCTTCTATGCTCCACCTGAACATCGCCCCCAACATGTCTTTCTTGAGACACACCGCCTTTTCGTTGGGTGCTTTACAAAGGAATCCACATAATAAAAGCCAAACTAAGGCTCGTTTTCAGGGACCAAAACGGAGACCAAACCTTTGAGCACTAAGGCTTAAGCCATCGTGAAATGAGACTCGAAGGCATCGGCTTTTGTCTGGGCTGTCCGTTTTCGGATCTGCAAAAGGCCGCTAACTTGTTGGTTAAATGGACATCGAACCACTTATCCCGCTAAAATCCTAAGCTACCGAAGCAAATGGCTGGGAACCGCCAAGAATTATGGACTTAAGTGGAGGGTTTGCTGCTTCCAAACAAGTCCTAGGCCTGATCCAACCGGATCGGCGACACTTGACAGCACCCCCTAACGACTGCTTTTTCCCGTGTCCGAAATCTCAGGTACTGTCCAAACAGCAGCAGTTGGGGGTGCTGGCTCATGAGATAACCATATTGCCCCCTGTAAGCCTTGTGAACTCGAATGCAGATTTTCTGGGGATGGTCCCGGAATGGGGTAGCCCCTCACAGTCCACCTTCAGACAAACCAGGACACCGATTTTGCAGCCATTGAAGTTGGATCCATGAAGGGAACCGGCATCGGAACACACTGTGGATGGAAATCCATTTCGCACCACCTATAAGAAACCATGGTTGAAAGCATTGTTTGTTGGTATTTACGTTGGGGAATCGAATCTTTTCGTTGGGTTTCTGATTTGTGGTGGTGCGTTGGATGGATTTCGCGTCCATCCACAGACCAGGATACCAATTTGTGCAGCCATTGAAGTTGGATTCATGAAGGGAACCGGCATCGGGACACATGTCTTTGTTCGGCTGGGGCCTTCTTGTTGCGCTTCCGCGAAGAATTCTTCGGAGCACTGGTAAAGGGGAAATGGGACATTTTCAGGGCCACCAACAAAAAGAAGCGAGGATAGGCTCCATTGACTCCATTGGGCACCGGTGCTTATAGATAATTATTGGGGAAACACTGGACATATATACATGCATATATATATATATATATGTATAATATATACACATATATGTAGCAACCCCATGTTTCTTTCCCGGGGACATTCACCATGAGGTACCTCAAAGCCAGTTTAAGTTGTCATGGAGCGGGGGTCTGACAAAGAAACAAATCCTTGCCTCCCTTTGGCTTTCTGTAGGGGAAACCAATTGTGGGCTATTTGGCACTTCCACTGAAGGGGGCTGTATCGATGTGGGTCAAAAATGGGGCACCCCCAAAGTGGCTTGGCTTGTCCTGATAAATGGAAAGGACTAAAACCTGGTATCGTCCATATCCTGGTCTAAGTGTTTGACCCATGCCCGTATTTGCCCTGAAAAAGGCGGGAACGCGGGATGGGGGTGACTGGGTGACTTGTCCAGCCCCGACGGGAGGCGAGCAATGGCTTTTGTGGGTTATCTCACTGTGGTTATGTTACCATGGCTTGTGTGGGTTCCCTCACCAGTCAGTCATTATACCATGGCTTTTGTGGGTTCCCTCACCATGCAGTCATTCTACCATGGCCTTTGTGGGTTCCCTCCCCATGAAGTCACTACACGCATTACCCACTTACCTGCACCGAATCCCTGGCCCCTTTCAAAAAGCCTTTCGCCGGCGCTCCGATCGACGTCCCGCTCGACGGCCGCCCGATCGACGGCCCCGTTTCACTCCCGCCTTTCCAGGGCCAAACGACATTGGTGGCCAGCTGCCGCCAGGACCTCCCAGAAATGTCTCAGAACTAGAGCGGTCCGCTGGCTGTGGCTGTCCGTTTTCAGATCCCCAAAAGTGACTCCCTTTTAGTGGGCGAAATGGAAAACCAACCACTAAACACTAAAAAGCGAAGCTAAGGGGATGGCTGGGAGCCACGAAGACATGTACCACAATGGCACCTTGGTAAATGGAACCGAACACTAAAACTTGCGTAACCCTAGTTCACTATTGTTGAGCCACACCCAAATGTTTGCAATGCGGGGGGGTGAACACTTCGTTGAAACCCTGAAAGTGAACAACTTTTAATGGCTTAAATGGAAACCCAACCAGGAAACGAACCGATGATATCTAAACATGCATGACCTAAGGTGAACCGGATGGCTGTGTATGAACCGCGGAGAACCACTCTGTGACCCAGTGGATCCATGCAATTCTGGTAAAGGTAGGTGCTTGCCACCCGATAAACAAACAAAACAAAAACAGAAGGAACATAATGTCAGGAGACGATTAGTAACCCCCCCGATTAGAGGTGTCCCCTTCTCCCCCCCAGGTTCTCACCGATATTAAAGTAAAGGGCCAACAAGGTTTCCCCCAAAAAAACCTACCCAATTATTGCTGGGCCCTCCTGAACCCCCCGATTAAAGTTATCCCTCTGCAGCCCCCAAGCCCAAAAAAACCTGCCAGACAAAGCAGTTTCCTTCTTGCTTAGTATTTGCTTAGTTTGTGCTTAAGCCCACCAATACTAAGTTACTATTGAACCCCTTAAGTTTTCGTCAAACATGTGCTTCCGCCAAAATGCATGCGTCTTTATCAAAATGTGTTTAACATGACAAGGTGTTCAAGCTCACAAAGGGGACCCCCCTTGGAGGCCAGCTTCCCCTCATTAACAGAAACCCCCCCGCGATTAATCAGGGACCTTTTGGGCTCAAAACCCAAACAAATGTTGTTGCCGTTTAAAGTCCTACCGCCCAGAAACGGCCAGAAGTAAGAGGACGGGGGCTCGAGATTAATCAGGGGGGTCCTCCCAAAAATCTCAGTGTTGGGGACTCGTCCAAACCTTGTCGACCTTAGTGGGTGGGGGGGGGGGGGTTACTAATCAGTTGTCACCAGCGAAGACCGGAGTCGGATGGATTCCGTGGATCCACCTGCTAAAGCTAGGTAACCAAGAACTTGCCATCCTCAAAGCCTTAAGGAACATAGCGAAGGCATTACCTACTGCAAGGGTGATCGCCTGAGCTCTGGGAAATGCAAGGGGCCACACCCTTTATCTCAGATGCCCAGTGGCCGTGGGCAAAACAGGGCACCCTTGTTCCCTTTTTGGTGTTGGTTGAGTTTAAAGGGGAACCCTTACCCCAACAAAAAGGAAAGAAGGGCACCACTGGGCAACAGAGTTACAAGTTAGTTGTAACGGTAACCGCTCGGTTGCGAGCCAAGTCCCGCGCGAAGGTGCGATAAACCTTGCTAGTTGATGGAAACAATTCGAAGTCACCGAGTTGGTAAGTGGTGTACCCACTTGGTAGGTAAACCACTTGCTAGCTCGGTAAATCAAGCATCCAAGAAACCGGGTCCCAAATGTTTGAGAACCGCTCAAGCTCGCAGGTGTCGTTATTGAGAAAAGTATATGGCCCGTTCTAAAACCCATCTAGAGCAGAGGAATCTAGCAAAATTAACCTGCCTAGGGACAAGTGGTTCACATGGGCGGCAAAGGAATGCGGTGAGGTAGCTCAGATGGTCTCGGACCATGGCTTGTCTTGATCCTCCAGTAGAGAGGGTGGAATAAGGGTGCCCTTTTTCCTGTATAGTCTATTTTAGTAGGGGAACCCTCCCCCAACAAAGGGTAAAAGGGCACTACTGGGGGACCTAGTTGTCTTTGTGGCAGTTTGATTCGTGGGGCCCAAAACAGTATGATGGACTTAGCTGAAGGAATCATCGTTAAGCCTGGGTTGGTGAAACTACAATCCTGCAACTGTTGCACACGTGTTGCCAGTACATCAAGCTCAGCTGTTGCCCGACTACGTCAATGAATTTCGATGATGTTGCAGATTTAGTGAACCTTGTAATGGGAAACCGTTCTCAGAAAAAGATCACAGCAACAACCACTTTCCAACAAACACTTTGAAAGCCCAACCAATCAGCGCTTGGGCTCACCTTTCCGAAGTTTGCCCAACACAAAGCTGCCTCTAATTTCAAAACTGAAATGAAGGAACTCCACGAAGAGTGACGCCCACTATAGTCCAAATCCAAGAGGACTCTGCTTCATAGTCCCAGAAACAGGTTGGTTTGGGGGGCTTTAAAAAAAATGGCGGCCACAGGGGCTTCCAGGCAAGCCACACAAGATAACCAGGGGAAGCCATCGGAAACACCTACCAGGACCCTCCAACTTACAAATCGGACATCGCCTCACACTGTTGGGGTGCCAAACCCCCGAATCTTTAAGGGTAGCTTGGAATTCCAGGTGGCAAATAATACCGAAGGGTCACGTGAGTCATCATCAAAACCCGTATCAAAATGGTCTACCCAGAACCATGTTTCAAGCACTAAGAAGGCGGATGCTGCTATTCACCCACCAACCATAATGGGATCCCAAAACATGTTTGACAACCAGAGCCACCTGCTGTTTTGCCTAGCAGCCAGTTTCCCCAGGGGTTTTGGTGGTTTTCTGGAAAGAAGGATCCCTGGAAAGAATGGACATGGAAGCTACCCCTAGAGAAGAGTCACCTGCTATTTGCTCGCCTAGGGCACCTCCAACCAAATTCTCCAACCCTCAGAGGCTCCGGCGGCACTCCGGGGCCTCGTGCGAGTCACGGCCGGCTGGTTGGCTTTAAACGGAGGCGGGGGCCCTATGTTTGGACACCCGCGCGTTTGTGTACTGGGTCCTCCAGTAGAGAGGTTAGAATAAGGGCACCAACTTTTTACCTATAGTTTTAGTAGGGGAACCCTCTCCCTAAAAAGAGTAAAGGGGCACTACTGGAAGACCTAGTTTAAATATGACTTTCCGACGATTCCGTGGAAGCTACAAAGCATAACATTCTCTCCCCGGACTCCCAGCGGATTTCCAGTACATTGAAAAAAGGGCACCTTTGTTTGGTACTCCCCAAATTCGGTGCTTCTAGGTTCCATGCATTGTTTTTTTTCGGGGGAGAAGATGTTGAAGTTAAAGATACTCCGCTCCACAAAAACAAATACAAATGATTTGGCACCACTGGCTGGTTTCTGTCCTGCCCTCAGGTACCTTTAAACACTGGCACAAGCCCCCCCCCGGCACATACGCACACAAGCAAAAAACGTCACCAGCACGAAATGGGGACTATCCAAAAGACTTCCACTCAAATTGCTGCTATGCCTACTGGACCTTCGCTTACACACACATGAATCTCTCCAGATCAGGTAATCTGATTCATAACAACCACCGCTAGTTATTCAGGCCCTTCTATTTTCCTATCCGCCATCCAGTGAAGCTAATCCGATGAAAAACCGATCGGGTGAAGGTATGAAAAAACATGAACCAGCAACTGAAAAACACAGAGGCCTCTACAAGGAACCTTTCTTGTGGTACGCCAGATACCAAATACTGCGGATGGACAAAATCCGTTCGCACCACTTTGATACCATGGTTGAAACCATGGTTTGCTGGTGTTTACAGGGGAATGATCAGAACCAGGGTCTCTTAGGTGGTGCAAAATGGATTTTGTCCATCCACAGTATCGCGCTTGTTGTCAGCATGTTGGTGGCAAAACTCACCGTTCCGATGAGAAATGCATCCATCATTGGGTCAGGGCTTGGCATCATACTCTGGTCTACCTCATCTCAGTTGCTTTCTGCTCTTTTAGTTGTTTAATGGAAAACCCATTAGTTGGCATCATACCCTGGTCTACCTCATGTGTTTGTGAGTCATGAGCCATGAACTCTGGATTCATTTTTGGAATGAACCATGCAATTCGTACCTCACTTCCTGAGTGGATTGGTGAGACAGTAAACTGCACGCTTTCCTCTAAAGCGAAGAGGAGTGGGGAGGGGAAGCACCCTAAATGACCCCGGCGAGCCCCAAACAACCCCAACTATTTCCAACTAACCCCAGGCCAAATAAACCCAAGAACTCCCAAAAAGCCCCTTGGAACAGCAAAATAACCACTCGAGATGCCCTCCTGAAAGGCTCCTAATCCCCTTGGCCAGCAAAAGCTTCGCACAATCCTCTCGCGTCGCGTCGGTGAGCACTTCGTGCAATGGGTTCATGTGCGGACCTCTGCTCAACCTGTAGGCTGCGCAAACCCGCCCGGCTGTGGAACTCACCCGTCGAAAGCTGCCCCTGCAAGCTGGTCGGAAGAAAAGCTTAAGCCGCTGTGGCTTGGACCGCAAAGTGGCCGCAAACAAATATGTCCCTGGAGTCTCCATGCATGACCCTTCAAAAATGAGGTCATTAGCCAAACTAATGGGGTCATAGACCTATTTGTTAAGGGTCATGGAGACTCCAGGTAGTCCAGAAGCTTGTGGAGTAAGATACAACTAATCAATATGTCCCCTTGAAGTGCGATTTGATTTGCATAGACCCATGGCCTTCCTGAGCCAACTAAGTCTGATTTGCTGCTTCCAACCAAAACCACCTTCGAATTCACCAAAAAACAGATAGTTCGGAAATTGGGGACAAGAGACAAATCATTGATTACAAGGACTCCTAGTAAACACGCTATGTGAGTAGCACTTCATATAAGCGGCTGAATAACTACACAAAGTATTATCTCATTCCGTAAATAAATTTTGAAGCCCCCCCAAAACCCTATTCCAATTTTAAACGGGCCGTTTGGTATACCCCGTGTGCAGGGCATCATCAGGTATGGGATTTGGAGGTATGGAGGTTATGTACCACTTATACAAGGAGCATGCAATGCCTTACAAGCCTAGATTGGTGTGTAAGCCTCCATACCTGCCTCCATACCTGCAAACACCATACCTGAAAACGCCTTTACCTAGGGTCGTGGGATCAAGGCGTTTATCCCGACTTCTGTGATACAAGGGAATCCCCTCTTTATGGGGGGCGGGTTCGTCTTTGAGAGGCCCTTTTGTATCACAGAAGTGGATTCCATGTCCTACTGGAAACCTAAGCGTAACCCTAAACCAGCCCTAAACTTACCCCTTAAAACTCCAAGCCCTGGGGAAGTTAATCTTTTACAGCCATATAGCCCATGTTACCCCCAAAAAGTTAGAAAAGTTGTGTTTTTAAGAGGTAAGTAAACCAACCCTGAACCAATCCTCAACCAACCCTCAGCCCCTCAAACAGCCCTGCGCAGCGAAAACAAACGTCTCCAACTTCTGAGCGCCCCAGCACCCGATCGCCAGCAGCTCCGATAAGGCCGACAAGGCTGTGAGCACCTCCGACGCTCGATACGGGCTCGAGGCTCGCGAAGCGATCCGTCTTTGGGCTCCGGTGAGGGACTCTCGGGCTGGCCCGTGTACCTGGGCGAAGTTTTGTAGGTGCTTTTTGGTACCCTCTCGACACTTTCAGCTCCCCAACTTTGGTTTTTAGGTACCCTCTCAGCATTTTGTGCTTATAAGAGCAAAAAGTGAGGCTCGGGATGGTACACCCTGTTTAAGTTGGTTGAGGGAAGCCAAAAGGATATGAACCAATTTGGGGCGTGCGGGTGGCATCCTGGTGTGAGGGAAACCAAAGGGGTTTGCGACCATTTTGAGGCTTCCCCCCTACTTTGAGACAAACCATATGGAAATGTGACCAATGGGAACCCAAATTGTGATTTTGCCTTTGGCTTCCCAAACCAACCTGAAATAAAGAAGATGCCCTTCAAAACAGATACGTACACACACTCACACACACAAACTCATATACCTGGAAAACCCAGGTGTGCTTAATTTCTGCCTCCCGAAGAAAGCAGATGATATGAACCCTATATGCGCACGGTGTGGGTCTCTCCTTATCGGGGGGCATTCTTGGCGGATCCTTTGCCTGAGCGGATTGAGTTTCCACTAATGTTGACCCAGGATCTAAGTAGAACCCGTCCCATTATTAGGGGGGTGTTCCCTCCAAAAGTGGTCTGAATCCCCACTAAAAGGGGACAGCCCCCAATCAAAATCAACCAGGGGTTTGAGAAATCCGGGGTTTCCATTAAGCTGGTCTACCCAAACAGCTTGAAGTCCAAGAACTTGGGGCGTGAGATCTGTTTAAACAATTAGACCCAGAGTTATGGGAAAGGACCCCTTTCCCACTTCTGCAACTGGAGCACGCCTCCCCTGGAGTGGTAACTCCGGATCAAAAATACACATCCCACGAATATGGGTATCAAACTGGTCTACCAGGAAGAAAAAGGCGGATATCCGCACCACCGATTTGTCCGTCTGGGACTGCCCCTTAAGTCTTCTACCCGAATCAGTTAGGACGTGAGCCTGGTCGGCAAGCCTTGATTTGCTTTCTCGCATGGGACCAAAATGTCCAGCAGCGAACTCGAGTCCTTTTGAAACCAACTGAGGGGAAATACACATAAACAACATGGAAATATATATCTATGTATAATATGTGTGTATTTATATACATATATATATGAAACTTCAGCAAATGGACGCTTTTTTGACGGACCAAGTAACCCCTGAAGATGAACCAGCCTTTCACGGAGCTCGCAATTACGTCCAGGTCGGCGAGCAATGAAATCGATTCCCGTGAGAACACCAATAGGGAGAATCAACACATATTCAAACTAACTTGTTGCTTTTTGCTGTTTTTTCAAACCAAACAACAACATGGACAAGAACCACATGAACACAAAAGAAGAGAACACACCAACAACAAAAACCAACATGGAAAAGAATCGGTGAGGCGTTTCCACCGGCGGCGCGGGCCGGATGCGCGCGAGCGCCTGGGGGAGCCCATCCCCGGCGAAGGCCTTCTGCAGTTGCGCCACCTGTCGCATCGCCTGATCTGCGCGCGCGGAATCGAGCGAGCCGAATCGAGCGCGCCGAATCGACCCCGAAGCCCGAAATGCATCGCTCTCTGCGGGATTTGGGCGGGGGAGACATGGCAAAACAAGGGGGTGTCTCCCTTGCTGTGACTGATGGGAAAACATGGGGACATTGGATTGTGGAGCCTGTTTTTAATGCCCTGTTTCGGTGGTCACAGGGGCCGAAACGAACATCGATGGCCCCCGAAGTGGCCGTTTCTCCCAAAAAGTATCGGCCATTCAGCTGGCATTGTGAGCACGAGTGGCGGCTTGTGTCGGAAAACGTCCCTCGATTCCGGAGAAAACTTACCACAATTTCCCGCAAATCCAAATCCGGCGAAACTTCCTGAACAGGAAGCTTGAGTCCATTGCGGCGACTGTGAGTGTTCTTCTCCTTGAGCCTGCACGGTCCAATTCCGGCAGTCTTTTCTTTTCGTGACCTTGGCCGGAATTTGATGCATTTCAGATTCCGACTTCAGCCGAAAGAGTTTCTATAGGAATGGCTACGGCCGCAAAAAGGGGGTCTGGATAGCTTCAAAACCCATCCGGATCGAGTCTGTTCCGGACGGAAAACATGAAGCGCTGCTCGGGACTGGTTAACCGTTTGATGCTTTCAGAAGTTGGCCCGGCTGCTCCGGACCGCTCGACCTCCAAGACCCTCCGTGCTGTAAAGCTTCGGAATGCAACCGGTCTGGAACGTGTCTACGGACGGTCCATGAGATCTGATCCTGTTGGCTCACCCATGACCATGTTTGGGTTCTCTCTCTCGTGCTCTTTATTCACGTTCTTCTAGTTTTGTCTTTTCCTGTTCTTTTCCGTTTTTTCTCATTGTTTCTGTGCTTCTTTCGTTCTTTCGTTTTGTTCTTTCTTTTTTATTGTGTTTGTTGGTTTGATTCTTTCTTTCTTACTTGCTTTGGCGATCCCGACGTCTGGCTGCTTGTAGGCTTGGGGCTTCTTCAAGACCTCATATTTCTGCTGCTGCCATATTTGGACGTCTCTTTCTTTAGGGGACCCTCCAAAATGTGTTTTGGTTTCCCCTTGAAAGAACGACCACAAAGGGGTACCCCCACAAAAACAAAAACAAAAAAAAACGCGCCACCCACATTTTCCTCTTTCATCTGGAGAGTCCTTCCCACAACAACATTCCCCAACCATCTGTGGGTGACAACTGCGTTCCCCTGCAGCTGATTGGGCAAGACCAAAGTAGTTCTTTACCACGAATTGGTCTTCGCAAAAGTTGAAGTAGTCTAATATATATCGGACATTGAGACAAGGGAATGTTGACCCAGGATCTAAGTAGAACCCGTCCCATTATTAGGGGGGTGTTCCCTCCAAAAGTGGTCTGAATCCCCACTAAAAGGGGGCACCCCCCAATCAATATCAACCAGGGGTTTGAGAAATCCGGGGCTCACATTAAGCTGGTCTTCCCAAACAGCTTGCAGTCCAAGAACTTGGGGTGTGAGATCTGTTTATTAATCGGGGTTAACATTACTCCACCAGTACCGGACCTTCATGGGCGAGAAATTGTTCGCTTTCTGAGGCGAGCTGATGAAACCACCCACTTACAGCAAAACCACACGTCAGGATCGCGGGTGTTCGTCCTCTTTTGGGGCTTCTCATATAAACCACCGAGAGATTATCCCACAACCAACCGCATCCCAGCGTACCCCATGAAAAAGAACTTGGCAATGCCTGGAGGGATTGAATCCATTTAGTTGTAAAAAACAAAGAGGGGTGCCTCTCTAAATGAGGGGACCCCGAAACGGCTCAGGTTTCCTTTCGGCAACCTGAGCCACCCAGTCTTGTCTTTGCACCAAGAACAAAACCACAAAATTCTATTGATTGATTCCTTGCCCATTCTTTTCAACCATCCTTCTTTCCCAAAAACCGGATCCGTTTTCCCTGGGCTTCTTCAGGTGGTCTGAAAGATCCGGATCCCTGGGTTAAGAATGGAAATGGAAGGCACCCCTAGAAAAAATGGGTTGAACAGCTGCAATGAACGGGGCTTGCGAGTGCGGCCACATCTTTCTGGGAAGATTTGCAAGGAGCAGAGCCAACACGGCACAGGAGGGTAATATGGGTGGCCGTCTCTTTTAGGAATCGGACCCCAAGGGCGGCTTTCCTTTTGGCAGTCCTTTAAAACCACGAAACAGGGGTACCTCAAAAACACAGAGACACACAGCCATATGGCTAAATCTTGAACGTCATCATGACCTGATTGGCCTTAAAGCAGCGAAATCCCAGAGTCCATGGAGAACAAACAACGGGGCACCTGTTCTTGGCAGTTGGCTCTAAACCATGGGGCTCGGGGGCCTTAAAAGAAAGGCTTTTGGTCAAAGGAAGTTCATGCAACGGCGTTTGTTTTGAACGCCTTTTACGGTGTCGACACGGTACGCCTCCTGCAGTGTCCGGTTCCGCTCAGACTGGCGAGAGACACGGATGTGCCATGGCCCAGGTTTGCCTTCTGAACAAGTTACCTGGCTGTGGGTCAGAAATAGGGTGACCCCAAAATGGGTTGCCCTGTGGAAACACGGACTAAAACCAGCGGCTTCCTGGTGGTTTAATTTCGCCCCACACCCACCGTGGACCCTCAAACTGCCCTAAAAATGGGACACCACCCCACAATTTCAGGGCAGCACCGGCGCGTTTTCTGGTGGCCCAAGCCTAGAGGGAAACCACTACAAAGGGGGCTCCCACACAAGGACGACTCCTTGCATGAGTAAGGATTGCAAGTAGAACATAAAGAAACTGAGATGGGACATCCTCAGCGCTTGACGGATTTAGACAATGTTCAAGAGATTTCTTTGCCATCGTAGATTCCCAAGAGCTGCATCCAATTGCCGGAAAGACGGAGAACGGCATGAGAAATGAGTGCAGGGCTTGGTCGTTCCATAGCAACTGTTGCTCCAGGTTTGCCATTGTTCCAGGGGGTGATTCTCGTTTTGTTCAACAATCGCTCTTTTCAACGCCCAGCCGTTTTTCCTGGATTTCTGAGGTTTTCTGGAAAGAAGGATTTCTGGAAAGAGGCGAAGGCACCCTAGACGTTTGAGTGCTCGATGCTTTTGTTCAGAAAGGGGGGGAAGAAAGCGAGCAAGGGGGGGTGTTTCAACAAGGCAGGAGGCAAAAAGGGTTCGTCACACTGTTTTCACCAAACTCTCGGCCTGAAAGGAAGCTTCACGACCCCAAAAGTGGGCGGCTGGTCCAGTCGGGCTCTGTCAAAGGGGGCATGACCATATTCCCTCCCCCGGTTGTTTTTAATGCAGCTGCTTGGCCTTGAGAACTTGAGTCTTACCCCAAGATGTGAACTCAATTGCAGGAGACCCCAAAGTCCAATGCACCACTCACGCGCTTTGCTTTTTTCTTACATTTTCTTTAAAGCATCTGGGCTGCCCTCAGATCCCCCGCTAAACGTTCAACTTTTGGTAGCTTGAATGGAAATCCCCACAAAACATAAAAGGCGAAAAAGCGGATTGCTGGGAACCACCAAGGCATGGGGGTAGTGGTTGGGTGGTTCACAGACCTGTCGCTGTTCTCGCCTCTGCGGGTGGGGCGGGCGGAGAGGTCTCCTGTGCCAGAGATCAATGCGATTTCATTTGTGAAGGGCTTGGTTGCTGCAACGACCCCCCTGCAAAAAGTTTGACTTTTGGGGGGTTTAGTGGAAGACATCCTTATTTCAACTAAAAAGATAAAGCCTAAAGATCCAACCCAATAGCAGTCAAGAGGAGGGGTTGTTTGTGGGTGGGGTGGGGCGGGCTCCGTTTTTGTTTGGACTCACATATATACGTATTCTGAAATCATGCCTGGGAGGTCCAGGTGTTTCCTTTTTATTGAAATCACGCCTTAACTCACGTCTGGGGGTCCCAGGGTTAGTTGATTGAAATCACGCCGGTGCTTGTTTTGCTTGAATTCACGCCTCTGGGCCCTTGCGTTTTCTTCTTTTGAAGTCGCTTTGGGGGCTCCGGTGTTTGCTTTCTTGAAATCACGCTCAGGCATGATGTACAAAAAGAAAACACGAGGACCCCCAGGCGTGATTTCAACAGAAAAAACACCCGGGACAGGCGGAAAAAAAACACCCCGGCCCACAAACATCAATGCCACAAAAACAGCACCGAGACCCCCAGGCGTGATTTCAATAAACAGAACACCGGGACCCCCAGCCGTGACTTCAAAAGCGGGAACTCCCCCCCTCCCAGCGTGATTTCAAAAATAAACACTGGGACTTTCCAGGCGTGATTCGTGATTTCAATACACAGAACACTGGGACCCTCCAAAACAAACACGGGACCCCCCAGGCGTGTTTCAAAATATTTGACTCCAAAAAGAAAAGGACTGGAGCTGACGGGAATTCAACAAAGAACAGGACCCCCCAGGCGTGATGTTTTTAAACAAATAAGCTCAAGTGATATTTCCAACAGCACGCGGTGCACCCCGCAGCCCTTGCAGAAGCTCGTGGAAGCCTGGTGACTCTGGAAAAAAACACGGGATCGAGGTGTTTGTTCCTTGGAATCACCAGTCGCTCACTCACTTGCTTGCTCGCTTCGTCTGTGACAAAACACCAAAATGAGAATGCAGAATGAGGAATTTCAACATAACACAGCTGGTGTAGAAAAAACACCGGTTCCGGTGAGGTGGGGGGAGGGGAGGGATTGTTGGGTTGTTAGGGGGGGTTGGGAGGTTGTTACAGAGGGTGGGGTTGCGGGGGTGGGGGGGAGGTCTGATTCATTTATAGGGGGTGTCCCCTTTCAGAGGGAGTCTTTCACTTAGGTGACAAGCATGAATAGGAGTGGGTTTCAAAAACTGAACTCTGTGATCAAGTGAACCATCCTAGGGGATTCATTGGTCTCAAGTGGAGCCTTCTTCCCGCAGCAACATCAGGGGTTCATTCATTTATCTCATGCTCACTCACATTTGGGGGCTTCTCGACATAGCGGTTGGTCCCCTTACATGCTTGGAAGAGGCTGATCTCTTTTTTTCGCTTTTACCCAAATGGTCCAAACCAGAAAAGTGAGAAAATGAGAGTGTGCGACCTATTTTGGGGGGCTCTATGGTTGATATGGTTGGAGCTGCCCCAGCTGAGGTTGGCATAACCGCATGGCGCAGCTTTTCTCCGCCGGCGCCGGCGGCTTGTTTTTTTCCCGGAGGTCCTGGCACGGATGGGAGGGTGGGTTTTTGGGGGTCACAAGAGACGCCTGTCACTATTCGGCTGTTTTCTTTTTGCCTGCTAAAAGTTAATATGTTTTGTGGTTTTAATGGAAAACCCATTAGTTGGCAAACAGTTGAAGTCCTAACATCCAGCAAAATACACCTCTGACTAGCCTTCTGATTGAGGAAGTCAGCCCTCCCGAAATGTGGGACCTATCTGGAGTATCCTTCTGACCAATTGAACATGGGGTCACTAAGGGGTCATGACATGTTGACTCCAGGCCGAGTTCTCGAATGAAAAGCCAGCGCTCCTTGCACCTCTCAGGTTTTGTAAAACCCACGTGATTAGCTTGGGGGCGGGGCAGATTGAGCAAAGTCTTAGTCATTGGATAGCGTCTTGCTTGGGAGACGCTACAAGGGATCCTAACCTCCAACAAATCAAATCTAGGATGCTTTGGTGCAAGCTGGAACATGTTTTTTGTTTACCCGTGTAGGTCTCCAGACTTATATTCGATGGCTCGCCGGCATCTCATTTTGGAGCCGAAGGCTTTTCAGATCGGCAGTCTGCGAGATGAACCTGGGGGATGAATAGGGGGTTTGCAAAAAATGGGGATTTGTCCTGGAGGGCTCAACCACCAGGTGCGCAACGCTTGACATTTGGCAGCTTATTGAAAAACATCATTTCCCAAAGGTCGAAGTCTAAAGTTCCACTTTGCTGACTAGCTTTCGTCGATTCGTGCCCAGAGGCACTTGGATGTCCCAACCACTTAGTAAGCAGGTCATAACCAGTGGGACAACAAGGGTGGTGGACTTTTCACTATAGTCGACTTAGGTTGAACATGCAAGAAAATAAGGGTTTGTTGGGCAATAGTCCCGGGCAAAGCAATTGTTTTGCATACGCTGAATTTGGCGCGCGCGCGCGTCCCCTTGCTTCCAAGGTGGTTTGAATGCTCTCTCCAGCATCTTGGCTCCGAATCCAGACTTGGGCCTTGCATCGGGTCCGGAACGCAAATCATCCAACTCCCTTGGGTCCGCTTTGGAAACCAGCAATGTCTTGGGACAGGCACGCATCGGGACAAACATTCTGCCTTCCGGACCTGGACAGGCTAGCAAACCTAGATGAAAAGCATAGAACACACGGAAACTTCAAAGTTCAAAGAACAAAAACTGGACAACACTCATTCGACCGGAGCTTGGTCTCCGAGGAGCCTCAGATCTCCTCGGGGTTGCTCATGCGTGATTGGTTCCAGACCTTTCGTGGATTTTCATGGGAAAAAGGGGCACCCTTAGCTTTTCGGGTGTGTCTGCTTTGTACCTTTCAACCACCCAAACACGGGTACTCCCGGAAAAAGACATCCCCCCTCCACACAAGGGAAGCAGAAGCCACTGTGATTGCGACCTAAGTTCCAAGAATTATTTTTGGCTCCCAACATCTTCTCCCAGCCCAGCAGCCCTGGTAAAACAACTAGGTCCTCCAGTAGAGAGGTTAGAATAGGGTACCAACTTTTTCTGTAGTCTATTTTAGTTGGGCCCCAAAAAAAATGGTTAAAAGGGCAATACCGGCAAACCTAGACAAGGGACCCCGGAAACAGAAAGTGAGTTGGGCTTGTTTCAAAATCCCGGACCACCCCACAGCTAAATATTGGCGGAGAGTATATACCGCAAGTAATCCATGTCATGGTTGACGCGTCCCCAAGGTTGCTTGGCAATATGCTCTTTCATGCTGCTTGGCAGGCAAGATTGGCTCTCTTTCAAACAATGTGACAACTGGAGGAAGACCAGGAAGGTCTCTGAATTGGGAGCGTCACATGGAGCGTCACAGACTGAATCGTGTTGTTCTTCCAAACCAGGCAACTGGAGTGGGCACTGGGCTTGGCGCCACCAGGGGGGTAGGCATTGGAGTCTCCAAGCTGGCCCTGTTCTCCATTTGACCTGCCGAGCTGGGATGATCTCCAAGGCTGGCTCCAGACACGCTTGAAGCCATGATTGTTTCACACACGTAACTCAGCCGGGAAGTCCAGTCATCTTCGAGCATCATGATGTACAAAGGAAAGGGTGTTGCTGCCCTACCTTCATTCCACTGGTGAGCCTTGGCGCAAATCTTCGCTGTTTCGCACAGCAAAATTACTGCTTGTGGCAGAGGCTGCGTCACAGCAAAGTGATCCAAACATGGCTTGAGCTGACGCCAGTCTGACACCAGCAAAAAGCGGCCAGTTGTATTATCGTCAAGCCAATTCCTGAGCTTGACTGCTGTCTTGTGACAAACCAACTCGCCCCCGCATCTTGCGATCACAGCCTGCAGCTGAGCTCGCGTTGCGGATGCATCTGTTTTGTGGCTGCGTTCATGGCACCACACTGCATGCCATGTCGGCCTTTCGCCAGGGACATGATGCGCGCGCCGGACCGCTGAGTTTGGTTGACTTCTGGACAGAGGCCACCAGGGGCCGGAAAACATCCCGCCGCATCCTCCGCCTCTCATGAATGAGTATCCGGACGGCGCACGTTCATCTTCCTCGTCAGGCCACTCTTCTGACTGATCTAAGGCTGCAAACGTTTGCAGTACAGAATGCCCGTCTCCTGGCTCCTCTAGCGGCTTTGCTGGCTTGGGCCAGAACCGAGACTCAGGAAATGGCATCGCGTCCCTGCTGGGAGATGATCCCAACGCTCCTGTGCCAGCTCTTCTTGAAGTATCCTCCATGCCAAACAGATCCTGCTTAGCTCGAGCCTAAATGCTCCGAAAAGGTTCGGGGTAAACATCAGCACTGCTCCGAGAAAAAAAAGCAGATCCCAATCAGTGATGAAGCGGCATTCCGGCACAGAGGTGGCAAATGTTGCAGAGTTGTAAGGGTATTCTCACCTCTGCTCCCGTGAAAAGCTGGCCGGTGATGGAAGCATACGTGGTTGACCACGTCAGTATGGCTGTCCTGGCCATGAAAACACATCAGACCACGACCGGAACACAGGTTGGAGCGCTAAGGGTTTCTCCTGAGACGCGTCTGAGCGGACCAAAAGCGGCAAACAATGCAACTTCCGCCATCTCCCTGACCCTTTAAAAATTGGGTCATTCGCCAAAATAATGGGGTCATGGACCCATGTTTTAAGTGTCATGGAGACTCCAGGTTCTATGAAAGATGTCCAAAGCTGAACGGAATGCCCTGAAGGAGGACCCGTGATCAGCTCTTCGCCCTTAAGGGCACAAGCGCTTCTCTTTGGCTCTTGCAAACCCAAACCTGGCCCAACCTGGGGGTTCGGTTGGACACCAATCAGCTTACTTTCCTTGGCACCATTTTTCTCGTGGATTTCGCTTGGAACGTTTCCGGTTGAAGGGAACCCCCCCCGAAGCAAAAGCACAAAGCACTGGGGCAGTCCCGTTTTGGTGTGCCCCGGATGCTCCCCGTCTGAGGGACCCGCAAGCTATGAACTTTTCTTGATGTACCTCACTTTTTGCCGGTAAAGGAAAGCCAAACGGGAGACGGTGTTTTACGAGCCATCTGAGCCATTTGGGGGGGATGTGTTTTCCTTGGCTCCCGATCTGCTTTTGTTGGGTTCAAGATCGCCTCGTTGGCTAGTTCTCTCGATGTAGCTCTTCCCCTAAAGTCACCAGCCTCTATGTGTATTTGTTTTTAAAGGCTGGAGCCCCCAAAATAGGCGCAACGGAGTTCCTGGTAGTTTCCCTCTCAAACCACCCAAACAAGGAACCCTCAAAAACAAACATACCCGTATAAGAGTTTCCTTCGGGGTGTGAAGCCCAATAGGTGTGAGGCAGCGGCTCATGTGAAGGAGGACACCTTGCGAGGCGTCAAAAAGCGGCAGGATCGACCTATCCACATGGAACCTAACAGGGTTCTGGAAGGCTACCTTCCGTAAGGGACAACTTCTCTCAGTTTCATGTTGGTGGACCAGAGAGCAACCCGGCAAATTTGGGCAACTCATCTTCATGTGAGTCGGAGTTGAAACACCTATATATGTTTGGGACTACTCAATTTTTGGTTGGTTCCCAGAAAGCCATGACCATGTGTGCCGCCGATTGCAACAAACTGTCTGTTTTTGCAGCCCGTAAAAAGGAACAGAACCCAAAACACAACAAGAACTAGAACTTGCCGACAGTGAACAGCAACGGCAAATGACTTGAAGTGAAAGGTAAACAACCGGTCATCCCTCAGCGTGTTTGGGCGACGTAAAATAATGCCTGGGTTGTTCAACCAGTTGTTTAAGATGGGCCATAAGGTGACAAGGACAACACACCCACGCCACCTTCAGCCGGTGGATCGGTCAGAAAAAGTAAGCACTTGTATGGGTTAAAATTAAACTACTTGTCATTGTTTCCATTTATTTACCAGGCGCCATTTTGGGGATTCCTATTTGTGACCCACAGCCACATGGTCCATGTCCAAAAAACTCAAAGTCCAGGAAGCTGCATTCGAAGTCTCCGATAGCCCCAGAAACATCCCGCAAGCATCTACGCGCTGATTCCATTACCAAAAAAGCTAACCAAGGCGGCTCCCACAATTGAACAACCAAGACTTGGTTGCCTTCTGGGCCAGGGTAAGGTTCCCCGACTCATAGGCTCATACTCTGTGGATGGACAAAATTCAGCACCACTTTGACACCATGGGACATTTGTGCGTTGGTATTTACAGGGGAATCATCATTTCGTCCATCCGAGGGCCCCTTGTTGCTTGGTCAGACTTAGACTTGCAGAAGTTAACTTCAGGTCACTTGTTGCTTACAAAGCGGGAAACCCGGAAACACTCCCAGTGGATCCATTTACCTGGTTTAGCTAGGTAACCAAGGGCGGGAACTACACTATACAAAACAACACGTTGAAAATTGCGAAGGGTTGCCTACTTTAACTTGGTTACTGTTGACCCCCCTGCAAAAAGCTTAACTTTTTGGGGGGTTTAGTAGAAAACACCATTATTTCCCAAAAAGTTAAAGTCTAAAGATACAACCCAACAACAGTCAAGTATAAGAGCGAACACAAATTCCTGGGATCCACAAAGATTGCCACATTTGGCAAACTGGCTCTTTTTGCGTCTGGCCATCTTCAGCTGGATTGGCTAAACAAATGCTCAGCTTCGTTGTGTTTGGTTGAAACCACGCGGCTCCCAATTGGTGGTTTGGTGTTGAAGGAACCCCCTACAAGAACCAGAGGTTCAAATCCCCAAGCCACAAAAAAGGGGATATACCTGAAAACCGAGGGGCGGCTTCTTGCACATTGAACAATCAAACACATCTTCTTTTGGTTTCCTTTGGAGGCGCATTCACCAAGCATGGGCTGCTCCGAACCCAGAATCAACAGCCATCTGCCAGGTTAGCTTCCAGTCGTGATGCTTCTGCCTTGGCATCCGGGTATTGTTTTTCCAGGGGAGCCAAGGGATTGCGCCTTTTCGTTTCGTTTCGGGAAGGGGAACTCTCGATTTGGAACTTTGGAACCCCAGGACGAGCGATAAAAAGAAAACCGCCGGGCCATCGCTGGTCTGACAAAAGACAAGGTATGTTTGACGACGGGGGAGCTCCTCTAACATGCAAACTGTCCTTTCCGTAACTGCAGTTGATCCAAGCCGAAAGAAGTGGAACTCTACAGAAAAACAAAATAAAATAATAATAATATAACAAGAAACAAAAAAACGACTGGCGCTATCTTCAGGGTAGAGCTCCAATTCACAACCCTCTGCCTCGCCCGAGCTGTTCTCCTCCCCCTGCGGGCTCCAGGGCTTGGTGCAACATGGGTGCCTTCTTGGGGAGGGCCGGAGCCGACTTTGGGTTCTACCTGGAGTCTCCCTCTGACCCTTTAAAAAGGGGCCCATGAACGTCCATAATTTTGGCGAATGACCAACCATTTTTAAAGGGTCAGAGGGAGACTCCAGGTATTGCTTTAAGGTGGTCTTGAATTTTGGACCATTGCTTTAAGGTTGTGAAGGGAAACCAAAAGGAAGGCGAGCTTTCTCGGAGGTCCTCTATTTTGAGATTCACTCTAGCTGACCTGCCCAGATGCGGCGCTGACCCTAAAATGCTGAAGACATCAACTTCAAGATGCTCCCAAGATCGTTACAAGGGCTGAGGACAACTGACCTCCGGCGAATTACCTCGAACCTGGAGGACCTGGCCTGAGGACAACTCAAGCACACCCAGTGGATCAATGGAAACCTGGGGCTTTTATCCAAGAGCTTGCCAGCCTAGCACCACAAGGCGCATTGCTCGTTGCCTATTATCTTGGTTGACGTTGGAAGGGGAGCAACAATTTAAATATGTTAGCAGTGAAGTGGTTGGAGTTCAACCACTAAACCACAATAAGCAACAATGTGGAAAAACACATGTTTCCCAGCAACAACCACATTATAAGGGTTACTGGGATTCATTGGGTCATGTTGATTCCAGACCTTTCCTGGGCTCACAGGAATGGGTATCTCAAGCCTCAGAAAGCAACTAAAAACCCTCCTGAGAGACCCTCACTCCTGTATGAACCATGGCCGTGTTGATCAACCCTCATATCTGTCCCCTTCAGAGAACCCACCCCAAAAAGGTCAGCACATAATTGAAACTTCACTCAGCATTCCCCAAAAGTCTTGGTCTCTAGCCCGAACTGACCGGGGCCAAAGGCGCACTCCCTCAGCTTCTGAACTTTCAGCCAAGCGAAGTCCAGCAACTTGAGAAGTGCGCACCGCCTTTGCAAGAGAAACTCTTGGTTGACGTTGGAAGGGGAGCAACAGCTTAAATGTTAGCAGTTAAGTGGGGATTTCCCACTAAACCACAATAAGCAACAATGTAAATAACAACAACCATGAACTGCTGGGATGTGCATACAAAAACCACGCATTGCGGTCCTGCCTTCATCTCCCCTATGCTGACCTGCGGCGAGATGATTTGCGCGATCCAGAGTGTCTGGAGATATGGGTCCAATTGCATGCGTATCTTTGCAAGCGCTCTGAGGTACATCGCATTTTCAGACTCTGCTTCATAATGTTGACCCAGGAGTTTTTTGGGGTGTTCCCTCCAAAAGTGATGAATCCCCACTAAAAGGGGGACACCCCCCTATTAATCAACCAGGCGTTTGTTAATCCAGGGTTAGCATTAGTCTCAAAACATGGTCTGTTTCTAGGATTTGGGCCTTCCAGAATGGCAACGGCGTCCTTTTGATTTCCCTTTTAAAACGCCAAGAAGGGTACCACAGACCCGAACCAGAAAGGAAATCCGTTGCAACTTCCGACTACAAATGGACCAGACATGGGCATGTCTTAGAATCGACCCCAAAATAGTGGTTTCCCCATTGTTTTCTGAACGGGCCACAAGGTGACAAAAAACACACTTCGACAACCAAAATATTCTCAGAACTCTTGGAAAAAAAGGGCCGGTGTCGCCGAGATCTATGCTTGAGAGGAGCCACTGTGGATGGTTGCGAAATCCAATTCGCCCCACCTTGAGGTCATAACGTGCGTTGGCATTTACAAGGACATCAAGTCATTCCAGGGTTTCTGAACGGCGACGCGAAATGGATTCCGCCTAGGTCCTCCAGTAGAGAGGTTAGAATAAGGGTACCCTTTTCTTGTAGTCTATTTTAGTAGGGGAACCCTCCCCGAAAAAAAGGTAAAAGGGCACTACTGGGGGACCTAGCCGCTCATCCACAGTACCTTGGGAAAACCATCGAAGCTCGGCAATTGCCAACTGATGGTCAACCTTTGGTGTTCCCTAAGGTCCGATCCGATCGGGGCTTGGCATGCAGAACCGGACTTGCCCGTACCACACCCCGAGTTGCTTTGAGGGGTGTGAAAAGGACCTATATTGAGGCAAATAAATACGGAACAACAAGCGGGTCTGGCTTGGTGGTCAAACGACTGAGAGACCCTCACTCCTGTATGAACCATACTGGCCGCGTTGAACAACCCTCAAATGTCCCCTCAGGGAACCCACCCCAAAAAGGTCAGCAGCACATATTTGCCTTTACTTCTCAACATTCCCCAAAAGTCTTGGTCTCTAGCCCAAACTGACCGGGCAATGCCCCCTAAGATGCCTTATTTGCTGGGGAAACCAAGGTGAGGGGGGGCGGGGTTAGACCCTACGAACTCCTGGATTCGAGTGCGCGGAGTTCCGGACCTCCCCCACACTGGCGCTTTGGACGAAGGGCACCTCGCCTGAGGCAAAAAGCTGCTGCGAGAGATGAAGGAAATGAGAAACGGAATGAACCGGTGCAAGGGGTCGCGTAAATGGAACCACCAACTCCATTTGCGTAAGTCCCCTGGAATATATATATATATATATATTAAAAAAAACAACAACAGTAGTGCTAGATTCCCTTTAAAACCACCAGGGAAACAACAAATATTCTTAACCAACTGGAAGACCCGTTGGATGGTCATGAGATGTCATGAGCCATTTTTCCCAGGGAACCCGCTTATTGTTTTCGATTGCAAGCTGTGGTGGGCATTTCAAGAAAAGCCAAAAGGAAACCACCATTCTTGGGGGGCCACCTTGAGAAACCTCTGAACCTTATGGAAGATCGAAGAGCAACGTTGCAGGTGGAAGCATTTACTGTCCGAACAGCATTGCATCTAGCCATCCCGACTGAGTCAGACTTCAGCACCCGGTTTTAGGAGAGCACCCGGTTTTGGGAAACCCAACCATGTGGCAAATCCGGCTCGGACGGAGATCAGCAGCGGATCTGGTTTTGATTCTGGCGACTCTTTCTTTGGGTTCAGTTCGGGACTCCTGTGAAGGGGCGTGTTCCTACGGGATGACGGCATGGCCTGGCCGCTGCCAGAGTTGCCTCTGACTCACTTCACTGGCTTCGCTTGACACGCCCATAGCACAGAATAGAGTGAGAAAAACAAACTCAATGAATGGATTGAGGAATGCAGAAAGAACAAATTGAGTTGGTGTCCAAGTGAGGGAAGACAGAAGCTTTCAAGGCACCCCCCCCCCCGGCCCGGTGCACACTTTGTCCCTCACACGATCACATTTCTGCCGGCAACGTGCTTGTAAAAATGAGCTTTTCCTGATGCAATTATTGCTACCAGAATCCTCAGTTTTTCTTGCTCCATCCCTGCATCTGGATCCATGTGTTTAGGCGTATATATATATATATATATCCATGGCCTTTCTAGCACCAATAACGATGTACTAGGATGTGCTGGCACATGTTCTCACTTTTTGCGACCAAGAGGCCTCACCGAAATGCAAGAACAGCATACGGCACATGCATCACGTGTGTTCATTTGATGTTCAACTGTAGCACAAGACGCAACATGAGAGCGTCACTGGACTCAAAATGCAAAACCGGAGTCCAGAAAATATTGAATGTTGAGCCCAGAAATGCGTTAACGAGCTTGACAGCGCCCTCTTCAGCTTTGAAACGCTTGAAATTGTTTGGCTCTTTTCAAACATGGCACAATTCTGGTGTTCTTTGTTGGCCACTGCAGTTTAGCAATGACATCTCTGAAATGTCCTACATATTGCAGGCTAATCCCAATGACAGGCGCATTTTGCAGACATGTCTACTCTACGTCCTGCACTTGTTCAAAAGGAACACGTCGGCTGCTATCATCATGTGCGTACCATCTTAAGCCTCGTGCACAGCACGATGTTGTTGGCAGTGCGTGATCACATCCACCATTTCGGACCGTCATGCCAGGGAAGTTGCGCTCTGCGCATGACACTTGCGGTGCTTCATTCACCTTTGACATTTGTACCAAGTCAATAAGGTGAGCGTTTGGCATGTTTGTGCAATTCTTGCGAGCCTTGCCTTTGCCAAGCAGCCGATTGAAATCTGGCAGATTCTGATAGAAATTTAAATCTGCAGTGGGGCGGGGGGTGGGGTAGCACACATATGATGTGACTCAAGAAGTAGAGACAGAAGGAAAGACCTAGATCTCCAAGCAAAGGCACGCAATCAAAAACAACCCCATAGAATAGCTGTTGTATCTACAGTTAGATCAGACCGCGATCAACGCCTGTGGGCATCTCAACATGTTGCGCTTGCGCACGGTGCCAGACTGGTTTCAAGTGGCCGCACCGTTCCAGGTCTCACAAAGGCGTCACAATGCAC
The DNA here is from genome assembly GCA_963377175.1 of Effrenium voratum. Taxonomy (NCBI): domain Eukaryota; class Dinophyceae; order Suessiales; family Symbiodiniaceae; genus Effrenium; species Effrenium voratum. Next base: position 659,759 of record CAUJNA010002358.1, on the reverse strand, counting down.
CGACCACAGGTCTACTTTTCCATCTGGGGGGTCCCCATGTCAGGAACGCCGCTTTTTTAATAAGGCACACCCGTGCTTGGATGGTTCTCATAGCTCCTGAGTGGGGCCAAGAAAGGCACCGAACTGTTTGTTTACCACCATGGGTTTCGCAAGTGACGAAAGTCCGAAAAAGCTGGTGCACCCAGGTGATCAAACCACGTGTCCAACTCAGGAAGGGAGATAGGAAACACTTTGCCCACCGGAAAACCCAGAATGTTGGGGGAACTCCTGGGTATTTTGGAGGCACCCCCGTATCGGGAGGGACAAGCCGATGGGGGAGTCGTTCCGGGTCTCCGGGCCGGCTTCGGAGACCGCGAGGTCGCAGCTCACCTCCCCTGAAGTCAGCTGGTCAATTCGGCGGGGCGTGGGTGTAAATGTCTCAGCCCGGTTTGGACCCAGAAATCAAAAGCAATCACCTCTTGGGCCCACTAGATATGGACCAAATCAGGGAACCAAAAGGTCAAAAGGTCGGCTTTGGGCAACTGAGAATTTCTGAAACCAGGAAACAACCCGTTTTGCGACGGGCCCATTTTGAAAAAGGATGATGCTCTAAGGGACACGAAGGGTGGACAGAATTCAGGGGAAATGTCGGACCGCTTTTTGAGGTTCCGACTCTTCGACATCATGGGCACTTGGGTGAGTTGTTTGAGGCTCGGCACCCTTTTTGAGCTTGGCTTAAAGAGAAACCACAAAAACATGTTCGCTGACAAAGGATTGCACGATGGCACCTAAGCAGCCAACACTATTTTAGGCAAAACGTGTTTAAACAGCAACATGAAACAACTGCCAAATAACCGATATTTTGCCTGAATTTTCAACCAAACTCCTTAGTGGGTTTGTCTTAAAGGGGACCACTCAAAATGGCTAGATTTCGTTTGGCCTCCCTTCAAGCATCATTCAACAGCGGGTTCCGCATTTTGACGCATTCTGAAAGGGGGGGGTGTTCTTTTTGACTCATGATCAAGACATAGCATTAAATTGGCCTTCCCAAAGCCGAGTAAATTATTGAACAGGCCACATGAAATGCCTGAGTCATGACATAAGTAACAAGTAAATCGATACCTACGTCTAACTAGGTGACAGCGCCACGAGGCGCCTGGTACAACATGACCGCGCTTGCATGGAACATCCTTTTCGACAGGTTCCTTGGGAAGCCGAAGGAAACCACGCAGGAGTCACTGGATTTTCCCTTCAAAAGTTGGGGTGGTGGGCATGGAAACTGTCACTTTTGAAGGCTCCAAAAGGGAAATGGAGGAAACCCTGGTTTAAACTGGTGCTTGGTCGGGGACAGCTCGGAGCACCGAGCCGGCAAAACCGGACCCGAAGCAAAACACCGATCACCTCGACCAGCTGCTCCCGGCCTAGTGATGCGTCGCCCTCCCACCTGAGCGAAACCCACGACTTGAGTCATACTCAAAACCCGGTATTAAAATGGTCGTAGTTGAAGAATCAAGAAGGCGGAGATCCGCAGCTATTTAGGGTTGGGATTGCCCGTTAACCTTCATTCACCCGGGTTTTGATTGTGGCTCACTTGGGGTTTGAATCTGGTCTTTGTTCATTACATGAGCAAAGGGGCAGATGTAAGATGGTCAACGCTGCCCCAGGCTTGTTCTTGTCTGCTAAAATCTGCAAAAAATCCAAACCCGAAATAAGAATCGCATCCCCGAAGAAAACAAAAGCAACTGCGTGGTAAGCTCCTTGACCCGCAGGTGCTCCAGTCGGACTTCCCCAACTTCGATCCATTCGGAATCCTGTCGACAATCAAATGCTAGACCCCCATCCGCAATCATACCCCTTCAGAGACACCCTGAAAAAATGTCCCAATCAAGCCAACTGTTCAGCTGTTCCGGGACTCAGCAAGGGTTTTGTGCTTGCGGATTTACTTTCTGACGGGTTCACATGGAGAATTGCGTGCGTGTGACAAATCATCCGTGTGTGGAATCAAGAGGAGAGTGGCCACTGCGTACGCCTAATTTCGCGAAGCGCCTGCAAATGCTGCACGCTGGGCCTGCCGAAAATTTCACACAGCCTTCTATTTTTTGGGGAAAGCCTATGAGAGTCTAAAGCAGACGCCCAGATGGGGCTAAACCTTTCTCTCTTCTTTGTACTATCCTCGGGCGAGCCCAGCGACCCCGGAAGAAGAGAGCCATTTTCTTGCTCATTTTCAGTGAGGAAGGACCTTACGGGTGTATGAACCGGATTTGGGGATTCACCGACATTTGAAACCATGGGTTTGGTTTTTCTTGGGGTCATGAGCCATTTCTCATTCCCTGCCTATCGAACCAGCAAGTTGCTGAGGTTAACCATTTTCTCATGGGAAACCGACCCGTGGAGTTGCATGGCAAGGGAACGCTCTGTTTCGGTAGTTGTTGTTCCAGAACCCCCCCAAAAAAAGAAAACGGGAACAAAAGTCACCACTAGATACTGGGGACGGGAGAGACGAAACACGTGTGAAGGCACTGCGCCTTCAGAATCCCCTTTGTTGAAACAGCTTCTAATTTACTGAACCCGCTTTTGGTTCCCTTTCCACCAAGAGAGGCCAGTTGTTCAACCAAAAAGTCGGCACCTCCCTGCAACTGAGCCGCGGAAATTCCCCCGGCGACGCCGGACGCGGATGCGTGACCCTTCGCAGGGGCACCTGTGCGAGGCTTCGGGGCCCTGCCTCACTTCCCACACCTGAGTCATACTCAAAACCCGGTATTCAAATGGTCGCTCTCCCAGAACCGTGCTTCAAGAACTAAGAAGGCGGATATCCGCAGCTAATTATGGCCAGGGGATTGTCCCTTACTAACCTTATTTACTCGAATCGGTTATGAGCACGTGGCTCACCTTGCGTTTGCTTGGAGGTTCGCACCACTTAGGCTGTGGCCATGGACACAAGTCAGCCGGACACCGGGGGGGTGGTTGACTTATAGCAATGGATATAACCTGCTTACAGAGTAGGTTCAGAATGCAAGCGGAACCCTCCGCGATTTGCTTTGGGCAGTCGTAACCCTTATACTTGTTGTCTGAACTCCCTGGGAATAAGCCAGGACCGGGCGATGGCACCTATACTGCGTCAATGACAACACCCAAGCGACTAGGCCTGTCAATTAGAAACCTGGAGTGGGAGACCCAAGAGTGCTCCGTTGAAGCTTGGCTCCTCCGACATTGGGTACTCCCCAATTTGACAGCGCACCCTTCACACTCCCACTCCTTTTAACGGGATCTCGCTTCCTTTGGCGGGGGTCGTTGTTCAGTCATGTGCGCACGAGCAGTGCTAGAAGGGCCTAAATCATTAGAACAGAGTATGTTCAAACCTAGTCAACTACTGATCATAGGAGCAACATCTTAAAACAAATGTAGCCCCTCACATGGAACATGGTGCTATTTTTGCCGCAGTGATGACATGTTCAAGGTCCCCACGTAAAGTGTTTTGGGGCGACGCTTGGGTTCTAACCCATAGGATGCCACATGGTCGCAAGATCGGAAGATTTTTGTTTGAGAGATGAAGGTGCTATGGTGGTATGGGCATTTCTCGAAGTTGGGGCCCACCTGAAATGGTTGCCTTCCATAAAAACACAACAACCACAAGCACCCTCCCTGAAAGGGGTTGGGTTCCTTTTGGTTCTCCATTAAAACCATAAGCGAGGTCCCAAAACGACCCAACCGCAACCCGCTCGGCTTTAGACCCAAAGCTCCTGCCTGGCCAATGGAGCTGGCCTCCCCCGGTGAGCCCTGGCCAAGGCGAGCGCGTGTCTTTTTTAAGGTTGCACCCCTTTGGTTTCGTTTTTACAAGCCACCAAAAAGGTTGCAGTTGAAAAAGGGGAAAGACCCATGGAATAGGTTGTTTCTCCTCTTGGCTTTGCTTTGACCCAAGGCAGGGGGAATTGCCCACATCGTGTGATCCCAAATGACAAATTCTCCCTTTCAAGAGGCGGCTCGATTCACAGTGAGCACCAACTCCTGAATCCCACCACCCTGAACCAAACTAAGCCTCTAAAAAGACAAACGGCCCGTATATGCCTCGGTTCGAATATGCTTTGATAGCCTGGCACAGGTGAACAATTGGAGTTCGTGTGCGTTTCCCACTGCTTGCGAGTGGTGGGAATTTCAGCGAGTCCTCCGGTTGCTGAGCTCGTCTCCCCTCCTGAAATCCAAGTTGGACCAACAATCAACCACAGCTCCCAATGATCGAGGCCCCTTCAGCTGTTGCATTAGACTATAGACATGGTCGGTTTCTGGCCCAAAACTGAACAACCTATAACAAATGAAGCACTTCAAGGGAGATCCCAAATAAGGACGACTCAATTGTCTTGTAGAGTCCACAGGATCCTTTTGGCTGGTTTCCAGCCATGGGACAAAGGCTACAGCGGCCTGTCTGGAAAAAACCCGCAACCCCTACCCCTCGGATGTATTTGTGTACCATCTGTTGGGTAAAGGAGATATTGAAGGAGTTTCTGCGTGGATTGGCCAAAAACAATTCAGGACCTCTCGACATGAGCCCCAAATACAGCGAGCTTGCAGTTAGCCATTTCGTCGGCTTGTCAACCTCTCCATCCGTCTCCATCGAGCTTTTGACCTTCAGTCCCATATCAAACTTCTGCTCCTTATGAGTCCTTATTTTCAAGTTCGCTTATACACAACGTCTCAAGATGGGAAGCAGGCGCATACTTCCTGAGCCACCGCGGCCTACTTGACGCACTAAACACCCCCCTCCCCCCTCCCCCCCCACACCTCACCCCCACCCCACCCTCTCCCCCACCCCCCCCGGCAAAACGTAATCTTTGACGCTTCCCGCCTCCATGTCCACCTCTTGCCGCCGCCCCTGCGGAGAAAAACAGGCCACCCGAATTCCTTCAACGTGGGAGTTGATCACCCGTGGGCAATGCCAGCCATTGGAGTTGATCAAAAGGTCCATTCCATGGGATGACAATTGGTGGAAACAAATACCAGGTCCATTTCTCAGGCGAGTTTGGCTAGTTTGAGGGTCCAGGTATTGTCAAGAAACCTGTCCTGGGCCCAACTCTGGGGGGCCAAAACCGTGTCTTTCCCTGACTCTGGCAGTCATATTTATAGCCTACAAGACGTAACATATGTTTGGAGACACCAAATTCCTGGTTGGCTCAACCCCCGGTCAGCAAAAGCCGTCGGGGCTTATTTGTTGTTGCCGCTTAGTTGCACCCTTGTGTCGATCTGCCTCAACCTCCCGCATGCAGGAGACACCTGACCCTTTGCTTGCTGGGGGGGGAACATGTCCCAAATCTGAAGGTGCAACCAAATAGCAGACAAGATTGGATGGGATCTGATGGGTTTGTCCCAACATGAGTTGGAACCTCTAACACCTGGTATACCACTTGTACTAGGAGTACAGACTGATCATGGCAGCCAGATTCTGTCCCTCTGCTCACTTGGGGATCCAATCCTGGAAGGGGTGACGGTGGACTGGTGAAAACATACTGCGTCTAATCTGGGCCTAAAAAAAAACAACTTTTAGTGGGTCAAATGGAAACTACCACTCAACACTAAAAGGCTAAAAAGCTAAGAAACCGGATGGCTGGGAGCCACCAAGTAACAGCTCGCGATGGAACAACTCGTCCGCTGGGCAACGTTTCCCACCATTCAGTTTGCACCTGCAGATTGCCATGAGCCCATGAGCCAGCTTTGCTGGAAAGGAGCCTTAAAACAAGAACCCTAACCGTAACCCCTCTTCCCAAGCAGAAATGAACGTCTTGTTGGCGCCCCTGTGCAAAACGGGAAATGAACTTCTTGTTGGTGAACCCCAATTGAATGATTTAGGCCCTTGCACACGTTGACCCATCCACAAAATGAGGCCCCGAGATCACGCTCCCGCCTCTGGTGATGAGACCTTGGAACACGAGCCACGTGTCTGGCCAAAGACAAGTTTCATAAGAGGCTCCAATTCGATTGATTTAGGGCCCTCAAATACTATCAGACCAAACGTGATCTATGGGCAAGGCGGGGGAGTTTTGCAGCATTGCCTGGATTAGTGTAAAGCAACGGGCTATAAAGCCTAGGTTCTTCTTGTCCCCAATTTGAGCCGGACCCCCTCTCCTCTGGATTTCTGCGGATCGCAACTTCCCTTCTCTCACTCTGCTGTACAGGCTTCACATGACTCCCTGCTTGGGTGCAGGTGTCAAAAAATAGAGGTCCCATCGAATACTTGACTTTCTTTCAGCTCAGGGCTGTGGGAATCCACTTCTGTGATACAACCAATAGGGCCTCCCAAAGACGAACCCGCCCCCCATACAAAGAGAGGATTCCCTTGAATCACAGAAGTGGTTGGATAAACCGCGAGCGATCAACCACAACCCTGTTTCAGCTTGCCTCTAAAACACCGAACCGTTAGCCTCAAGAACACCCCCCCTCACCCGTGACGTGAAGCCCGCTAAAGCTCCAGGTTCCATGTTCGTCTTGGCTGGGAATGAGAATTGGAATGCCCCCGATTTGAGCCATCCCCCTATGGTTGCCTTAAAGGGAATCCCCAAAACCGGCTCCCCTATGGTTTCCTTTAAGGGAATCCCCTTCCACCAGTTCATTCCATCATTTCCCACCTATCGCACCAGCAAGTGGTGCTCAGCAAGAACCGAGCCCTCTTGTCCCAGAACTCATAGCCGACCTGGTGTGGTGGCCAAGCCGAAACATTTGAAGTTCCCGAGTTTTTGAGGTACTGCAAAATAAAAATACTGCATGGCTGAAACATGTTTCTCATTCTTGACCCCCTTACCATGCAACATACCCCCGAGCTCATACGCCGGGACAGTTCCCCAGCCGCCAACGTCAGCCCACTTACAGCTGAGTGTACACCTCTTTTGGGCATCTCACATCGCCCAGATCTGACCCCTTCGACCTCGAAACCATGAGTCCAATGGTACCCATGTCAGAACTGATACCAATAGAAGTCCACAGTCCAATGTGAAGGGGGTGGTCCCTGGTTGGTCCACACCCCTTCCGAATTTTGATACCAAGGCGCTTGGGAATGTGTGGCCGGAACCGAGCCCCTTGAGCCACTGGAGGAAGTTCCAGCCTGACAGGTTCCGAAATCACTTGGCTGGAATTAGGACCCCAGCAAAAAAAACACTTTTTTGCCCGGTAGTGGAAAACAAAGGGAACCCCAAAAAGGCAACAACGTAAAAAGGGGAACTAATTCTGGGGGAAGTGAAAAGAAGGCGCGAACAGCTGAGAAAATCAGCCCGGGTTCACACCGACAGCCCCGGAACCCCCTGAAACCTGCCCTAATGACCCTAGAGCCTATCTGGGTACAGAGCCCCTGTGCGATGTGTTTTTTCCCACCCAAATGGGCAAAGTAACAAAGAGGTGGTTCAAACCTGAGGCAAACACATGATTGTCCTGTGACGATCGGAACCCGTGTAGGAGAACCTGCTTAGGGGCCGCTGAAGGCATTGGCTCAAAAAGGTCCCCATCGTCTTTGCCTATGGGGAAACGAAGAAACCACAAACAGGGCACCAAATGTGGAGGGCACAAGAATCACATTTCAGATTCTGTCAACCAAAATCCCTATTTACAACTGGAGGAGCCCCCCGGAAAAGGCAAAGGGGCAATAGGCAAAAGTCTGGCAATGAAATGCTTGACAGCCGAGCGCCGACCTTGCACCTGCTTCATGTTGCGTTGCAAACCTGACTCAAATGAGTAACCCAAACCGGCGGATGGTTCGGGGAAACAGGGGACTTGGCCCAAAAGTGAGGTAGCGCATCCAAAGGTTGAGAAGGGACTTGGCCTCATGGTTGTATCGAACTCAAACCTTGCCCAGTACACAGAAACAGTTTACCTGGACCCTCCAACTTCCCATACAAAATGAGACATCACCCCAGACTTTTGAGCAATACCCAATGAAGAAGGGTAGAGTCTGAGTCCCCCCAAAATTACTCTTCACAGGTCAGCACCAAACCTGGCAAACCCACAAACCAAGTCACTGGATAAACCGAATGCACCTGACTTGTGCTTTCCATTGTTCTGCCACCTGGGCTCCAAGGAATAAAACCTTGTTCCCCTGTCTGTAAGCCCTTTTTGCTACACCTCACCACAACCACCAGTTTGGGTCCCCTGAAAGACACATGGTGTAGGGTTACTGGGGGAAACCTTAACTCGGTTGCTTTCTGCTCCCCTAAAAGTTTTCAATTTTGAGTGGTTTAACTTGGAAAAAACAAATTCGTTGGCAACAAGTGTTTCAGTCCTAACATCCCTTGGCAAAATGCACCAAAGATAAAATAGAACCAGAGGGCCTGGAAAGATGGAGGGACTCATTTCTCCCGGGTCCCGCGCCCGTACAGACGCAGGCCGCTCCTTACCAACCAACCAACCGACGCCGGCCATGGGCGCAAAAGCTGTGAAACGCGGTGTCTTTGATCTGTGTCACTCACTTCCGTGGCCAAAACATGTCCAAACTGCTTCCACTAAAACGGTCTTCCCAAAACGTGACTCAACTGGAACTCAGGAAGTGGGTCAAAATGTGAGGACTGAACCCCCAGAAACACACTCACATCAGGACCATGGGATTTCCGTGTCTTTCCCTTTGCATCCCCGAAAGAGTAGCGTCACTACACACACACACACACATCTGGCGTTTGGAAGTCGGTTGGGAACCCGGTTTGCCTTTATTCCGGTTTGGTCATTTGAGGATGTCACTGCTGCGTCGTTTTTTGGAGAAAGGATAATACCCATCATCTAACTTACCCTAAACACGACCACACAACAGGTACCGCAAAAAACCAAATCCCCTAGAGATTCGTTGCGGCAGATATTTCTGCCGCAAATCAAAAAAGGCGCCTTTTTGGATTTGCGGCATTTCTTCCTGATTTGCAGCGTTTTTTTAGAATTGCGGCAGAACTTGTTTTCAGCTTTTTCTACCCCCCGATTTGCGGCGGAAATCGGCGTGAATGCGGCGGAAATCGGTGGGAATGCGGCGGAAATTCCCGGAAAGCAAACGGTGTTGCGGCGTTTTTGTTTTGGTTGCGGCTTTTTTTTGGTTTGCGGCTGATTTTCTGGAATGCAGCGGGAATTTCCGCCGCAATGCGTTGCGGCAGAAATTTCCGCCGCAGGAAGTTCTAGGTATATAATGCCGCTTCAAACATAACCCCGAAAAGTGCCTACAGTATCCCACCTGTTCCCTAATACGTGGGTGCCTTGTGAGCCTGTTTGTTGAGGACTTCACAGTTTAGGTTGGGACCGGCTTGCCTGTTTCCACAATCTGGAGTGCCATTTTGAGGATGTCACATCACCTCAAAGAAAACTTACCTCAACTGGGGCATAACAGAAGAACAGGTGATGCTCAAAACCCCGAAAAAGGGAACACACATATTGGGGGCGGGTCTTTCAAGCAAATGGCTATTGAAGGATAAAACACGCGCGCACCACACAGCCAGGTTCGCACCAACTAGCATGTCTCCTTGCTGGGAGACAGAACCCCATGATCAAACATGGGTCGTGCCCCAGCCTGATGCAAAGGGGATGGTTTGTTCTACGAAGGACGATCAAGACAAAACTCAACGAGTATCATATACAAACGTGTCAATGTATTGGTATGTGTCAGAACAAGGGCGCCCCACAGGAGATTCTGTGGGTATCCACCCCACAAAGGGGGCCCTCGAAAAAACGTTGAGAAAACGAACAAGAAACAACATGCAATTAAGGTTGGAGTTCGTTAAGCTGGGCGTGAATCCCTCATCTGGAGCTATTTGTCACAAGTGACTTCTCATGAATTGGTAATCCACCACAAAGGCTCCGCTTGGCACTGGCTAACTCCGAGCATTAAAGGCTCGACTCAGGCCCTTTGCGACAGGGTTTGCACACACACACACAGAGTGAGGGAAAAGAAAAACGAACGAAGCTGCCGCACCCATCTCTTGCTGATGGTGTCTTGTCACGTGCCTGATGGATGTTGAGTGATCTAAGCTGCTCAATTGCCCACAGAAGGCGGGTGGCTGTACGGGGTGTTGTGCTCCCGCAATTGCCGGCGAGGAACTTTTGCAGCCCCTTCAAATCGTAGCACCGGCAGGTCTTCTGGTCTTCTGGGCGGTCTTGAGGGAAAAGATCTTGCATGGTCAGTAGAGACTCGGCCGCATGGCGAGACCGCCGTTGATCGGCTTGAGAATCCACACACATTCCTGCTGGTCAGTCAGTCAGTGAACCTATGATTCCAAGTTTATTGGATTTTGAAAGCCTCCCCCCCCGTCCCCACTAACCAAAAAACGTCGCCCAAAGCGCACATGGTGTACCCGCATACTCACCAAGCCTGTCACTCCCCAAGTTCCTGGACAGGAACATTTTGGTTGGGCCAATCCACGCAGAAATGAGCATACGGGTAAGGAGATTGTTGTGCTCCCTACTCGAATGAAAGTGGAACCACCTACTACATGGTCAACGGGGTTTACTTGCCGATGCTAAGCGAGTTTCATTTCGGCATTATGATGGCTCAAGGGAATCACTTGAACTGTTTTCAGGTCAGCTAAACATGTTGATCTCTTGGTTCTCACTTGTTATGAGCAGGTGTGCAAAAGTATGCTAGTATGAGCTACGATCAAGATGCATTGTGCACCCCAATGATATTGAAGATATGTGAGCAAGCTGAGATTAGCAAACATGCCATCGAGTTGAGGGACCCCACCCCCAACACAAAATGAGCGCTTTCCCTATTAAATCCCGTCCCAGCAAGTCAACGCAAACAGGAACCTCGTAAGCGGTGTACCTTTGGCGTCCAAAAACAGAAACAGTTTGCCTCGGAAGCTCCAAAACCGAAGGCGCTTTCCCAGAGCCACACCCAAAGATGTGTGCTTTCTCTTTGGATTCCACCTCAGAGGCAACATCTTGGATGAAACATGTTGGATTCCACATGTTTTCTCTTTGGATTCCACCCAAGATGTGTAGACGCCCAAGATGAAACCACCTCAGAGGCAACATCGAGAGGGGCAAAGCGAAGCAACTGCCCGCGCGTCCTTTGGGCCAGGGCGTAGGGACAAGGCCAGCATCGCCTCGCGGACAAGTCCCCAACTTTCGGTCCACTATTCTAGGGGTACCTTCCATTTCCATTCTTTCCAATCCGGGTCTTTCTAGAAAACCTCCAGAATCCCGGAAAACGGCTGGTTTTTGAAAAGAACGACGGGTGAGAAGAATGGGGAATCAACCCCTAGAACTATGGCCCAAGCCCCAAACAGTGGACAAACAGTTCAGTTGACGATCCACGAAGCGCGAATAGTCTGTTTGGCTTTGGAATCCAAAGGGAGATGCGCCAAATTGCTGAATACTCTCCGACTGACTTACCTGCCTCCAATGCCTCTATAAGGCAACAATTGGGCAACCACAAAAAGTGGGTGCTTCCTTTTGGTGGGTTGTGCTTTTGTTTCCATCAAAGGGCGTTCTATCCCAACAAATGTTGTGGGAAACTGGGTTTTAGGGTCCATTTCTGCGATGCCGGAATCCCTGAAAAGGGTCATGGGACTGCCCATGTTGGTATCACAGACAAGGCCATTTTCCAGCCGCGAAACCCTACCTGAAATTCGACCAGAAACCCAGTGGCCATAGCAAAGTTGGCGCCCCTGGTTGTTGGGTAACTTTTGAGGGACCCCCCCGCCTTAACAGGACAACAGGGCCCCACTAGAGGTTGGGGAAAGCTTGCACTTGAACGCTACCAGGTCCTCCAGTAGGGAGGTTAGAATAAGGGTACTCTTTTTTTCTGTGGTCTATTTTAGTAGGGGAACTCTGCCCAAAAAAAAGAGGCAAACGGGCACTGCAGAGGACCTAGACTCAGATGTTCAACCTGACCTTCCCTTTCATAACCAGATCAGGTTTCCGAAGTGGCTGACTTTGGGCTTGAATTTCAGCAAAACGAGTCCCCAATTTTGGGGCTCTCGGTCTTTGGCCTTGGAGGACCTCGTTGAAGAACAATTACCTTACCGCTACTTGGCGGCTTGGTTGGAGAAAACGTGGCTATCACCCTCCCAATAAGGGGCTTGAGCTTTGCAACTGCCTTCATAACCAAAGCATTCGGCTAATTCGGCGGCAGAGTCATCCTTAATGGGTGGATGGTGGTTTGGGATGGCCAAAAGTTCAAACTGATTGGCTCTTGACTAAAATGATGATCTGCCAACAAGTTTAAAGCTTGCCAACTCACTGGTGTTGATCGGGAGTGGATTTTCTGACCACATTAGTCGTGACCTCGAGCCTTGCAAGGACCTGGTGCACCAACAAGAGGGGAAACCAACATGTCAGTTTCCCATTGCTTGGTGGTTTGGATTCGTGATGTGGAGGAACTGGTTTCCCATTTCCAATCCAAACCACCAAGCAAGCATTACCTGAACATAAGTCGAAATACTGAGAGTGTCTAATTACCCACAACCATGTAAAACACATAAGCAAAAACATCGCCAAAAGCGGGTTGCAGCTGTTTCTGGCTACCCCCACTCAACTCCTCCTGGCTTTGGCAATGTCATGTCGATTCGCTTTGGGCAAGCGAGCCTCTAGTTGAAGGGACACACCGTTCCCCTCTCTGGGCTTCTCACTTGCTCGGGTTGATTCCTGAGGGCCCCAATTCCCCGTCTCAATTCCTGCGGAAAGGTTTGCACGTGATGGTTTCTGCACCGAATCCCCGGAATCCCCGGAAAGAAGTTTTGCTGAACACTGACACTGAGTGACTTGGAGGATGCGAGTTGGAGACCAATTCGTCTACCAAACCGAAAAGGAAACTGGTCTCTGGGCTGCCCGGTTTCGGATCCCCGGCTCAAAGTGACTCACTTCTAGTGGCTTCAATTCGGAACCAACTCGAAAATGATCTAAAAAGCTAAGGAACATTAAGGAACCGGATGCCTGGGAGCCACCAAGTTTCAACGAAGAAAAGTTTCCGCAACTGCTTGGTAGCTTGGCCCCAAAAAAGGTCGCTACCTGGAGTCTCCTGCTGACCAATGCCCAACTTCCCCACTCCCACCTAGAACAGAAAAACCACGGCGAGAATCGTGAATCATGTTTTTGGGACGGCGACCCTTAAAAAATGGTTGGTCATTACCCAAAACTAAGGGGTCATGGACCCACTTTTCAAGGGTCATTGAGACTCTAGGTACTGTTTATGTTGCTTGCCACTGAAGCAGTCTTGCCCACTTTTGCACGTCCAGCGGCTTCCACGCGGGTGTTTCCTCTTCGATTCGGACGCGACCTCCGCTCGGCACCTCTGCGTGAAGATCTCTTTGAGCCACCTGTGGCTTTGGCGCCTCCGCAGGGCCTCCCAGGAAGCGCGTGACTTGTTTTCAGATCCCCCGCTCAGAGTGACTCACGTTTAGTGGGTTAAATGGAAGCTACCACTAAACACTAAAAGGCAAAAAAGCTAAGGGGATGGCTGGGAGCCACCAAGCAAACTAAAGGAAGGAAGCCAAAATGAGGGTCCATTTCCCAAAAGCTTCCTAATGGTGGTTCCACGTGCATCTGTAGAGCATAACCTACAGGTGCATATCCTACAGGTCCACGGGATAGTGGGTCTCCTTCGAATGGAATAAGGATTGACAGGGGGCACTTGGTATTTGAGCAGGATTTGTTCATTGGGGAATTAGTGTCAATAAATGTTGCAGATTTCAAAATCAGCATGCGGACATTCGACAGTCCCCTCGTCTTGGTACTGAGCCCCCTCCCTTTCAAACTGACCACGCACGGGATATGTTGACCGGACTTATGGGTTCTCGGCTTTGACACACTGGAATGTGGAAGCAAATGGCTGTGGCTCAAAAATCCGGTACCAAAATGGAACCCTGGCAATTGGAACCAAGGCCTAAAACCCAAAACCTGCGGTTTGCCCCTCCTGTTTAATTTTGAGCCACACCCAAATCAACCCCTGGATTCGTCAGAGGACCCCTTGGAGCAGGGCTCAGTTCCAGGGCCCTGTTCGGTCCTGTTCGGAATTGGTCAAGGTTTACCCCGTGCTTTTCCTTGGTCAGCTGTGGGTCGTCAACGAATGGAAAAACCCCGGCTTAGCAAACCCCTACACCCCCCTATTGATCCAAGAGGCTGATGAAAAAGAAAATTGACATTACTTGGTTGACCCCCAGACAATGGGTTTGATGAGTTCCTTTCAGAGGCTACGCAAATGATTTACCTGGGCAAGCTTTCTAGGACCCATTCAATAGAACCCGTTTAACGAGTCTGAATTCCATTTGCGCCTTAGAATCGGGAGTTGAATTTCAAGATGGTAGTATTTTCCGTGCAGTTCCCTTTTAAGCGACCCAAAACATGAAACCAAGGCAGCCCCAAACCTCGGTTTTACAGGGAAACCGTCTCCAAACAAAAGGACAAAGAGAAAAACCAGGGGGCCACGCTGGGTGTCTGGGAAGGTCGTTCGACCGAAGTCCTTCGCCCCCCCCCCCCCCCAACGCTTCGGATTTTTCGTGCAGCTCGCCTGGAGGCCCATGGAGCAAGTACCCGGTGAACCGCGCCACGCGCGCCTGGCGCGAGACGTGCGCGTTGGGATCGGCCCCCAAAAGCCACGCCAAGCGCTTGGGTGGCAAACGGAAACACCACGCGGGGCTCCCTGGACCTTTCGTTGTCGATTTGTTTGTGGGAGCCCCCCCCCCCCCCCGTCTTATTCTGGGTGGTTTGGTTTGGATTTCCCCCCCAAAAAAAAGAAATGCAGGCCCCCCAACCCCGCTTATTGTGGTTCGTTGGGTTTGGATTGGCCCCCCACCCCGCTTATTGTGGCTTGTTGGGTTTGGATTCCTTCAGCCCCCCCCTTACGCCCCCCCCCCCCCTTGAGACATGCTTTATACTGCTATTATTGTTATAGCACTGTTAAAGTATTTTGCTCCCAAAGGGTTCCCCACATCGACTGGCGGCGCGACAAGCGCTGGAAAATGACACCCAACGCTCATGCTCGCCCCTGCCCTTCCCCGGCCCCCTGCCCTTCCCGTCCGCTCCCCCGAAGCTTCAGAAGTCCGCAAGTCTTCCGCAAGGCTTCCGGAAGCTTCCAGAAGCCTTGCGGAAGCTTCTGGAAGCCTTGGGGAAGCTTCGGGAAAAGGGGGGGAGCCCTCGTTTCATCCCCAATCTCCCCCCCTTTTGCCCGAAGCTTCCCTAGGGCTTCCGGCAGCTTCCGCCAGGCTTTCGGAAGCTTCCGGAAGCCTTCCGGAAGCTTCCCACCTATTTGGCCCAGAGGGGGGGGGGGGGGAAGGGGCCCAGGGGGGGGGGTAAAAGGGGGGAATTTCCCTTCCCCCTTTCAAAAAAGAGAGACATGCCGTTGCCATGGTTGGGGGGCTCTGAGAAGATCCCAGGTCCAGTCCCTACTTCCATTTCGGGGATAGAGACTCCCATTCACCTCAGCCACTAAGTCACTAAGCCCCTAAGTCAGAATCAAAGCCCGGCAAACCCAAGGGAGGTCGCACCGAGTGCTTGGGAGTGTCCCCTTGCTTTCTGACTTGGCGGCCACTGTGCCCCATTTCTGTAAGGGAGTTCACCACTTTTGATAAACCTCCATGTTATTTCGGGAACCATGTGCAAATATTTGGAAACCCGGTAGACCCAAACCCATGAAGGAATCAAAGGGAGGTTGTGCAAAAAAAAGTTGGGGGCCACTGAACATCACGAATCCTGGCGAGCAAACACCTCGGCAAGAGGGTAGACATTGGTCCCTGACAGAAACCAAAGTTGGGTGACCGGCTGCTAACGTTTACAGATTATTTTATACCGGAGGGGGGGGGGTGCTTTGGTGGCAACTGGGGTTCCGTTCAGATTCCAATTCAGCGGAAATCCTCAGAGAGTAGTTTAGCACTAAAATTCAGCTCCCCCTGAATTGGTGGCTTGGATTGATGGCTTGGGGATTCGAACCCCTTGTTGATGTGGGAAACCACCGGCTCCAAACAAACCAACAAATGGTCTTCTCAACCAGCACCCCGCAACAACTGCTATTTAGACAGCGCTTGGAAATTTGTCAATTCAAAAGCAGCTGTTGCGGGGTGCTGGAAAAGCAGCGAAGGAGGAAGTGCTGCGCCTCTTTTTTTGGCGCCGCGCTGATGTCCGCAGGTCGAGATGTGGGCCGTGTCCAACATAGAAAATCAAATTCCCCAAAAGAACAACCCAGAGGGTCAAGCTGTGGGATTGCCATAAGCACGGTTGGCAACGAACCAGCCACTCATCTCTTTGCCGGACTGGCTTGGCTTGGGAAATTGTGCCATCCGGATCAAAGATATTTAAGGGAATGTTCAGGTTACTTGTTTGAAGGTGTCAAGGCTACATATGGGCATGGATTTGAACATTTCAACTAGAGACCCTTTGGTGGACATCATGTAGGGATTCAGTCCACAACCACTTTTAAGGTGGTTCGGCGGTATATTAAGATGACATGCAGCTTGATGTTCTGTTGTTGTGAGAGTCAATCAGGTAGCATGCCAACAAATAGGTACAGTTAGCAGGTTGGCACAACTCGGAAGATAGGGAACCTCCGAACCACCTTAAAAGTGGTTGGTGGACTGAATCCCCCTAAATGATGTCCACCAAAGGGTCTCTAGCTGAACTGTTTAAATCCATGCCCATAATGATATTGGGGTGTGCAAACTGATTGTTCCTCACTGGCCGCTGGCCGCTGGCTACTCCAATTCGTCATACATCTGACCAGGCGGATCTAACAGAAGCGGATCGGTACGGATCTCTGTGGGACAGCCTTGATCAATGGTCAGTTGGTTTCCTACTCGTTGCACAGTTATTTCCGCATTATCAAAAAAGACCAACCTCCCTCGGATTGGGAGTCGACATACTCATGGGGATCTATGTCCACCAAGCATGTTGGATGCTGCTCCAAACATTACACTCCAACAATGGATCCCCCTAAAACAAATGTCCCCCCCCCCCGCCGCTCCAAATCAACTAGAATAGAATTGGGCAGTATTCCTGGAACCAAATTTGAGCTTCAATTCCATCATTTAGTGTTGCTAGAGCTGCTTCGACCCTCCTTTGCTACCTTTGCCGGCTTCAATCATTTGTTTTCCACTGTTCCTACATGTTAATTTCTGTTTGATGCTTCCTACGTACCTACTCGCTTCCCGGGGGGGGTGTCAGTGATCTTACTTTGGCGGGTGATTCATTGTTTCGAGGCGCTGGCTCAGGATCATCGATATGTCTTTTTCGCTGGTCAAACAACAACAAACGAAGTAAACCCAAAAGGGCCCTCAAGAATGAACGGTGAGTTGGGAGTCCCTCAAAGTGGTGGACCCCCTTTAGTTGAGCCAAAAGGATCCCACCCATTTTAGGGGATTAAGCCTTGCAATGCCCACATGTTGCCCAAAGCCGCGCCAAGTCTTTCTGGCGACACGCGAAAGCGGACAGCTCAAAGCGCGGCGCTGCCCTCAGGAGTGTCGCAGAGACAGCAGGCCTGTGGACCGCTCTCTCGAGGATAAAAGTGCCTAAACAGGGTTCCTTATACTTCCCAATTAAACTCCACAGAAAGGAGTTGCCACCAAAAAAGGGAAATCAAAATCAGGCAACCCTGCTAAATCATTCACATGGGTTCGCCGGGGGTTCTACTTCTGCGGCTTTAACCTCAGTTTTCTCAGTTGCCCCCTATCGGACCCAGAAATCTCAGGTGCCTTTATTGGGCCATGGAGCAAGAGGAAAACCGCTCAGATCCGGATGGGAAGACACCCTGCGAAACAACCAGAGCTTCTGCTTAATTCGGGGTCAACATTTGTTTTTTTTCATCGGATTCCAAACGGGTGTCCATGAGTGGTGTTTCTGGACTGTCACCTTTTTGGGGTTGGACCGTTCCAGCCTGGAGATTCATTCTCCGGCCTTTTCCTAGGCGTTTTAGTTTCCTGGTAGTTTTAGGCGTGTTGGGCGTTCTAAGTGGTTTCTAGGAGTCTTGCGCGACCCCCGAGCCCAAAAAGCGTCTTTTTCTGATTTGCGGGCGTTTGCGGGGTTTTGCGGGCGTTTGCGGGCTTTTTGCGGGCGTTTTGCGGGTAATTCTGGGCGGGGAAAACGTGAAACCGTACCAATTCTGAGATCTCACAAAATATAGGAGCTTTAGTAGTTTTGGGCGACTTCGCGAAAAAAACATCGATACTTACGAAAAGCAAGTCAAAGCCGAGAACTACCAGGAAATTCATGGAGAATGAATCTCCAGGAGTGGGTAAACGAAAAGTTTGAGAACTTTGGCCAACTCGATCGGAAGTTAGGGAAAGGGACCGGCAGGACCTTCGTGAAATTGGGGGTCAGCGTCCGGCTCTGGGAATTTCTTTGGTGAAGTGTCCGGCACATAGGTGGACTTTCGGACAGATCGATGGCCCGTCTAAATCAGTGGAACCAATCGCTTTTTCACCGAAGGAACCGAGCAAAACGGCACCTGTGGCCCAGAATCCATCGATCCGCCGGTTTAGCAATCTCATGCGACCCGGAGGCTGAAACCAGGAATCGAATTGCTGTCACCCACTCAGATGCCCAGTGGCCATGGGAAAAAGAACGGGCATCTATGTTTGGTTGCTTGGGTTTCCATTTCACCCACTAAAAGTCAGTCAGGGGCTGGGTGTCCGAGCCGTTTCCCTTTTGGAGCCTCCTTGCGGCAGTTTTCGTGGAAGTGTCCACCAGATTGATCAGGGTAGGGTGTTTTTAGCGCTTGTTTTGGTGTTTCTGTGGTCAGGAGTGCTTTTCGGGATGGTTTGGGTGTTTGGGGGTCTGCCGAGTGTTTTGGGTGTCTGTTCTTGGATTGATCAACTTTTGAATTGTCGAAATCCAGTGACCCCTGTTGGAAAACGGGTTGGTTCCGCTTGGGCAATCGCTCCCCGGTTTTCTGGGAAGGGTTCTGAATGGCAAGTATATCAGGTTACGCGATTTCGGAGCCAAGCTCGCCGATCCGTTCACTAGCTTATAGGGAATCCACCAATGAAGATGCCTTTTGGGGGCCCCTTTACGGCCATATGGAGCAGGCTTTGCGACAAAGGAAAGGACCGGAAAAAGGGCACTGGGCCCAGTTGCCCAGTGGCGCCCCTTTTCTTTTGTTTTCTCTCTCTCTCTCTCTTTTTGGGGAAGGGTTCCCCTTTAAACTCAACCCACTAAAACCACTAAACAAGTCTAAAACAAATGGACATCCAAGCACTAACCCAACCAAAAAGATCTAAAACGCCAAGTTGAACCGGATGGCTGGGCTTCCCAACCAACCCATCCAACCCATCTTCCCGGAGACGAGGCTCGGAAGCCACCCTCCGCGGCATCCAGCGTGGAGTACTGCAGCGCCCCCTTGGCCTTTGCCGGCCTCAGAATTCTTCACTTCCCATCAAGTGGACGGTCCAAAAAACCAAAAAGAACCTCCTGGAGTCTCCATGACCCTTAAAACATGACCCCTTCATTTTGGGTAAGGACCCCATTTCTGAAGGGCGAAAATGGCCGCCAAACCGCTTCCGGTTGCGCTTCCGGGTTGAGCTTCCGAACAAAGCCCAGAGCTGGCGTGCCAAAACACGACTCCGGGACTCAGGACGTGAGCAGGACATTCACTTGGGCTTGTCTTTGCCCCTTCTGCTCTGGCAAATGTTCGGGGTTCGTTCCAGGGGTCTTGGTACCTTCCTGGAAACCCAGGGCCCTGACCAAGCTTGGAGCTACTTGGGCCATCAAAAGAAACGGCCAAATCCAGGGGATATCCAATGGATCAACCGAAAAAGAAAGAGAAAGCATCCGGTTCCGGGTGTCCTATAGGAACCTTAAAACTGCAGCTCCATGAAGCACCCCGATCAGAAGGCAACCGTTTTTCTCGGATTCGCCGCACTTTCCATACCCGCAAGGGAAAGGGCGTGTGAAAAACCAGAATGGTCAGAAAGGATGGGAAAGGAATCAACCCTGAGTTGCCCGAGACAAAATCGGCCCGGACCATTGTTGGAAGTGTGAAGGAACATTGCTTCACCGCTGCGCTTCGATCCGCAAAGTGCACCGACAACTCCAAAGCAACAAAAACAAGACATGGAGCCCCTACTAATCAGCCCTTCAAGGGTTTTTGCCCCGCGGAATTGCATAGGCAAACCTTCCAACCCTTGGTCTGGTAGCAAAAGACCGAACAACGAAACAAAAACAAAAAACACTTTCTTCGCAGCCCCTACTAAAAATGAACATGACCAACAAAAAGCAACAAACCAAACAGCCAAACAAAAAAACAGATTCTTCCTCGAATGCCTCAAATGATCACCACCAAAAATGATCACCACCAAAACACCTCAATATACTTCCTAAGCTGAAGAAGCAAACATGAAATCGACGTTCAAAGAGTCCATGGCCTGGCCGCGAACGCCGCGAAGGGTTCGCGGCCTCTGAGAAGGAACTGCGGAATCCCAGACTTTTGGGGGCCAAAGGGGGGCCAATGGAGGGGTTTCCTGGCGGTCTTTGAACCAAACCCCAAAAAGGGTACCCTTTAAAACAAAGCACAAAGCAAAAGAAAGTAAACCAAACAACAGAAAAACAACAGAAACACAGACACAAGAACAAAAACACACACGCATCACACACACACAACAGACAGAGCCCGCTGCAAGAGTCGATTGTTTTCACCACGCGCAATGACAAGCGATGTCTATGCCCTCACGTAAGGCGCAGTCGGAGAAGCCGAAGGTTGGAATTGGGAGTCTTGCATTGAACTTCTGGCTGACGCTCAGGCTTCGCAAGCTGCTTGGTAAATCCAGATCCTGAGCTGAGTCTAGCATGCCGAGTCGGGGCATGCGGGATTCCAAGAATTTATGTGGAAATTGTGCATGAAGGTCGAACATATTGTCTGATCATGACTCCAATTTAGTTTTAAAGTATCCCACAACCCCATCCCAACTATTCAAGCCCTAGTTCCCTTTTCGATTTTCATCTAAAGAGGGCACGAGACACCCGCAGCTCATGTTGAAGCCGGAAAACTGCGGGGAGAATAAGTTGCTGGCTGCGCTGCTCAAAAGTTTAAAGTCTGCCAACTCAAGGGGCCAAGCTTCCAAGGCTTTGGTGCGTTGCGAGACACTCAAGCTCTGCAAACCGCCGCAAACCGCTGGGAGTCACTCCCTGACTCCCACATCTATGGAGCGCCAGGTGTCGCAGCTCTGGCAAAACTCCTTGGTTGAGCTCCGAACCAAATGTCTTTGGAGGCCGTTTGGCCACATCACCCCCAAGGGCTGGTCGAAACTGCCGAACGGAAGTCTCTGCAGGCCGGCGGGAAAAGTGACGCCTTGCAAGTCGTGGTCAAACCAAGTTCCGAAGGACAAACTTTCTGCCTGCCCTCTGGCAAAACCACCTCCTGAAGCATCTTTTGCCGAAAGGTGAGGCTGCTCAGACTCGCTGGCAAAGTCACTCCCTTCCAGCCTTGGTCAACGTTCAACTTTATAGATTATTTCTACCACTCACTTCCGATCGAGTGGATCGGCCAACATAGCCCTATGCTTCCTCAAGTCCTCGACTATTCTTCAAATAGCCTCGACCATTTAAAAAGCGAAAGGCTACAAAAGTAATGTCCCTCGACCATTAAAAGTAGGTCTAGGTCTAAAAAAGTTGGCAAAAGCGCACTACTGGAAAAACCTAGTAAGGAACCACACTCCTAGGGTTCAACAGGGATCCTTACATTATACACCTGAACATTGCCTTGTAAATGGCGGTTTCCCCTGATTTTGGTGTTGAAAAAGCAACATGTTTCAAATGGTTGCAAAATGGAGATTTCTTTTAAGGAGCCCTGTTCAACCACTAACACAATGGATAAGTCATGGTGCTATCAGCCCCCTGTTGCTCTCATGGATTTGAAACCCCAGAGCCCAGGCTCCGCGTCTTTTCGCGAGACATCTCTCAATCGCAGCGAATGGTTCCGTCGCCCGAGATCCTGGACAGCGCACCGGCGAGCTCCACGAAGTTGAGGTTCCTGAGTTCGGGTGCTGCGACAAAGTGAAACCCAGAGGAAACATGTAGAGAGATTCTTTGCGGAGAGCATGGGGTGTCCTGTTGGGAAAAATGGATGATGGAGTATGAAACAGCCACGTGAACTTGGGGAAGGCTATCTGGATATACTTCAGTGTAGGCAATAGAGCAGGTCTCGGAAAGGATGTTCATCTGTGGTGACAAAGAAATTGGAGCGAATCAATAACAAAGGCCACACAAACACACGTTACTAAGCAAAAGATCACCCTCGATCCTGGAAGGTTACCTGAATTGTCCACAAGACAGTACAGCATGTCCCAAACAACTGGGTGTTGTGTGTTGCTGTGCTATACATACATCACAGTACAAGATCAACAGTAGTTATAAAAGTTTGGAAATTACACCTTCAAAGTTAGATACAGTTTGTTGAGGAGAAAGTACGAACAACATAAGTTACATACGCTTCCATGAGTTGGCAAGCTTTTGCCAATGTCACAAATCCAACACTAAGCTCGAGTCCAACACCTGCATGGCTGGGAAGCGCCAAGTTTCCCAGCATAGCGCGGGCTGATTGTCAGGCTCTGCAAGCTGCTCGGCAGGGTCACGCCCTCCAGGTTTTTGCGAGCAAAGCACCCAAGCGTCAAGCTCCGCAGGCTGGGCAAAGTCACTCCCTGCAGGTTTTGGGCGAATCTATGGCCGAGTGTCAGACTCTGCAGGCTGGGCAAAGTCACTCCCTGCAGGCTCCGGTTGAATCGATCGCCAACAGTCAGACTCTGCAGGCCGGCAGGCCATGCCACGCCCTCGAGTATGTCATTGAACCGGTTGCCCAAAGTCAGGTGCTGCAGGCCGGACGGTAAGGTCAAGCCGCGTAATCTCATGAAGAGCCGGCCGAAGGTCAGGCTTTCTAGCGTGTCCGGCAACGTCACTCCGGTCAGACTTCTCTGAAAGCCTGGAGCTGACTGGATAGAAACAAATTCAAACTTTTGGGCCCTGAACTGAAACGAGGAAACCTGCAACTGGGATTGCTGGATGCCCCAACAAAAGTTGCAACTGAACGGTGGTTTCCATGGAAATTCCTGGTTTCACAAAGGGCACGGAGGAACCTCCGCGGCTGAACAGCTTGAACACTGAACTCCAAAAAGAAGTGCTTGCGGCTCACGTGAAATGAGCAAAGACAATACCCCCCCCCCAGCCCCTCCCCTCCAACTGAAGAGGCAATCTAGGGTTGAAAAGTGCTACAAGAGAGCTAGACTAGGTCCTCCAGTAGAGAGGTTGGAATAAGGGTACACTTTGTTGTGTAGTTTATTGAACCCTCCCAACCAAAAAAGGGGTCAGAAAGGGCACTACTGGGGGACCTGGTTGATCGAAAGAATTGGGGGACTCTGAAGCTGAAGGTATCAACTAGAAATGCCCCCATCCAGGGTGGTCCTTTTTTTGGGGATCCCCTTCCGCTTGATTCCCCACCGAGAACCAGCTTTTGGTTTTGGTGTTCCGCTTGAGCTCCTGAGCCCAGTGGTCTCAATCTCCAAAGTCTCACCTTTTCCCGGGCTCCTCCCCCCGTCTATTTCTGCCGATTTTAGCAGGGGAGCCCTCCCAAGAAAAGCTACAAGAGGGCGCTTGTCATAAAAACGGGCAGGTGTCAACTAGAGAAGGGCCCCCTCTGCCCAGTCAGAGAAGCAGGTGCCGAACGTCAAAGCCCTCAAGCCGCTGGGAAAGGCCAGGTGCAGGTCTTGGTTGAAGTCAGCGCCGAAGGCCAAGCTTTCCAGATCTCTGGGGAGCGTCACTCCTTTTCATCCGGAGAAAAACGGAAACCAAAAAGAAAAAACGGCTGGAACTAGAACCCCGGCAACAAAATCTATTTGTTGCCTGGCTAGTGGAAAACAAAGGGAACCCCCAAAAAGCAACGAAGCAAAAAGGGGAACGAATTCTGGGGAAGAGCACATGTGTGTGTGTGTGCGCGCGAAAACGCGTGGGCAAAAAAAGGACACGTACAAAGGAAGACGCGGAAAAGGACATTTTTAGATTCTGGTTCATGTTTAGTGGACCTTAAAACGTGAAATTGTTTGGGGGGAAGACCCCAGATTTAGGGGTGCAATGCCATACTCCTCTGGCAGTTGGGTTTTCTCTTCAAGTTTCAGTTTAAGGGGAACTGTCTTTTGTAACACCCTAAAATGAACATCACCAAATTACCTCGAACAAAATGAGCGTGGCGAAGCTCGACTGCAACCCCACTGGCGCCAGATCAAGTCGTGCGAAACGGCTGCGAGTTTCACTGACCAAAGACCGAGCTGTCGGAACAACTAAGAAAACTAAAGCACATGCCAACAGTGGCTTGATTGCTGCAACGACCCCCCTGCAAAAAGTTCAATGTTTTGGGGGGGTTAGTGGAAAACACCTTTATTCCCCAAAAGTTAAAGTCCAAAGATCCAACCCAATAGCAGTCAAGAGTGAAGGGCTTGAAACGCCACCGGCAGCCAAGACTCCTTGCAAGCCTTGGTCAAACCGGTCGCCGAAAGTCAGGCTGCGCACAGAGGCAGGCAAGCACACATCCTTCAAGCTCTGGTTGAATTCTTCGCCAAAAGTTAGGCTCTGCAAATCTGGGAAGGTCACTCCGTCCAAACCTTGGTTGAAGAGTTTGCCAAACGTCAGGCTCTGCAGGCTGTCTGGGAGGCTCGCACCCTGCAAGGGCTGATTGTATGATTCCCCAAACGTCAGGCTCTGCAGGCCGGATGGCAGCGTAACTCCCTGCAACGGCTGGTTGAAACGGCTGCAAAACGCCAGGCTCCGCAACTTGGCTGGCCAAACCACTCCCCGCAAGCTCTGTCGGCTCATTCCGCCAAAAGTGAGGCTCTGCAAGCCGGAAGGAAGTTCAACCTCAAAGTCATCTCTCTGGCGGTGGAATGGCTGGTTGAAGTGATTGCCCAAAGTCAGGCTGTGCAGGCTGCTGGGCAAAGTCACTCCTTGCAGGCTCCGGTTGAATGCGTTGCCAAATGTCAAGATTTGCAGGCTGCCCGGCAAAGCAACTCCCTGCATTATTTGGTTGAATGCGTTGCCAAATGTCAAGCTTTGCAGGCTACTCGGCAAAACCACTCCCTGCAAACTGCGGTTGAATCGCACGCCGAAAGTCAGGCTCTGCAAACTGGCCGGCAGAGTAACTCCCTGCAAAGCTTGGTTAAACTGCCGACCAAATATGAGGCTTTCTAAGCTGGCTGGCAATATAACTCCATGCATGGGTTGGTTGAAGTCTCGGCCAAAATTCAAGCTTCGCAAGCGGGTTGGTAGCGTGACATCCTGCATGGGTTGGTCAAACTTGCTGCCAAACGTCAGGCTCTGCAAGTTGCCCGGAAGCAGCACTCCCTGCATGCTGCGATTGAAACGGAACCCCAAGTTCAGCCTCTCCAGGCCGTCGGGAAGAGTCGTTCCCAAGTTCTGGTTAAATCCTTGGTGGCTGCAACGACCCCCCTGCAAAAATGTGCTGTTTTTGTTTCTACTTCAAAAAAAACAGAAACACTTTTTGGGGGTTTAGTAGAAAACACCGCCAATATTTCCCCAAAAGTTGAAGTCTAAAGATCCAACCCAATAGCAGTCAAGAATCCAAGACCAAAGCACAGGCTGCGCAGAGTCCTGCGTGTGTGGGCTGGCAGGCCCGCCGGTTTCAGCCAGAGGAAGAAACGCCAAATCTCCGTTCGGTTTCCCGAAACCAGTGGCTGATGCTGGGCTTGCCATACTTCCATTTGCGGATAGGCCCCCTGGTGATAGCTTCCCTTTGAAACGAACAGAGAAAATATCACATATTTTTAAGCAAATGGATGTTACAATACTCACAAGGGGGAACGGCAAACCGCTCGTATGGGACCTTGGGTTTTCACTCGGTCCCTGGCCATAGTTCGGATGGTTTTCAATGGAAATCAGGCCATGGGTCAAAAGCCAAATCGTACCCCCAGTGAACATCAACCAATCCCCACTAAATAAGTTCTAAAATGGGTGGTGAATTCACCTACCAACACAAATGGGATCCCAAAACGGTTTTGACAACCACAGCCATGTTTTGTCTTTGAGGCAAACCCATTTGGACAGGCCATTTCAACCAAGGCTATCTCAAACCCAAACTCCAACTCCCAACGCGAAACGATGTTGTCAGCACCCAAATCACAACTGCCTTTTGGTGAGACCGTGGGATTTGGGCAAATCGGGGGAATAAACAACCAGCTATTGGGAAAAAAACAAAAAAACAATAAACAAAACACAATCAAGAAAACACAACAAAAAACAAACAGCTCTTGGCTGGAAGAAACTTCGCCCCGGGCCTAGGGACATGGACCCCTCCCACCTAGCTGAACAAAAGTCCCAAGCTTCGACACTCAGCACACGCACCTTGCCATGAGAGTGGCACGTCTTTCCCGAGATCTCTGATACAAGCCCCAGGTTTTGTGATACAGCCCCCAGGTTTTTCCAGAAACTTGAATTGCCCGAGTCCGCAGAAAGAAGCAAATGAGACCTGATTTTCCCCAATGCGGGTTGGCACCACTTTTCGTGGGGTTTAGGGGGTGCCCTTCTCTAGATCGGGCCCGGTTGGGGGTGCAGCGGCTTTGCACAGAGATGTTCCTTTGGGGTTGCAAGCCAACTAATCACGCGCCTCTCATTTTCCCTTTCCTCGCTCGAGTAGATTGGCCCAAAAGTAACCAAGCTTGTTACTTACATGGTCTAGGCCCAAACAGTGGCAAAAGTCCAGAAGCTCAGGAAGTGAGTTTCTTTGGTAAAGCGCCTTTGAAGTTTCGCACCGATTCGCTCCTGGGCAAAGGTGTGAGTTGAGCCTTACCGGAGTTGGGCCATTCCAGGTGTGTGACGCCCTCCAGGTTCTGCAGATTCCGGTCATGGCCTTTCAGAACATTCCTTGGCCCGTGCACCCATGGCTGGGATCAACTGGGCATGTTTCGGGCAAAGAAAGGATAAGGAATAGGTGTGGTCAAAATTATTTGAACAGAAGTCATGTGAATTCCTGAGTTCGAAAAGTGATTACTCTGGAGGCCAGTACTTGTCATGGGGTGGTTGGGGCGATTCTGCTTTGGGTGGTACGCCCAAAAGGTGAGTTCAATGGTCAAAGGGGTAAATGGCCAGAATCAAACAGCGGCCAAGATGCTAGAGCATTACTCTAGTCCCGCCGGAATTTCACATGTTTTACCCCAGAATCGGTGAACGCATGCAAAAACAGCCCAGGTTCCATGCTTTCAGCAGGCAGGTGTGAGTGTAGGTGAACATGCCAGCAGAGCCTGTCTGCAGTCCCTGCTCCCGCAACGTTCGGTGTGGCATGAGCTCGACATTGCCTGAACGTCCGAGTTGACTGGAGAGTAACGGGGCTAACTCTTTTTGGCCCTGCAATAAAAATAATGAAGACACTTGGCAACGAACACTTGGCGGTTCATTGATTCCTTGCCAAGCGTTATTGCAGCGTTGCCGTTACAAGTTAGCGGACCATGTGTGTAGACCCTATTTGGGGGTTGGTGCAAAGGGAAACCAACGGGAAACCACGCGTTTTGGGGAGTCACCCGATTTTGACCCACACACACATCATGAATTCAATGAATTCTCTTCTTAAGTAACTCAAAAAGGGGAACGAAAGTCTCCGGAGATGGCTTGGGACTGCCACAGTGACCTACCCCTTTTTTTGCGCAAGGCAGTTATGTGTAAGGGGTTGGGTCAAAATTAGGGGACCCCAAAATTGCTTTTGGATGTCCTTTAGAGGCAACCAAGAAGAGGCCTCCCAAACAGAGACACAGCCGTAACAGGGAAACAACCCAAGACAAGTCCAGACTTTGTGTGCAGAATGTTCTCCAACCCGAAAAGTATTTTGAGTCCAGGAATTCAGCTGAGCTCCTTTCAGGATATATCAAAGAAGCCCACGTCCTGCCAATCCAGAACTCCAGACTCAGCAAGCAGATAAAACTCATCTGGTCCAAATGTAGTATCTATTCCATATATATATATATAGGAAAAAATGGCACTCCCCGCCATGGATCCACCTTTTTTCGGGCTTTGGGACAAGCAGCAAAAAAGGCGCAGGTCCAAAAACCATCTGGAAGTTTCAATCTGAATCCAGGGAGTCGAATGAATCCATGCCCGAATGAATGAATTCAGTGTTTGGATGTACCTCTGTCCATTTTCTCAGAGAAAACAACGCTATTGGAGCCGGAGCCACTGGAGATGACAAGCTTCAGGACGGTTGAACTAGTTCACGGTCACTTCTTTGCTGCTTCACACGTTCTGTACCTCTTCGTTCTTTGGGGTCTTGTTTCTTACGTTGGTTTCGCTTCAGAACTTTACTTGACTTTTACTTCTGGGCCGTTGGCTCCTTTTGGTTTACTTTGTGGCGTTTGCACTTGGCCAGCGGCTCCAATATAGCTATTCTTGCATCTTCTGAAACCTCAAATGAGAAATAGGACAGGTTCAGGGTGGGTTTAGGGATTTGATGAACTCACGTCGATAGAATCGGATTTCTTGTAGATTGCTTCTTTGTAACAAGAAAATACAGTTCATTGGGAGCTAACAGATTTTGTTCAGATAAACTCACTGAGTTTGTGTTTTCTTGGTTTTGTTTGCAATCAATCATGGTTCGATAAGGGTGTAAAATAAATATCATTTAGCATATGTCTCTCAGTTCAGAATTGAAAGAGGACTTTATTTTCAATGACTATGCTTAATTGAGATGTATTTCAAACTCGATCTTGAAGGGGGGGCCAAGTGTGCTTCGATTTTCTATCTAGAATCTGCATGAAATTTCATGAGGAGCTAATTCCAGTAGAGTTTCTACTTTAAAAAATAACAACAAAGAGTCTGCCCTTTTCAAAAAGATTTGTACTTAAAAGCGACATTTGAGCTTAAACAGTTGTCTTGTGTAAATATATATACACATATATTTGTCTGAATATACATATGTATATATATATATATAGATATAAATAAATATATATAAATATACACACAATAATTCTTGCGGTTCGTTCTAGTTTCAAAGATGCGATTACAAATTAGATTGTAAAAAATGTCTATTTTCCATGCTTTCTATATATAACTTAAATAGAAACTGAATGTGAACAAAACTTTGTACAATTTTTAGATTTAACGATGATCTAAATAGGATGTCCTTTTCAACGAAGAGCTTTAATCAGGAAGTTTACTTTAAATTAGAATCTAAGAAGTAAAGCCTATTCTTAGGCTGCCTTTGTCCATTTTTTAGTTGTAGAACTTCTAACTTTAAGATGAATCAAAATAGGAGCTCTCTTTTTTGCCTTTGCGATAGCGCACAGTGTCGTGTCTGTTTGACGCAGCGATTTTTTTGGGGGGGAGGGAAATAAGGAGAAGGCCCCAAAAACAAACAAGTCAGTGTGTCAAACGAAGTCCTGTTCAACTAAAGCTTTTGGATTGAATATTTCAGTTTAGACTTGGAGTACTTCCTTGCTTAGGATGAGCTGACGCTAGTCAAGTTGCGCTGGGGCAATCCAAGTAGAACAACTGCATTCCATCTCCAGAAAAGCCTTCAAACAGCAACAAGGTAGATCCATCGGGGGTTGCGTATATGAATAATAAATATATATATATATATACATATATTTATATACATATAACTAAATTCATACATATCTACATATCCATATATCTATATCTCGACAATACATATATATATATGTACAATATGTATCCCTCAGGGAGTGAGGTAACACAGTGCGGTCCTTTTGACGCTCTTTTATTTTAAAGACAAGTCCGGCCCTTGAGAAAAGCTGCACGTGGCCAGACAGCTTTCCAACAAAGCGGTCTACACAGGACTAGCTTGAGAAAAATATTTCCTATTGACCCTTGATTACATTCCGCACCTAAACAGAGGTGGAACCTAAAACAAAGGATTCCAATGAGGGGAGGGTTATCTCACTTAAGGCCGGAGCTTTGTTGGCCACCATGGTCCAAACCCAAAAAGGTGTCCGAGTCCGAGTTCCGGAACTCAGGATGTGAGTCCAAAAAAAGCAGGACGTGCTTTAAAGCGATTTAGGCCGATACAGTCACAGTCAAATGTCAGCAGATGCGGGCATCTGCTAAATGCTCAAAACTGGGGTGCCTGAAAAGGGGGGGAGGTACTATATATATATATATACACTACACATACATGCATATATACATATATGCATATACATGTTTATGCAAAAAGGGCCCCTTCCTGTTTTCAATTAAAGGGTTGACGAACCTCCAGGCCTGCAAGGCCGGCCTCTGGGAGCCGCCAAGGCAAAAATCCATCGAAGTCGACTTGAGTCACTTGCTCAAAACCCGGTCAAAATGGTCTACCCAGAACCATGCTTCAAGAAATAAGCAGGCGGATATCTGCAGCTACCTGAAAGATCCTTTGAGTCTAAAAATAGCCTCGGATGCGATTTAGACTCCTACAAGAATTTAGACTCAAAATGAGTCTAAATAAGGCGAGGCTAAATTTATGTTGAAACATTATTTAGCCTCAAAGAAGCTTCAATTTAGTCTCAATTTTATGTCAATTGTCCATAGATTTTTGCTTGGAACCAACACTGCCAACTATTCGTTACTGCAAGGGAGTCCGCACAAGCGCGCGCAAAAATGGTATGAACGTGAGCCCTAGTGTTTGTCCACCAACAGCAACTCAGCACCCTACTCAAAGGACAATTGCGCCGCGGCCCAAGATGGAGCTGTGCAAAAACCACAGGCAAGGGTATATTGTGGTGCAAATTGTGTTGGCTTGGGCGGTAAGTACAAGAGGGAAGCTTCGCAAAACCCACGGGCGGCCGGCAGCACAAGCGTTGGAAATGCTGGGCATGCCCACAATACAAGTCCACATTTGCTATATGATCTGCGCACAATGCAAGTGGGAAGCAAACAGGTGTCTCACACGTGGGCCGCCCACAGTTCCAAAATGGCACGTGATGCAACCCTATAAACGCCGGCTCCGCACAGTACAAGCGTCCGGCGCATTTCTTTTTATATACATGAGTGGCCGGTCGTACAAGCGGCGGTGGCTGTGCCACTGCGCAACGCATACAATTCTGTGTACAGCTCCGCGCAGTACAAAAAAGGAAAAGTAGAGCTCACACAGTGTACATGCGGTGGGGGAGCTTATATAGCGACTCCGCAGCAGAAGTGCTGCGACGTGCACAAGCGGCAACATACAAGGCTTTCCACGGTATACAATTGTGAGTGTGGGCAGGTGCAACTGGCAGCCCAAAACTGTGAAGGCGCAGAGGACAAATGCAACACGAGCAGAAAGCCTTCAATTTTGCAGCTGCAGCAGGTTTTACAAAAAAAGGCAGACTGGCCATCCTGTACCTTTTAGCGGCCTTCAAGGCGACGCGGCCCGTCAGCACCAAACCACATATAGTGGCAAGCCAGCCCGTACTTTTCCGCCGCCTACAAGGTGGCAGATACGTCCGTCCGGCCGCTCACACAGCTGCTAATCAAGGTGGAAATGCGGCCCATGAGGTCCTCAACTCGCCAGCACCAGGCCAAATGGGGATGAAGTTTGTCAGCCCATAGCGCGCTGTGAAGGCAATAGTGCAGCTTTGCTGACATATTGAACACCCGGACCTCCTGTGCAGCATAGGATTCTGAGAGCTGCACGTACAGCTGACCTAGTAGTCGTTGTTTGCGCACCAACTCTGCTGCATTCGGGGGCGGCAGTGCCCAGTACCCGTCGGCAGGCGAATGCGAGTCCTCATCGCATTGCAGGCTGAGTTCCAGCAAAAGCTTGATACGGATACCGTCCCGGGTGTGCAAGTCCCCATAGCGCTTCCACATCGCTATCATTGCGTCTCCCAATCCCCGAATTTGACCGGCTTTGCCGCGAAGCTTGGAAAGTCTCGCTTCTTCACAAACATTGTCAGTTTGCGCAGCGTCCTGGCAGGGTAGCGCTCGCCATGTTGTGGGCGGTGGCGGTTCTGGAAGCTCATGATGAAGTTGGCGAGGGTCCTGAGGTTTTGCAATGGCTCGGCTGCCATGTGAACGAAACAGAGAAGCCAGAAGACGAACCAACTCCGGGATCCGCCTACCCTCCGCAAACTCCGGCGTCATTTTCGACCAGAGCTTCTTCACCTCCTTGGACTGGTCCTCATCGAACTCGACGGCCTGCCCCTCAATCGCTGCGGCTCAGATTGAGCGTGAAAGAAAGATTTCTAAGCAGAGCAACGAATTCGTTGCTCTGCTTAGAAATCTTTCTTTCACGCTCAATCTGAGCCGCAGCGTAGTACTCTTTGCCGCCCTCCTGAAGCTTCACCACCTCGCCCGAAACCACCATGGCCTGCAGGGTTGCGTCATCCTTGATCTGCCACTTGGACATGAACAAGTTCTTGCCGATGCCCTTCTCCTTCTCCGCCTTCGAGTCTGTGGTCTCCAGCCGCTTTTGCGTGCTGAAGGTCAACTTCTCCGGCCGAAGCTTCAGCGCCCCACCTTCTTTCACAAAGAGAGTGTTGATCAGCTTGGTCTTGTCATCACGGGAGCCACAGGACTGATACTCCGCCAGCACCGCAGCAGGCAAGCTCTCCTCGGCCAGCATCTTCTTGAACTTCTGCGCCTTCGACCGGTCACGGCCAGACTCCAAGCCCTCAGCCTCTGCGTCGCCTGCATCTTCTTCGCGAGCTCGCACCACCTGGTCGCCCAAGTCAAACAAGTCCTGGAGGAGTTCCTTCTTCCTTTTTGGCTTGGGCTTCGGCTGCGCTGGATCAGCCTTCTTTTTCTTCTCTGTGGACTTTCCCTTGGCCTTGGGCTTGGCCTTCGCCGCTGGCTTCTTAGTGAGCTCCACGCTGGCATCATCTCTGGCATCAGTGCCATCAGCAGCATCCCTGCCCTGCTTGCAAGCTTTCGACTTCACTGCAGCTGCAGGTCGCTTCAACACCGGACTCTTCTTCGCGGCCGGTTGCTCTGGTGGATCAGGCTGACTCGCAGTAATCTCACCCTCAAGCATCTCTGTCAGTGTGTCGTCTTCCACAGGCGTTGCCATCCAAACGACCTATATAGTTCATTGCGCACAGGCGCTGTACCTATACCGTAAGCATAAGGCTCAAAAGGCGACGGGCAACATTTGCGAGAGTGCAACGTACAACCAGGAGAAGCAAGTACAACCAGGAGAGGCTGAGCGAATGCAGAAATATTAATTTGAAACAGCTTGGGCTTGGACTTTGAGCTTGCTCGGCCTTTCCACCACTTGTGTCCCACGCGGTCATGTATACTCCAAGCATGGCCAGGCAAGTACAACACAAGTCATGCGCTCCAAGCGTGGCCAGGCAAGTACAACACAAGTCATGTACTCCAAGCGTGGCCAGGCAAGTACAATACAAGTTTGCACTGGGTAGGGGCATGTACACTTGCGACCACCAAGAGTTGTTGCCACCAAGAGTTGTTTGCAGCGGCTGTTCCAAAGTACACCTTCGGCATTGCTCAAACCTTGAAATCTTCAGATGTTTCTTCAAGAAATTGAGCAGTTCTGGTCACACAACTGTGCTGTCCCTTACAAAAAAAGAGCTGTTCCTGAAAAAAAGAGGCTCCTCCTTCAAGAAAATGGCTGCCCGCAGTGATTGGTTTCACAATTTTAGAGCCCCGAGTGCTCAAACTGCACTCAAACTGCATCCAAACTACATCCAAACTACATCCAAACTGCATTATGATGATGCACTTTTGTTTGAAACTGCATCCAAACTACATCCAAACTACATCCAAACTGCATTAAGATGATGCAGTTTTGATCCAAACTCCATCAATGTGATGCAGGGTTGATGCAAACTGCATTGAAACTGCATTCCGGTGAGGTCGCCAATGCAGTTTCGGTACAAAGTGCATCATGGTGATGTAGTTTGCAGTTTGGATGCAGTTTGGATGCAGTTTGGATGCAGTTTGGCTTTCAGTCACGGAGGCTCTGACAAACTCGCAAATTGCCCAATCCGCGCCTTTTTTTCCAAGCAGATCGAGACTGCAAATTGGGCCACCCTGAGCGGCGACAGCAAGCACGCTGCCCGAAGCGGTGGCAGCAGTCCCACACCAGCGTTTATAGAAAGCATTGTTTCTCTTTTCATTCCTCTAGGAGTTGCTCACATTCTCTCTTGGCTGGGTGGCCGCGCTCTTATACGTTAAATGCAGAGTTTTCAGGCCAGGGCACGGTATACAAGTCAAGGCCGCTGTATACATGACTACATGGTGGTCTCTGAGTCACTCACACGTTAGTCATTGCAATTGGCTCCCTTGACTTGCACACAAGCGCAGACGACGGCGAACCGTAACAAATGCAAGAGTGCACAAGCACGTGTCAGGGTGTACAAAGCAAATGACCTTGTAATTTTTAAGGGAGCAGCCTTTGTGATTACGCCTTTTCACCGGCCGACAAAGGGGTGGCCGGGCTTGTCGGGCTGCTGACCTGCTTCGGCGGGGTGCCGGGGCCGGGCACAGTTGTTTTCGGCGGTGTGATTGGGCTCACAGCGTGTGACACCACCAGCGCCGGCGCTTGGATTTTCATCTGGGCCGGTGGCCGTGGAGCAGGGGTGGTGGCTGCCGTGGTGGCTGTGGCTGCAGTGGTGGTGGCAGTGGTGGCTGTGGTGACTGCAGTGGCGATGGCAGTGGTGGTTGTTGTGTCCGCAGTTGCGGTGGCTGTGGGGGAAAGGATGGTAGTGGGGGAGGGGGGGGGGTGCTGGTGCTGGCGCCGTTGCTGCCGTTGCTGCCGCTGGCGGCCGAGCCCGCTCTGCATGGTGGTCCGCCGCCCGAAACGCCTTCAGCGCCTCCGTCATATCCGCATCGCTGTCGTAGTAGAGGAAGGCACTTGTCTGCGGCTGGTACGCGCTCCTGCATGGCAGAATTCGCACTGCCACCGGCTTTGGCGCATTGTACTGCTGCGCCCTCGCCAGCACATCCTTGGTAGCGGCGCAAGTTCGTGCACGTGTGTGTACAGTTAGTTCATGAGGGTTCGCAGTTTCAAGGTGCATGCTTATACAAGTCAAGGCGAGGCGCTGCTTTGGTGACATTCCCCGGCCAATCAGCTGTGTACAAGCGGCTCTCCATGGCGCACTCCAGGTACCAAGTTGTCAAATGCAAGTACACCTCTTGCACAGTGTGCAACAAATGCAGGCTGCGTAGTGGCGTAGTGGAATGCTCCTTGTGCAGTGCCGATGCAGCTTTGTACATCATACCCACCTCGGTTGTATCACATGTGCATGTGTGTATGTCCTTTTTCATGCATCCCCCATCGGAGGTTCCTTGTTTTTGCAAGAGCCAAAATGGAGCCGCCAGAAAATAAATATTGTTCATGCTGCGTGCGAAACCTGCAAAACCTCCTCCTTTGGACATGTACAAGCGCATGCGCTGTGTGGAACTAGTTTTTCCGCTATGGTTCAAATCCAACCACGGTGTATTTGTGAGTGGCAGTTGTAGCTCAAACTGGCAAGCTCAATTCAATCACAATGTGCATGTTACACAAAAGGGCGCCAGTTTGGAGTCAGTCACATGACACTTGCCGGCAAGGACAACATCACACACCACAGGTCAAAGTCCACAAAGCCCAACACACGCGACATGCGCATGGTACAAGCAGCACAAGTACATGTATAAGTATACAAGCATCAACTGCAGCTGGTTCATCGCACAAGCTGCTGATTCAAGGATGCCACAGTTTGAATACTTATATACAGCACATGCTATCAGTCTACATCCTCCAGCTTCTCAGTATCCAACTCCGCTGCCGCCTCCCTGGAAGCAATGCGGCCCAACTCCGCGGCCTCATCCTCGGTCTTGCCCTGCTTCAGGGCGAAAGACTTGGCCTTGTGGTACGCGGCGCTTGTGACGCGGTGGCGGAGGGAGCACTTCTGCAAGTTTACCGCGCCGGCCTTGGGCTTGGCAGCCGCCTTGGCTTTGGTCTTGGCGCCCGCCTTGGCTTTGGCCTGGGCGCCTGCCTTGGCTTTGGCCTTGGCGTGCGTCGCAAAATCTCTGACAATTTTCTCAAGCTCTCACACTTCAGGGCTTCGCAGCCACACATCCTCCCGCCACGCTGCGCATATAAACAAACACGAGAGAAACACAAATAATGGCGCGCTTGCTGCGCTGTTCTATGCAAAAACAAGTGGTGCAACAAGGTGTTTATTTGCATTTGCGTGATTTAGACTCGCAGTTTAGACGCGCTATTTAGACTACAAATTTAGACTCGGCGCAGCTTTGTAGTCTAAATTTTCGCGAGGCTATTTTTAGACTCAAAGGATCTTTCAGGTAATTTTTGGTTGGGATTGTCTCTTACTATCCTTCATCTACCCGGGTTTAGAGCACGTGGCTCACTTGTGGCCGTTGCGTTTTGCAAAATGGATGCAGACCCTCGGATCGGAGTTGAGAAGGGTCTCGTCCCGAAGAGACGCTACGAAGTCGCTTCTTGCTTCTTCGTTCTTTCCGTTCTTGTTCTCGTCCAAGTGCACCCATTGCTCCCTTGGGAGCAAGCTCACATTGCTCAGCCGCGACCTATGATGCTCGGAGGCAAAAGCTGGTCTATGGGAGTCCTGGAGACCCCCGGACGGCAAGCGCCATCGGTGAAGGTCCGGTCACGAATCCGTCCGTTTCAAAAGGGGAAGAAGAGTCCAAAAAAAAAGTTGGGTGACCCCAAAATGAGTTGCCGCGACCCATCTCATCAGGCTTGCCGCTATGCCCCCTTATAGATCTTGCGCTCCGAATGGTGACAAGCGCAGCTTTCGTGCGCGGATCTCATAAACAAGCTCGTCCCTCCGAATCTTTTGCACATGGCCTCTCTGAACGAAGCCACAGCATCATCCACCCGAGGGCTTTTCTTCATGAAAAGAATGGCTGACCCATGCTGGCCCAATTTGGATAATCCTGAAAGGCAAATCATGGTGGTTATAAGTTATATGAACCTCAGGGTTTTTAATGGTGGTTTGAACCCAGGGGTGCATGTTTTCAGGAACCGAGGACTTTCCACGAACATCTGTACAGCCAGGGAGGCGCGGAATCAATGGAATCACATCTCCGGTGTTGGCTCTCTCTTTTTTCAGCGCACCAAACTTCTGGAGAACTCCAGCATCTAGGGCTACCTTCCATCTCCATTCTTTCCAGGGATCCTTCTAATCAGGAAACCTCAAAAACCAAGGGAAACAGCTAATTTTGGCAGCTGGCACTGGAAGCTGAAAGAGAACTCTCCGCAGACCCCAGTCTTGCAACTCGCTTCTTGCTTGGCCGCTTAGAAAGATCACAGGCCAATCGACTGGATGGCATCTTGAGCCACAGCATGTGAGCGGAACATGCATTACGCAGGGTAGCATGTGGGGGTTGTCGAAAATTATTGCTCCACGGCTTCCTTTTAGGATCCCTTGCGCCCGCCCTTGCGCCTCCTTGCGCCTGCGTGTGTTTTTGCTTATGCCAATTGATCAGGCTTTGCCTGCTCCACGGAGGCTGCCAAACCCCACAGGAATATAAAGGTTCAACTTTTTGCCGGCCTTTATCTTGATAGAGCCTGCCTTGCATGCAGAAGAGTGTCTGAATAGGTCTGCAACACTCCAATTTGTAATGCCCACGGGCTATTCCGGAACAATTGGTTGGTTGGTGGGTTGGTTGGTTGGTTAGTTGGTTTGCGCTTGTTTGCAAAAAGCCGGGGGAGACGTTTTTTCAAATACCGGCGCCAAGCAGTGTTTAAATCCTGAAAGATAGGCAAAGCGCCCGCATTGCACTGACTACTTGCGTGACTAGAGGTGTCTAAAACAGCCTGAAACCTTCCAGCTTCGAGCGCCTTCAACGTGTTCCTGACCTGAAGGGCGTTGCTTTGTCGCAGGTTTCGCCAGGAGGTTGTGCTCTCTTCGAATGTACCTCTCATGGCCCGAGGCTTTTGGCACAGCTTAAAAGCCACATTCAGCACCTAATTTCCGAAGTGGCCGGCACGCGCCTGCTTTTGTGTGGCTTCAGACTGTTTCAGACTGGCTGCGGGAGCCATGCCTAGAAGAAGAAGTAGTAGTAGTAGTAGTAGTAGTAGCAGTAGTAGTAGTAGCAGTAGCGGTAGCAGTAGCAATAGTAGCAGTAGCAGTAGCAGTAGCGGTAGCAATAGTAGTAGTGGTAGTAGTATCAGTAATAATAGTAATTGTAGTGGTAGTAGTAGTAGTAGTAGTAGAAGTAGTAGTAATAGTAGTAGTAGGAGAAGTAGTAGTAGTAGTAGTACTAGTAGTAGTAGTAGTAGTAGTAGTAGCAGTAGTAGCAGTAGCAGTAGTAGTACTCATCGTCGTAGTAGTAGTCGTAGTAATAGTAAGAAAGCACGTTAGTAGCGGCGGAAGAACAGGTCCCAGACCTAGTACCACCTATGACATACGTCCCGCCTGGAAGATGCGTGTGCCCGTTTGTGTGTGTCTTCAGACTGTTTCAGACTGGCTGTTGAAGCCTTGCCTAGAACGCGGCCTTGTGACACAGCTTGCGCTCGAAACCTGCTGGCCTTGGCAACTGGTGCGCTGAAGTGATGAAGGTGCTACTAGCATTACTGATTACACAGCTGAAGATTGACGCCTTGCCATGAGTCCTGTTATTGGCCTTCGTGCCTGAACAAGCGCGGCCGCCGCGCGCGCGACCGCCGCGCGCGCGGTCGGGGCGTTATAGCAGTATAGTAGTACCAGCAGCAGAAGCAGTAGTTTCCAATACTTTTACTCATAATACCGCGTAGCAGTTGTGATAGTAGTAGTATTAGTAGTAGTAGTAGTAGTAGTAGTAGTAGTAGTAGTAGTAGTAGCAGGAGCAGTAGCAGTAGCAGTAGCAGTAGCAGTAGCAGTAGTAGCAGTAGCAGTAGCAGTAGCAGTAGTAATAGTAGAAGTAGTAGTAGTAGTAGTGGTAGTAGTAGTAAAATAGTAGTGGTAGTAGTAGTAGAAGTAGTAGTAGTAGTAGTTGTTGTTGTTGTTGTAGTAATAGTGATAATAGTAGTAGGAGTAGTGGTAGTAGTAGTAGTAGTAGTAGTAGTAGTAGTAGTAGTAGTAGTAGTACTAGATAGCAGTAGTAGCAGTAGTAGTAGTAGTAGTAGTAGTAGTAGTAGTCATCGTCGTAGTAGTAGTTGTAGTAGCAGTAGTAGTTTTAATAAGAAAGCACGTTAGTAGCGGCGGAAGCACACGTCCCAGACCTAGTACCACCTAAATACATTACGTCCCGCCTAGAAGATGCGTGCGCCCGTTTGTGTGTGTGTGTCTTCTGGTGTTTCAGACTGGCTGTTGAAGCCTTGCCTGGAATGCGGCCTTGTGAGACAGCTTGCGCTCGAAACCTGTTGGCCTTGGCAACTGGTGTGCTGAAG
This sequence comes from Effrenium voratum, assembly GCA_963377175.1. Taxonomy (NCBI): domain Eukaryota; class Dinophyceae; order Suessiales; family Symbiodiniaceae; genus Effrenium; species Effrenium voratum. The sequence continues at coordinate 620,596 of CAUJNA010002358.1, read as the reverse complement.
TGATGAAGGTGCTACTAGTATGACTGATTACACAGCTGAAGATTGACGCCTTGCCATGAGTCCAGTTAGTGTCCTTCGTGCCTCAACACGCGCGGCCGCCGCGCGCGGTCGGGGCTTTATCTCAGTATAGTAGTAGCAGCAGCAGAAGCAGTAGTTTGGCAACACCTGTAATCATAATACCGCGTGGTAGTTGTGATAGTAGTAGTATTAGAGTAGTAGTAGTAGTAGTAGTAGTAGTAGTAGTAGTAGTAGTAGTAGTAGTAGTAGTAGTAGTAGTAGTAGTAGTAGTAGTAGAGGAGTGGAGCTAGTAGTGGTAGCACTTGCGCCCGCCCTTGCGCCTTCTTGCGCCTACGTCGTGTTTTCATATGTCTGGGATGAGATTTCTTATATCTGTTTTCCGCTATAGACAAAAACAAGAGACGGGGTTTTCTGACGACCCTCATGTGGAACCCACAGCAGGCGGTGGTAAAAGACGGGCAACTTGACTCCAGCTCAGAAATGGTTGGCAATTGGAACATCCATCAGAGGGTCTGTCCTTTGACATAGTTTTCCCCGCATGCCACATATATTCCGCTGGAACTTGGCTTGGCACAGTCATAAAGTCGAAGCGGCTCAGCATAACTAGCCGATCCAGCCTCGTGTTGCACACTTCAAGACGGAACCTCGACCGAAGCACACGGGTGTGAGAACCAAGCAATTCAGGACCTGCTTTGATTTAGGCTCTTTTGGTGCAAATCCCTTGTCATTTATACCCCTGGAATAGAAAAAACCGGGGAAGCTGCGGTCTGAATCCTTTATAGTGGTCTGCGAACCCGGCAGTCGGCACTGGTTGGGACATTGGGACATTGGCCGCCCAACGTGGCGCCTCTCCTGGATTTCTCACTCTCCGGGAGCTGGGACGACTTCACAGTCCGGACAAAGAAGTGCTTCCACCAGCTCACGGCGGTTTGGAGGGCCTCCCGGAACTCCGCGAAGTTACAGGAGGCCAGCGCCCGCACGAGACTGGACTGCTTCTTGGTCACGCAGGTGTCGATGAAGAGCGGGACGCGGCCCTGGGGCGGTAGCTGCTGGAGTTCCACAAGCCACGTAGGTTCGTCCACGATGACCACCAGCGCCTTGTGCAGGTTGCGGCGCTGCTCCTTCTGCAGCAGCTGCGGCAGCTGCTTGAAGTCCTCGCAGATGATGGTGGAGATCTGCAGACGCTCCAGGAAGCGCTCGAAGACCAGCGAGCTGCAACCTTCCTGCACCGCCAAAATCACGTCCATCTCCTCCACATCGCTGGTCCTCGAGCGAGACACGGGAAAAGGAGAGTCCACATGCTTTTCAGTCTTGGGCCAGTCGCCGCATGGCTCATCATCCTGAAGGACATTGCGATCCGCCTGCGTCATCACATCAAACAGCTTCTTCGCAGCCGGAGTGCTGGAGCCAAACTGGATTACAAGCCAAACTTGGGACGAATAATTCTCTTTGACTTGTCAGGCCTTCAGCTGCTTGAACTTTTATGGCTTTCTGTCACTACCTTCGTTTGTCCCCCTAGGTGGCGTGCCCAAGTGAGCGTTGACGGCGCCCAAGACAGGTCACGGATCCAAAACGCTCTCGACTCTCAGCAGTTCCTGCCCTTGCAGTGAATGAGCTTCGGTGAGGCTCTGTTGTCATCCGACGGCTAAGGATCGACCCAGGACCGCGTGGAAAAAGGGGTTCACCATGTTCTAGAGGCTTCACCATGTTCCAGAGCACCCGGAACCACAAAGGATTGCCGGTGAACGGCCCAGACGTGCCGGCTTAAGGAAAAGATTAGATCTCAAAAATCGAAGAGAACCTGTTCGAGAGGGTGTTCCTTCGAAGCAACATGGAATGCAACCCAACTGCGGCTGCAGTAATCGATACCTCTTGCAGATTAACGTGCCCAAAAGTCACTAGTGGCCCAAGAGCGGTTTTGGAGCACAAACATGCCCGAATGCAGTACTGGCGCAAGTTGTAAAACGTGTAGTGCGGGGCTCGCTCCGGCCTTGGAGCCGCGGAAGTCTAATAATTACTAAGCCTTGCTCTACTTGCCTTGATCTTGATCAGAGCTCGTTGTGTGCCACTTGCCGGTGTAAAGCGGCTGGCAACTTTAGCATAAGAACTCGATCGGAAGAAGTCGAGCTCTAAGAAGAAAGCGGCACTACTGTCGCGCTGAGTCGTTCGTTGTGATGTTCAAGCTGGAACTTGCACTTTCCGCTTTCGCACTTTGTGCTTTTGGAGCCGGCTCTATGGCGCATCGCGTACGACTTCTGTCAGCAAACGCTGCGGGATCTTCGAAGCTCTGCGATTCGAACCCAGGCTGCTGGCTTCGAAGATTCGCAAATGTTCGTGCCCACTTCCTCACAAGCCCTAAGGCTCCCGAGGATTTTTGGGCCCTCAAAAAATGGGGTGTGTTCAAGGGGCCCTGAGGAATTGGTACGGGGTCTTCATTGGAGAGGTCGGGGGCCTGCATTGGAGGGGTCATGAGCCTAAGGCAGGGAACCCTCATGTTTTTGTTTGAACCGACCATGCCGATCTCAGCAGAGGGTGGTTTTTGAACATCCACCACGCCGATTCCAGAAAATCGCGCGGGCAAAGAAAACAAGTAGTAAAAGCCCTCAGTTTTAAAGCCTCGACCACATCCGCGCAAAGGCTCGTTGCCAAAAACATCAAACACCCGCCAGTTTTTGCATCAAACGCAACGCCAAGCCCCGCGGATGGCTGCGATGGGACGCAAAAGTAGCTCCTGCGCCCTCGGCTCCCCGATCGGGAGAAGGCCCGCCGCCATCAAGGAGATCAAAAGAAGCTCGAACAGCCGAGGAAGGAGTTGTAGGGAGCGCAAGCTGAAACCTGATCCCCTGACCAATCCAAGGGTTTTTGTATTACACCACGGGATTACACCGGGAATGGACCCCATTTTAGGCACATTTCCGGATAACACCGTGTTGCTTTGAACCATTCTGGGTCAATACCCAGTGGGTGAAAACCCCAGGGTGTAATACAAAAACCCTCAGAAGTTCAGAAGGACCTTGCGTACGGAAACGAATTGAAAGCTAGCTCTCTGACGGACAAGAGAAGAAGAAGCACACGCCAGACAGGAATCTTGCGGATCGCCCAACTGAACAGCCCAGCAGGGAGTTCTCGGGAGCGCAAGCTGAAACCTGTTTATTCATTGGAGCCCAGGTTTTATAAGGATCCCCTGACCAATCCAAGGGTTTTTGTATTACACACCGGGATTAATTACCCTATTTGCGGGTTGGTTCAAAGGGAAACCAACGGGAAACCACCCATTTTGGGAGGATTTTGACACACACACACACACGTCATGAATCCCTTCTTAAATAACACACACAACAAAAAATAAACAAAAGTCGCAGGAGATGGCTTGGGCCTGCCAAAGTGACCTGCCCCTTTGCTGTGTAAGTAAGTTATGTGTAAGTGACCCACCCCCAAAATGGCTGTCTTGCTTTTGGATTTCCTTTAGAGGCAACCAAAAGGGGCCTCCCAACAAAAAGACACAGTGGTAACAGGGAACAAGTCAAGCCCAGACTTTGTATTTAAAAATATATTCTCCAACCCGAAAAGTATGTTGAGTCCAGGAACTCAGCAAAGCTCCTCAAAGGATATATCAAACAAGCCCACGTCCCGATCCAGAAACTCAGCCAACGGATATTTTTTCTTCAGGTCTAAATGTACCGTCTATGGGACATCTATATATATATATATATGTATGTATGAGGGACCCCCCCGCGCCACGGATCCAGCTTTTTGGGGCTTTGGGACAAGCAGCAAGAAAAGGACAAGCAGGTCCAAAAACCATCTGGAAGCTTCAAACTGCAGGGAGTCGAATGAATCCATGCCCGAATGAATCCATGCCCGAATGAATGAATTCAGTCGGTTTGGATCTACCTCTGTCCTATTTCTAAGCTGGTTTGTCCAGAAGATTCAGAGCAAACTGCGATATTGGAGCCGGAGCCAATGACCCAAAAGTACAAAACAAACACATTCAGGAAAATACAAAACAAACTTCAGTAGAGTTTCTAAATTACCGATACATTCAAGAGATGTCCTTTTCAAAGAGATTCTGCAATTAAAGCTTTTAGTTGACATTGGAGTTTAACCAGTTGGCTCTATATGTCCATACATATGACCTGAATACATATATATATATATGTATTACGGACATAATTCTAGTGGACTTTCTAGCTTCAAAGATATTATTACAATTGGATTGCTTTAAACCAACAACATCCTTTGCCAGCGTGTCTTTAGAATTCTAATTATAAGTTAAATAGAAATTGAATGTGAACAAAACTTAGTATAATTTCTAGTTTTAACGATGATCTAAATAGGGGTTCCTTTTCAAATAACTTTAATCGGGACTATTACTTCAAACTATAATCTAAGAAGGACTTAATTTCCCAGGATGCTCTTGTCCATTTTTGGTTGGAAGTTAAATGGCATTGTAGAACTTCTAACGTTAAGGACTATTTAAATAGGATGTCCTGTTCAATCAAAGTTTCTAGATTGTTGAATAGTTCAATCTAGATTTCGAAGAGGACTTCCTTACTTAGGATGAGCTGATGCTAGTCAAGTCGCATCTACATATCTATATCTCGACATATAGTGTACATATATATATATATTCTACGTATCCCTCAGGGAGTGAGGTAAAACAGTGCGGTTCTTTTGACACCCTTTTTCGAAAGACCAGTTCGGCCCTCGAGGAAAGCTAGACACAGGACTAGCTTGAGGAAAATATTTCCTGTTGACCCCTTACATTCCGCAGCTAAACAGAGGTGGGCCAGAAACAAAGGATTCCAACCACTAATAAGGGACCCCCCCCCCACTAATAACAAGTGAGGGGAGGGTTATCTCACTTCCCGAGTGAAAACGGTCCAAAACAAGGCCTGAACTGTTTGTCTGTCGAAACCCAAAAAGATGTCCGAGGTCCGGAACTCAGGTGAGTCCAAACAGCACGCATTCGAAGTGGGAAACCTCGGTTGCTTTCTGCTCCCCTTCAAAAAGTTTAACTTTTTGGGGTTTAGTGGAAAACCCTTAGTTGGAAAAACGTTAAAGTCCTAACATCCCTTGGCAACATGCACCAACTAGGTCCTCCAGTAGAGAGGTTAGACTAAGGCTACCAACTTTCTGTAGTCGATGTAAGCAGGGGAACCCTCCCAACCAAAAAAGGGGTTAAGGGCATCAATTGCTGGGGGACCTAGTCCAAGTAAAAATGGACCAACAAGGGGAAACTGACAGGTCAAACGGTCGGCTTTGGGCAAGTGAGGAATCTTGTTTGACTCACTTCCAGAGTAACAAGCAAAATGCACGAAAGATGTTAGTAGGGGAACCCTCCCAACCGGAAAAGGGGTGAGGAGGGCACCTGGATGTGACAGTTTTGCCTTATTCAGGGCTTATTTTTGCCCCTTATGTGCTCTGATTGGGGGACCTAGCCAAAGATAAACCCAGCGCGACTGCTTGCCCGAGGTGCTGAAGAACAGCCGCAGCTTCCCGCCAGCCTTTGGAGGCAGCTGAGAGCTGGCAAGCTGCAAGAACTCCTTGGCTCACACTTGGTTTGCTGGTGACCCCCTTGCAAAAAGGTTGCTTTTTCAACTTGTTTGGGGTTTAGTGGAAAACACCCCAATATGTCAACCAAAAAGTTAAAGTCTAAAGATCCAGCCCAATAGCAGTCAAGCACAGAAAAAACGGTCCATTCCGGGTACGTCAGGTAAGTGGTTATAATCATGGCTTTTGTGGGTCATAACCACGGTATGAGTGGTTATAACCGGGTTAAAACCACTATTTGCTGGTTCAAACGGTAGTTTGACCTGAAGACACCTCCAGAAACTGTCAGCTTTTGAGGGCCAACATTCGGAAGAAAACAGTGGTTCAATTCACCCTAGAAACACTTCTGGGGAACCCAGGTGAGATGGCCATGGGTCAAAAGCCAAATCGGTTAGCCCCAGTGAACATCAACCAATCCAAGCACTAGAATGTTCTAAAATGGGTGGTGAATTCACCTACCAACCAAAATGGGATCCCATTGGTTTGACCCACAGCCAAGTGGTTAGTAAGCCTGGTGAGATAACGCACAGGCCATGGCTTGTGTGGGTTGTAACCATGGTTTTTACCCACTTGGGAGACTTAGAACCATGGCTTTGGTGGGTTATCCAACCATGGTTGTTACCCACTTGCCTGAGGTACCCGATCGCCCCTTTAAGTAGGCATTCCCACGTTTCATCGATTTTAGTCTTTCCAGAAGGGGTGGGGCTGGGGGGGTGGCCCCCCAACCAGTGTGATCAAACCCCTTGGTCCAAAAGGAATCCGTTGCCATTTTGGGGGACCACAATTTTGATAAGCTAACAGGCGAGTTTGCTGCTTCAAACACTACCTTGATTTGAAGAAACCTCCAGAAACTGTCGAGGGCCACTATTCGGAACAAAAACAGTGGTTCAATTCGCCCTAGAAACAGTCCCAGTTGAACCCAGACTGGGCCGCCCTCAGATCCCCCGCAAAAACTTTACTAAACACTCAAAGGCAAAAAAGCTCAGGAACCGGATGGCTGGGAGCCTCCAGTAGAGAGGTTAGAATAAGGGTACCCTGTTTTCTGTAGTCTATTTTAGTAGGGGAACCCTCCCCCAAAAAAGAAACAGTAAAAGGGCACCTAGCTGGGGGACCTAAATTCGGAAGAAAACAGTGGTTCACTTCGCCCTAGAAACAGTTCCCAGCTGAACCCAGTTGAGTTATGTCGTGGCTCGCTGCCTAGGACATTCTCATCCACCGTCAGCTGAACCTCGCGCCCGTCGATGCCACAGATGCTCAACTCCATGGCTCCCGATCTTCCCCGCCGGCGCACGTCTGGAGCGAAAAAACGTGCTGAGCCGCACTCAAACTGGGCTTGCTGCTGTTGACCCCCCTGCAAAAAGTTCTTATTAACTTGTTTGGGGGTTTAGTGGAAAACACCCCAATATTTCAACCAAAAAGTTAAAGTCTAAAGATCCAACCCAATAGCAGTCAAAAGTGGCCTGGGTGGTTCACCCGTGAGTCACACTCCGGTGTGGTTTCTTTTCCAACGAAGCTTCCCATTGCTTGGATGACAAATCCAAGAAAACAGCAGGACCACACCTTCGAAAGTCTGACCTCAGTTGGCTTGCCAGACGCCAAAACTGTTTGAACATGTTTGAGCTTTGACCATGCTGAAACATTCAGCTGTTAACTAAGTCAATTCAGTCACTCGGTCTCAACAAACAGTCGAGTTTCCTCACCAAACGCTTCATGACATGGCCAGCGGATCGACAGAAAAGGCACGTGCTGGTGGGGCTGATTCTGTGGCCGAGCCCACAGCTAAAAGAGTCTGTGCCAAAGATTTGAGTTGGACCGAAATCTTGGAATGAAATGCTGCCTATATGCTGCCTTGGAATATCTGATATCCTGGTGATCCGATTTTCTGCAGACCCAAGAAGGCTTCTAAGGCCTAGGTGCGGTCGGGGCATGGCGGAATCCATGGGACGGCCCGTTTTTAAGCAGAAGGCTTGGCCCAACTTCAAGGTACACGCAAAATGACATCTTCAGATGCTTCATGGTTCCTTTTTCTGCCTCAAAATCCCCCCTATTCGCAACGCTCACCGTTTTCAAGCCTACCGAACTTGGGGGAAAAACAGATTCGTTCTCCGGCCTTTTCCTAGGCGTTTTAGTGTCCTGGTAGTTTTGGGTGTGTTGGGCGTTCTATGTGGTTTCTAAGAGTTTTGCGCGACCCCCGAGCCGGCGTTTGCAGGGTTTTGCGGGCGTTTGCGGGCTTGTTGCGGGCGTTTTGCGGGTAATTCTGGGCGGGGAAAACGTGAAACCGTACCAATTCTGAAATCTCACAAAAATATAGGAGCTTTAGTAGGTTTAGGCGACTTCACAAAAAAAATAATAAAAAAATCGAGATTTAGGAAAAGCAAGTCAAAGCCGAGAACTACCAGGAAATTCATGGAGAATGAATCTCCAGGTGGTTTTCCATATTGACAAACAAGTCTTCCTTTTCAGATGTCAAGGCTTGACATCAGCGTTTTCAAGCCTACTTTTCGGGGAAAAAAAAAACAAAAAAAACACCAAAAAAAAACAAAAAAAAACGTTGTTTTTCCATAATGACAAAAAAACAACTCCTTTTCAGAAGTAAGCCTACTTTTCGGAAAGAAAAAACGTTTTTGTTTCCCATAATGACAAAAAAACCTCCTTTTCAGATGTCAAGGCTTGACATCACCGTTTTCAAGCCTACTTTCCGGAAAACCGTTTTTTCATATGACAAATACCTCCTCAAATGCCAAGGCTGGACATACCCACTGCAACCTCAGCCCAGGGGCTCGTGGTCCTCCACTAAGCCGCTGGACAGGAGCTTCAAGTGCCTGGCGTCGGGAGTCCAAGGAGCGCGCCCCTGGGTCGTTTTTTGGGCGTGGGTCAAAAATAGAAGTCTTGTTCTGGGAAGTGGAACCAAAAAATAACACCTGCGGGTTCTGGTGGTTTGATTTTGACCCGTACCCATTTGTCCTAGGTCCTCCAAATTTGAAAGGTTAGAAAAATGGTACTCTTTTTTTCTGTAGTCGATCTTAGTTGGGGAACCCTCCCCCAACAAAGGGTAAGTGGGTGCCCTTGTATTGACCTCCCTTTGTGCCCTTTCGTTTGGTTCCGTTCGGTGTACCGGCTTCTGTTGCTCTTGTTCCTCTCGGCTTCCCGAATCTGATTTCCCTGCTCCTGGTATTCCTAGCGTTTGGTGGCGCTGTTTCGGTTCCCATCTTCCGTTTTTGGCTTTGGCGAGGGCGGTCTCCCGCTGTCAAAGGGCTTTCCCGTCCTGGCTTCACTTCTTTCTTTCTGGTTGCTATGTTTTAAGTTTCCCTTGCTCGGTTGTGCTGCTGCTATCTTCCACATTCCACCAACAGGTTTCCAATTCATGGAATGTGGCCCTGTTCGCCCCGGACGTGGTCAGTAGACATTTCGAAACCACGGTCGCACCAGCAGCAAATAACCCTGACACCGTGATGGTATTTCCCTTTCAACCCGACAAGAAACAACCTCACCAACAAGAACACTGTCCAAAAAGGGATGCAAGCACGCGCAGAGACATCCTCATGGGAGCAAACGCTACAGACGCGACCTCCCACGTCTTTGGGGCAGTCGAATATGTAACATGCCGGTCCCGGAAGAGTGCCCTTGGTCTTTGAAGGTTTGGGGCTTGTGGCATATTCGCGCTCTGCATGTTGGACAACGTGTGCAATTATATAGCCCCCCCCCCCCAAAAAAAAAAAAAAACAACAACAACCAACAAAACAGGTTGTGGGGGTCAACAACAACAACAGGGCCACCCATGCTGTGCATGGCCTAGCGGATGATTCCTGTATTCAAATCGGTGTTCATTTAAACTTGGGAAATTAATGGAGCGCACGTTTTGATCCTTGGATCCAGATACCAGGGTATCCCAGTTTGGGTCCAGGTCTCTGGTTTTTGGCCCCCGGCCACTCCCGATTTTCAGACAGCATCGCGCCTGTCGAAGATGTCCCCCATCCGGCAGCCTCGTGAGTCTGCTCCGCAGGCAAGGTGCGTCACGTTCCTGGATTGAAACTCAAGAGCAACTCACTTCCCATCGCGTTTGGCCAAAATTTCGAAACTTCTCTCCGCCATTTCCACAAATTCCTTGGTCAGATCTATCTAAAGCCAGAGTCATCCTCAAACCCCGGAATTAAAATGGTCGTAATCCCAGAGCCATGCTAGAATTAAGACGCCGGACATTTCCGCAGCCCTAAGGTTTTGAACCACCTCAGGTCACCCGGGAACCTGAGATCAAAACCCCGGAAGTGGCCCCTTGGGAGCCATCTCAGCGATCCGATCAGAGCTTCGCGTTTTGGGGGGCCGGGCAGAAGGCGAAACCCCAAAGACGGGTTGGGTGGGGCGCCTCGAAAAAAGTGGCCCGAAAGGTGAGCCTTCAGGCCCCGTCCGATTTTTGATGTTTCCGAAAATAGGGGGCTTTCAGGATTAGAACCCCAGTGGGGCTCGAAAGAAATATGTGGCCCAAAAGGCCGAGCTTGCTTTTTTTTTGCTTTGAGGAGTCCCGGAAGCACCGAGTTTTTATGGGGGGGGTTTGGAGGAATCGAACCGGTTCGAGAGCCCCCCACAAGTGCGGAAGCACTTGGCTCCGCTTGGCTCCGCTCGGCCATTCCAAGCCTTGGGACTGGGGACTGCGTGCGGAAAGTCCAATACGTCGAGAGCAGGGAACTGTGGTGAGTAAGCCTGCACCACCCAAGAAATCCGGGAATGAGTCCCATGTAAAGACCAACAAACAATGGTTTCAACCATGGTTTCTTAGGTGGTGCGAATTGGATTTCGTCCACCCACAGTAGAATTCTTAGAAAGTGGTGAGTAAGCCTGGTGATAACTTGACTTATTAAACATGGCTTTTGTGGGGTATAACCAGGCTTACTAACCACCTAAGTGCCCTCCCCCTCTAAGTGTATGTCCTTTTCAAACGTCCCAGTAGGACCAATTCAACTCGGTCCACCGAATTACTTGGACAAATTACTGTACGTTACCAACCAGGAGTTAGACATCCACAATTCAGGACTATCCATAAATCAAGGGCTAACAACCCTTTTGTGAAGGTCTGAAATAGAAGCCACTGGCAAACCATCCATGTTGAAATGTCCTCCCACTCTATGACAGGGCCACGCACCAGCAAGTCCAAAATAACTAGAATGGGATTGCGGGTAGTTTAAACCCAATTTTCTGCTGCGCTCATGGGGAGTATACTACTGGGTCCATCCGCTGGGCAGGATGCATCTTCTTGCACCCCCCCCCAAGAAAAAACAAACAAAGAGAGAACAACAAAAAAAATACCAACAAAGAAAGACCAACGAAGAAAGAAAGAAAGAAAGAAAGAAAGAAAGAAAGAAAGAAATAAAGAAAGAAACAAAAAACAAACAAACAAACAAACAAACAAACCAAACAAACAAACAAACAAACAAACAAACAAACAAACAAACACATGGCAGTGCCAGAGGGGCCTAAAGCAGCACTCGCCGATCTGCGCCAAGTCTCTCCATCTGCGCCGCTAAGGGCAGGTCGCTGCTAAAGTCCCGATGCACATGGCCTCGGGCTCCGTGCCAAAAGCTGCCCGCGTGCCAAGGGCTTTGGTCACACAAAAGGTATGCAAGCCATAAGGTTGTCAAGTTGGTTATTCGGCTTGGGGTTGAAGGCAACTTCCCCAGATTTCTAGGGGTTGATTCCTTGTCCATTCTTTCAGCCATCGTTCTTTTCATGAAGCAGCCATTTCCCCAGGGTTTTTGGTGGTTTGCGAGAAAAAGGAGCCCTGGAAAGAATGGGGAAATGGGGAAGGAAGTTACCCTTAGAAAGCAATATATAAGGTTGTCAAGTTATTCGGTTTGTAGGATACTTTCTTTATTTGGATAGATTATTGGGTTAGGCAATCAGGTTATTGGGATATTGAGTCCTTGAGTTCTTAGATTCGTATGGGTGGTCGGTGTGTAGGCCGTAGGTGATTGAGCTAGTTGGGGCCAAACTGGAGGTTATTAGGTCTGTAATCCAAGCAACAACTAACCAGGCGGCCAAGTAAAGCACCTATCTAAGGAGGTCTGGCTTGGCATGTTGTTTGTCATCTAAGGAACAAACTCCTGGCAAATGCACAGGACAGCCAAAACCCTTGTACTTTGCAAGCGATGAGCTTGCAGAACAACTGAGTTTAGGGTTTGACCTACAAGAGGGCTGGCTTTTCCAAAGACCTTGTCAGCGAAGAACAACAACTCCCTTTCCTGGGCCCGTTTTCAGATCCGCTAAAAGTGACTCACTTTGAGTGGGGTAAATTCGGAAACACGAAACGCAAGGCTAAACCGCTCAGGGGCTGGGGGCCACCCAGGATGCTGGCAGAAAAGCGAATCCTTTTTGGGGTTGAGAGCCCAAACGAAACGGGGGATGGCTGGACCAGTTTCTTCTAGCTTCGTGACTTGTCTTCAGTTTCTGACCCAAACCTAAGAAACACTTAGAGCGCTCGAGCGCAACTGCCGGACTGGTTGTCAGACCGAGGCCACTGGACTCCAGATTTCAACTGGCAGCTCTTCCATCGAAGACGTCCCTTGGCAAAGGTGTGTTTTTCTCCAACAAGGTCCTCCAGTAGAGAGGTCAGAATAAGGGTACCCACTTTTGTTCTGTCTATTTTAGTGGGGGAACCCTCCCAACCAAAAAAGGGTAAAAGGGCTCTGCTGCAGGACCTGGCCAATAGTGATGGATTCCCTGTAAACGGTAACAGGAGAAAACCAAATGTTCTTGGGCAACTGGAAGACTTATGGACGCTGATTTATGTCGCCACTAGTGGACAAAGTCCAGCTGCGATTAATGAAATCCTGTGCAATCCCGCCAATTCCAACTGGTACGCTTGTGGATTTTGTCCATCCCCATGGCCATCGCGGACTGATGCCGCTGGTTGTTGAGGAAAGAAGATCTCCGGGGTCGGTCGCTTCACGCTCGATGCGCTATCGCTCGGCGTGTATGAGGTTTGCTATAGTTGGAGCAATAAGGGTTGACTCAAATGATCTTGCTATAGGGGCCTGAATAATTCGTCAGACTGGGGTTGAGGTGAACTCTAAAGCTAGGCAGCAGTAAACCAGTATAGCCTGCTTGGACTTTTCTTCAGGTCCTTCTCCTTTGAGTTTGGACTCACAACTGTTCACCTGTTCACCTGTTGGGGACACTAAAACTGGACTACACATGGACAACCAAAAGGTCATTTGGCCATGGGTCAAAAGCCAAATCGGTTAGCCCCGGTGAACATCAACCAATCCAACCACTAAAATAGGTAGCCTAAAATGGGTGGTGAATTCAATTACCAACCAAATTGGGATCCCATTGGTTTTGACAACCACAGTCACTTCAGGTCGTTTCGATTTGGGCTGTCTAAGTCTCGCCTTGCTTCCCATCCCTCTCAGACCCTTCTCCAGCCGGAGCTGATCTTGCCAGCACCTCCTGGCCTGCATTTTCAACGTCCAAAATCCCCTTGGTACGGTGAAAGAAGAAGCAGTTGGGGGGTGCTGGAGGGACCGAACATCTACCAGATGTCGGGACCAATAGAGAAGCTCGGTGGATTGAAAAAAACAACTTACAGAAAAGAGAAAAAAAAAAAGAAGAAAAAAGAAGAAGAAAAAAAAACACGCACGCACACACACACACACACACTCAGACTCAGCCCATCCATTGCAGCCTCCAGCCCCGCCTGTAAGCAAAGCCACCAGGCGCCCGCTGGGCGCGCTGTGACTCTGCACCAACCTCGGTTCGAGTTCCGAAGTCCAGTCGGCTCGTACCATGGTCAGCTTCCCCCGAGTTGATTGGAGCCCGGTGGTTTGGCGGTTTGGGCGTGGCTTCTTGCCCATTTGCCCTCTACAAGAACCAGGGCTTCAAATCCCGATCCAAGCCAACTCCCATGGAAGAGAACACAAAAAGCGACCTGGAGCCTCAAACTACCCTGAAACATCGGGTCAGCGGCCAACAAAAAGAAGGAGGCTAGTTTCAGGGCGCAGGTACCCTCTTGCGGATTGACATGGAACTTAAAAGCCATGGACTTTTGGAGGAACATGTTCGTGCCCCTTTTTGGGGTCAGTTAATTTTGAGGGGGAGTAAAGTCCATGCACCCCGAAAGAAAACGCGAAATGGTGACTGGTCATTTGGGCCCGTCAGAGTTAGGACCAAGTCCGGAGGGGTGCTTGGCTTCTTCTTTTCCTTCCAAGACACCTTTGGGGCTCAACCTCCGCCCCTTTCTGGATGCTTAATAAGGAACCAAAAAAAAAATGACGCGAAAGGCATGGCATTGTTCCCGAAAAACCCTCTTTGGCTTACATGGCCTTGCCAATTTCTGGCTGCCTCTGCCAAATTGAACTGCTTCACATAAGGAACGCCAAAAAGGAAACCAATTGCGAGGAATTGGTCCTTCACTCTGAGACACACCCGCATGGTCATCATCAGGCCCGGGACCCAAAGACGCCTGGATTTTAACCACACACGCTCCAGGCAGCTCTTCAGTCAGTGTACATTAAAACCCCTCAGAAAAGACGCCCCCGCCAGTCTTCACCTCATTTTCCGCAGATGCGCTTCTTTACCGCCCCAAACTCATCTGATTCAGAGCCCTAGCAAAAGCCATTGCAGACTGGTGAGACGTCACAAATACTGACCAGCCTACATTCGCGCTTTCTAGTGCAAATAACAACATATTCAAGCATACCCGCCCTCCCACTAACATAGCATTTGTGACACGGCAACATTTCCTCATAAAGGGCGCCCCCTGTCAGGTGCCATGGCAACACAGTGACCTCCTTAAAGCTTGCCTTCCCCCCCCCCGTGAAATTGCCATGTGCAAAACAGAACGTTGCCACGCTTTGTTGGTTAATAAAGTAAACTGTTGAAACAAATACACCAGCATAGACCCCAGATAGCAGTGCTTGCACAACAGCACCTCCAAACCCCGAAGAACGCCCCAAGCAAAACCCGGCCGTCAATCGAGCAAAAATGCGTCCGCACCATCATCCTGAAGAGCACCCCGAACAGCACCCCCAAGACACCCAGCCGTCAATCTTGCGAAATTCAACCAGCACCCCAAACAGAATCCCAAACCACCACCTAAGCTGCATGCCCCCTTGCAATGCAAACATGCGCCTGCACCGTCACCTGCATGCCCGACAGCACCCGAGCGTCAATATCGCAAAGATACGACCGCACCGTCACCAGCACCTCAAATCCCCACAAACTGCGTCCCACAGCCATCAGGACCAGCACCCCAAACTGCATTCCCCCCTGCGTCCTACCTGCAAACTGCAAAAATGTGCGCGCAACGTCACCCCCCAAAACAGCACCTGCACAAGCACCCCAAACTGCATGCCCCCTAGCACCCTACCGTCAATCTTGAAAAGATGCGCCCGCACTGCCATCAGCACCTCAAACAGCACCCCAATCAGCACCTACACCAGCTCCCCAAACTGCACGCCACCTAGCACCAGCGCATCAATCTCGCAAATCCCGTTCCCCTCTTTATTAGAAGTTAGAACCCCTATAGCTTTCAGCTATCTGGGGAAAAACAGCAACAAAGGGCGAATCAACGACCATGGGCAAAGCAAACTGCTCAATCCTTGCTTCACATGGCCGTGGGTCAAAAATATGTACCCAAAATGGAACCTCAGTGGAAACATGGACCAAAACCTGCGGTCCAATTCCTGGTTTCATTTCGACCCCATGCCCACATTTCGAAAATCCCTGGTTCCAAAGTCGGAAAGATCCCTCCGCTTCAGATCAGCGCCCAAGGGCTCGATGAACTCGCGGGTGGACTTCAAGTTCCTCGAGCCCCAAGTCGAAACTCTCCGAGCGAACTTTTCTCCGATCGAGCAAAGAGGCGGCCACCGATCGAGTCACTTGCTCGAAACGCCATCCTTATGGCTTCTGTCAGGGCACGAAGGGCACGAAGGCATTTGCCGCCCGGCCCCATTTGGTGCGCAAAACCACCATACTAAGTGTTGTGAGTCACTTGCTCAAAACCGATCGGTACAAAAATGGTCGTAATCCCAGAACCATCCCTAATGGGCAAAAATATCCCATGATTAAGGGTAGGTGAGTCACTTGCTCAAAACCCGGTATTAAAATGGTCGTAATCCAAGAACCATGCTTCAAGAATTAGAAAGGCGGAAATATCCGCAACTATTTATGGCGAGGGGATTGTCCCTTACTAACCGGATCATCTACCAAGGTTTTGATTGTGGCTCACCTGTTTCCAAAGTCCAGGAAATCAGCAAGTGACCTTTGAAATTGACAGGGGACGATATACACCATGTTCATTTCAGCAAATGGAAGGATCGATTCCATGGAAACCCTAAGTGTCCATCACCCCAGAATGGCACAGCCCTTCCAACCATTGCAACAATGGCTTGGTTGCTACAACCACCTACCTTTACCTAGCTTCATCATCTAAATCAGGTCCTTGCCATTCTTTGCTGGCGGTACCCCGAGGGCAAGCTGGTCGCAAAACGACAAGTGAGCATCTGTTAGGCACAAGCGAAACCGTTGGAACACCCGTAGTTTGCAAAGCATTTGGAAGGGTCGAACAGCTGCAGTGGACACAACTCGTCGTGTGGTTGTCATATACATCCGAATGATGCTTGGCTCAGTTTGGACCTTGGCAAAACATGGCCTACTACAGCTGTTGAGTGGGAAATGACTGTCATTGTTCAAACTGCTAGAAGGATCCAAAAGTAACCGTGATTTGAACTCCCATCACTAAAAGAAACCCCAGGAACAGGTTAATAGCCCCAGTATGCCCCAGTCATTTATTCTCGCTTGGCGGCTTGACGGGAACACGGCAGTACTATAAACAAACACCTGCTTGATTAATCACCGCTCCCATTTCAAAGGGACAGTCTTGCGTTTTGGAGGAAACGGCATGGACATGACTCCTGGTTTAGTCCGGCATCAAAATGATCCGCGCTTAAGCTGAATGTCAGCATCCCAGTGTGAACCAGTGTGATTCTGGCTTAATCAACCATAGCAGCTGCGTGCCCCATGGATTCGAACTCCTGCGCTCATACTTGGGTCTTCCATTTGGTCACTTTTTGGGGCTCTGGGCATTTTTTGCTCGTTTCAGATTTTGAGCGGAAAAACACAAATGAGCGGAAATCTTCAATTGGCATGATTTGGCAAGTTGTCTCCCGGAAAATGAGCGGAAATCGGCGGGAAATGACATCGGCGGGAAATGAGCGGAAATGTGCGGACAAGCACCAGAACCACTTTCCAAGCGTTGTCTTTCGAATTGAGTGTTTTTGGGTGAAATGAGCGTTTTTGTTTTGCTCGAAACAGGAAAATCCAGAAAAAAGTGCCCACGGAAGACCCAGGTATTTGCCCCCGGCAAAGCGCATGGATCCAAATGGCTTGAATGGAGCAAACCTGTTAGACGCTGGCAGGGTTGGCTTTTTGAGAACCAAACTGCGGCGGCCACGTAGGAAGTTTGTCACTGCGTTTGCCTGGACAAATTTGTTTCCAACATTCACCTGGAAAAGCTTCCCTTCAGAGAAATCTGTGCCTTTTCACAGCTTCTAGAAGCCCCGTATGCTTCTAGGCCCTAGATGTTCCTGACGTGATTGGAAGAACAAGCCCGTGTCCCCGAATTGAACCTGTAACACATTGAGAGAGGCGTATTCGGATCGCGTCAAATTTGTGGAGCAAAACCCACAAATTCATTCACCCTCCTTTTGTGGTTTCTCCGTCGTATACTTCTGGCCAAATAGAAACGCAAAAGGGCTCCATTTCCCAAAAGGAGTTTCCTGGATCCACACATGGGTGACCTGGGTGAGTTTGTCGGGGTTCATTCCAATAATCTGGGCAGTATCCATCCCTATATGGATGCTCGGCCAAATTAGTAAGTGGTTAGTCACTTGGAGTATAACTGTATAACCCCCTAATAACAATGCCAACCCCACTCAGGGGACTTTCAAGTGGGCTAGAAAGCTAGGTTGTCAACAACCTATTAAGTCGAACTAAAGGAGGCAATTCTCCAGATTCCCTTTGGTGGACCTGATTTTACGACCGTGTTGGAATTGAACAACGTCTGGATGTCTGGAACCCTGGAAAAACTTCGCCCCCATGTGAGGGCACACAGAAACCCAGCTGATTTGTCAGCTTCCCTCTAGCTGGTGGCTTGTTCTTTTTGAGGCGTCCCGGGGGTTTCCCATTTACCTACAAGCACCAGGGGTGCTCAAACATTTCAAGCCCTTTCCAACCCTTAGTATTGTAGCAGCGCAAAACGTGTTCTTTGCAATCCCGTACAAACAAACAAAAACGGAACCCCACCGAACAGAACGTGCCAACAACAGGCGAAGCGCTGCCAACGCCAGGCTTACCTCATGGAGTTTGCCAGGGCCCAAACTTGGTTACTTTCTGCTCCCCTGCTAAAAGTTTAACTGTTAGTGAATGGAAAACCCATCAGTTGGCAAAAATGACAGTTCTAACATCCAAGCAAAATGCACCATGCAATGCAAAAAACCCTGCCCAAAACCATCCCAAGGTCCTCCAGTAGAGAGGATAGAAAAAGTTGGTTCCCACTTTTCTCAGGACGTCTATTCTAGTAGACTAACCCTCCCAACCAAAAAAGAAACGGCTCAAAATTGCACCTAGCTGGAGGGAACTAGCTGAAAAAAAACAGGCAACAAAAACACCCAGCCCCAAAAAGGGGCTCAAAAGGGCACCAGTTCCTGGACCTACGAATCCCAAAGCCGGCACCTCCGGCGTCCGAGGCTCGTGGCCGGCCAGCGGGGCCGTCCCTCCACCTCCGCGAGCTCATCCGAGGCGAAGCCCCAGGCACGGTGCCCGCAGAGCTCCTCCAGCGATCGATCGAAGTCCTTGGGGTAACGAGAGGAATCGGGTCTCCGCTTGAATTTTCTTGCTTGCTGCAACGACCCCCCTGCAAAAGGTGGACTTCTTGAACTTGGTTGCCAACGACCCCCACTTGAAATTTATTGGCAAAAATGGAGAGAGGTTCGAAAACCAAGTCCACCAACCTCCCGAATTCACCATCACCACCACCAACCTCCCCCAGAATTTGCCATTTACGCAACCTCTAGTTGCTGAAGTCACTTGAAATCTTGGCTAGTCACTTGGGGTATAACATGTAACCCCCTAACAACAATGCCGACCCCACTAAAAAGACTTTTAAGTGGATTATAACCTGTTGCCAACTTGGTTGCTGCAACGACCCCCCTGCAAAAGGTTTTTCACTTTTTGGGGGTTTAGTGGAAAACACCAATATTTCAACCAAAAAGTTAAATTCTAAAGATCCAACCCAATAGCAGTCACGTGAAATGGAGAGTCTGTTAGGCTTGATTTGTCTGGCCTGTCCCCTGGATTAGGCTAGATTTCCTGGATTAAATGACAAAGCTGGGGTCTCCTCCACTTGAAAATGGGGAGAGGAAAACCCTCGTCCACAACCTCCAGTTGCTGAAGTCCCACTGAATTCGACATGTTACTTCTACTTTTCAACTGCAGAGCTCCCTTGCCGGACCTGGACATAAAACATCCATTTCCGTTAAACCCCCCCTAAAAACCACATATTGCCAGTAGTGATAGATTCCCTTTAAAACCAACCGGGGAAAATAACAAATGATCTTACGCAAATGGATGACAACCAGCACCCGGGCTCAACCAACTGCTGCCTTTTGGGTACTCGTGCCAAGCGAATTTTGGCTGCACAGGTGAACAAGCCGGCAAGTCAGTGAGTGCTGGAAGGGTCCCTAATCTTATGATAAACACCATGTAAAAACAAAAACACAAATCTCAATCTGAAACCCAGAGATTGATTTCTGCAACCAGTTCCTGGGTGTAAGTCGTCTCAGCTTTGAAATGGAACCCTGATTGTAGGTTCAGTAAAAAAAACAGGTAAAACGCCCAGAAATACGTTGCGTGGAACTTGGGGTCGAATGGGCATCCTCTTCACAAGAAAGCTGGTTGAGACGTCGAGAGGCAAAAGGTCCTGCAAACTCCCTTTGGTAGATTTGTCCACAGCAAACCGAACAAAAAGCCCTGCAAACTCTCATCGGGATCTCCTTTCACCCAAATATGGACCCTGAAACTCTCAGGTCTTACTTTTGCCCAGTTTCCTGGACATGAACGCTTCACCTGCACACCTGCGAACAAAAATTTGGGAGACCACAAAGGGGAAATCCTTCCCCCGTGGCCATTGGGCCTTCCGGACCGAGTCAGCCAGTTCTTTACTCACTTGCCCCGGGACCCAGAAATCAAAGGCGATCACCTGCACTGCTCCACTGGACCAAAACGGGAAAACCAAAAGGTCAGAAGGTCGATTCAGTTTTGGGCAACTGGGTTTAGCTTGGCATCCAACTTTGGGGGACCATTCCAAAAACAAACATCTTCCAAGCCGCATGGGTTCTTGTCGATGACCCCCGGAAAAGAAAAAAAAGAAGAAGACGGAAAAAAACAAAAAAAGGGGCCGACCTTGGGTGCGTGTCAAACAAGAAATGGCCTACGAAATCAACCATGGACTTCGCCCGGCTGCCTTTCAAACCATAAAACTGCCACCCCTACGGCCCCACCCCTCCCCCCCAGCGAAATTTTGGGTTTGGAGGCTCCAGTCCGGAGCCTCCAAGATTCCTTCGACCCACTCCGACCCCCGCGGACTCGGCTCTCTCCTTGGGCGGCAGGTCCACACCTGACAGGCGGAACCCTCCGAGCTCCAAGCAGCAACCGAACCTCTGGTTTTCGTTTTTTTTTTTTTTTTTATTCCAAACCACTTGTGTCAGAAATTGGTCCTTCTTCTGGTTTTCGTGTTTTTTTTTTTATTCCACTTGTGTCAGAAATTGGTCCTTCTTCTGGTTTTCGTGTTTTTTTTTTTTTATTCCACTTGTGTCAGAAATTGGTCCTTCTTCTGGTTTTCGTTTTTTTTTTTTTTTTCCAAACCACTTGTGTCAGAAATTGGTCCTTCTTCTGGTTTTCGTTGTTTTTTTTTCCAAACCACTTGTGTCAGAAATTGGTCCTTCTTCTGGTTTTCGTTTTTTTTTTTTTTTTCCAAACCACTTGTGTCAGAAATTGGTCCTTCTTCTGGTTTTCGTTGTTTTTTTTTCCAAACCACTTGTGTCAGAAATTGGTCCTTCTTCTGGTTTTCGTTTTTTTTTTTTTTTTCCAAACCACTTGTGTCAGAAATTGGTCCTTCTTCTGGTTTTCGTTGTTTTTTTTTCCAAACCACTTGTGTCAGAAATTGGTCCTTCTTCTGGTTTTCGTTTTTTTTTTTTTATTCCAAACCACTTGTGTCAGAAATTGGTCCTTCTTCTGGTTTTCGTTTTTTTTTTTTTTTTTTCCAAACCACTTGTGTCAGAAATTGGTCCTTCTTCTGGTTTTCGTTTTTTTTTTTTTTTTTTTTCCAAACCACTTGTGTCAGAAATTGGTCCTTCTTCTGGTTTTCGTTTTTTTTTTTTTTTTCCAAACCACTTGTGTCAGAAATTGGTCCTTCTTCTGGTTTTCGTTTTTTTTTTTTTTTAATTCCAAACCACTTGTGTCAAAAATTGGTCCTTCTTCTGGTTTTCGTTTTTTTTTCTTTTTTTCCAAACCACTTGTGTCAGAAATTGGTCCTTCTTCTGGTTTTCGTTTTTTTTTTTTATTACAAACCACTTGTGTCAGAAATTGGTCCTTCTTCTGGTTTTCGTTTTTTTTTTGTTTTTTTAAATTCCAAACCACTTGTGTCAAAAATTGGTCCTTCTTCTGGTTTTCGTTGTTTTTGTTTCTTTCTTCCCAAACCAGTTGTGTCAAAAATTGGTCCTCCAAACCACTTGCGTCAAGAATTGGTCCTTCTTCTGTTTGGGGTCCCGGCCCGTTTTGCGGGTGGATTTAAAGGAAGACCAGGAGGACGCACCCCTCCCCCCGGCCCTATTTTACGGGCACTGCGTGTAGAGACAAAGCCAAGTACAGCCCACATATCACCAAGCAGTGTGAGCATCCCAGAATAAGGATATGTCAACACTTCAGCTCAGGCTCAAGAATCATTGACCCTGATGAATACCCCATGTCGAGTCAGGATGCGATTCGTCCAAGGGCGAATCGGTTCATAGCACAAGGTCAGCCACCGATTTCATGTTTCTGAGCGTTGCTCTGACTTGCCAAAGAACACATCAACAATGATTTGTTGAAAGTCTGGTCCATGTTCAACCCTGAGTCAACCCGAAATTTCAGGCCTGCCGTCAAACCCAGGGTTTGTTCACAACCGTCTGCATGGTTTACAAAAATAAACACATACCAAGTCCGGACTTTTTGCTTACCATTGGGTAACAAATACGTGACAGGACATGAGTTGAAGAGACAATGTCAGGTCCAACGTTTTCAAATAAGAACTGAATCCCAAAATAGATGGCCTACTTACATCGCAGCGTTTCCAGATGACGTTTACTTCCCAACCCTTGGTGTGGTAGCAACTAACTTCGTTTTTTGCAACCCCCGACTAAACGTGAACAGCAACAAAAAACTTCAGAAGGGTTCATATGGGCAGTTCTCAAAATAGGATACCCTCAAGTTGGTTTCTTTCTGAGAGATGCCGAGAGGATCCACCATTTTGAGAAACTCCCATATTTAGCCAATTCGAAAAACCATGGCATGCGTCAAAAAATACTTGTTCCCCCCAAAGCACGGGGACTTTTCAGCAATCTTGCAGGGAGATTTGGGGAGTTCCCCATGTCCATCCCAAAGACTGTAGGCAAATCTGGACATTTCGACCAAACCTATAAGCACTAGAAGACCCTGGCTGACCTGCCGAGACAATCCAGATCACACGCGAAGCACCGCTAGAAACCGAATTGTTTACGGCCACTATTTTTACAAAACAAGTCTAAAGGCACAGAATGGGGTTGTGGGGTGCTTAACCAAAACAAGTCATGATAGGACGAAACTCTTGGTAAGAGATTTCTCCTGAATCTCTGCGCCTTTGGGGGATGCCTGACCATAGTGGGTGGTTGAGAAATCCATTTCTCACCACCGTTCAGAAAGCCTGCAATGATGATTCCATTGTAAATTCCAACAAACAATGGTTTCTCATGGTTTCCCAGGTGGTGCGAATTGGATTTCGTCCATCCACAGTATTACCTCCGGAAACCGATAGAACATCAACCATGGGTCTCAAGATGTTGCATGATTCGCTGATGAACATCACGCCAGAAAGCAAGTCACTTTTTCACTTTGCCCCTCTTGGATGCTCGGCCAAGTGGGTCCTGAGTGCTTAGCCATTTAAGGTATATCACCACAAGAGTAATGCCACTTGGGGGGACCAGGCGGATGTACCAACAGCTTTTTAACTTGGCCTAATACCCAAGCAAGGGCAGTGTTTTGTGTTTCTCGGAGAAATCCCGAGGGCCCTTGTGGATACTTTTTGGGACCTCTTGCCTATCCAGTTTGTTTAACAATATGGGTCTGTCTCGAAATCAGGGACGCTAAGCATGAGAAAATGTCTTCCACTCGTTCTCCTTTCAAACCACACAAAGACACACTGTAAGGGCTCCAAAACAAAGAGAGACACACTGTAAGGGCTCATCAATGTGTGCGCCCTGAAGCTTGGCTTCGGCCAGTACAGTCTCATGCCTCCTTATTGTGAGTTGTTGGAGAACACACCCAAATGGTACCATTCAAAAAAGGGTACCTCCCTTCACTAAACTCACGTCCAATTGAGTAAGTCTTCAATCTATATGTAAGTCAACAATGCTGTACAACCTTGCGTTGTTGTGTTGGGCGCACAAAAAAGGGTAGCATCAAAAAAAAACACCCAAATGTAGACACGTCTTTTCTATTTCCATCGGGGCCAACTTTTGACGGAAACATCGCGCCCACCTGGCAGCGCCAGCGGCATGTGCAGCAGCACCACCGCGGGGACGGCCTGGCGAGGGAGTACCCGGATTTTCTCCCTTTTTCGATGGCGTGAATGGGCAACAGGCAAAAGTGTTTGACCTTTTGCAGGGTAAACTTATATTTTGGGGAGTATTCAAGGTTACAGGGTGTCCAAGAAGTGAAAGTCTAAAGATCCAAAGTTTAAGCTGTTGCCGGTGGAACTTATAAACTTATATTTTTTGGGGGGTATTCAAAAGTGAAAGTCTAAAGATCCAACCCAATAGCAGCAGAGAAAAGGCGCCGAAGCTTTCGATTTACTCAAATGGTCCAGACCCAAAAAGCATAAAGTCTAGGCATTCGCGAAACGAGTTGCTGGTGGGGTCCAACAAAAAGACTGCCACCTAGTGAAGGTCCAACAAAAAAGGCTGAGCTTGCAGATTAGCCCCCCTGCCTGTCGACTCTGCCTCAGTGATCTAATCTGCTAGCTGTTCTAACCCGGTCAGAATGAACTCAGTCTAGTCCTCACGTGACTGAATGACCCTGCAACCAATCCTAGTACGTGGAATTCACGGAGAATTGATCACCACTCAGTACACCAACGGCACCTTGTTTTAAAGAAAAGGAAATAGAGGGGCCCCTGTCAAATTCGGACAAACCCCGGCCGGCGCCCCTGTTTTGGCAGCGACACCGTCTCCGAGAAAAAACAAAAGGAGAAAGGGTAGCGCTGGGTGTCTGGGCAAATGAGACACGCAAAAAAGTACGAATGCTTCCCTAAGAGTACATGGACATGTTGCGGGACTTAACAGGTATCACCTTTTGCCACAAGGTGGTCATAGTTGTCAGCCTGGATCTCCCCAACTCAAATGTCGATGAATTTGCTGGTCTCACTTCCTGAGTGGATTGGCCAACAAAAAGTCCAAAGTTTTAGTTGGCGCTAAAATGGTGATCCCAGCAGTTTAAAGTCCAGGGGCTCAGGAAGTGAGTGGTGGTTTCCTAGCTAAAACGATCGCCACGTTTGGAGGTTCCAACAAGGGAAATGGCTCGGAAACCAAGCCATTGGACCCTTGCTTTCCGGAGGTTCTGCGGCTTAAGAAGCGAAGGATTCCACCAGGCTAGGGGCAATTCTTAACCCAGGGATCCGGATCGTTCTAGAAAAACACCAAACACCCTGGGGAAATGGTGATCGGTAATTGAAAAGAACGATGGCTGAAAAGAATGCACAAGGAATCAACCCCTGGAAACAGGGTGTCCGGACCAGAAAATCCATTTTGCAAGTTGTGCCCAAACTATCAAATTTGTGATAACTTCTTTATAAAAAGGCAAGGTGAGTCAATCACACAAAGGGGGTTGCCCACAACCAACCCTGATCCTCTTTAGTGTGATTGTTTTGGGGTCCTCTTTAGTCTTCAACTGGTTTTGGGGGGGCCCTGACATTCCCAAACCAAAGCCTGAGCCTTTTACTTTTAAGGGTGGCTCATCCTAAGCTCCCCCCAGCTCAAAGGTTAAAGGCCTGAGGTCTAGGAAATCCATTTTGCAGGTTGTGCCCAAACTATCAAATTTGTGATAACTTCTTTATACAAAGGCAAAGTGAGTCAATCACACAAAGGGGGTTGCCCGCAACCAACCCTGATCCTCTTTAGTGTGATTGTTTTGGGGTCCTCTTTAGTCTTCAACTGGTTTTGGGGGGGCCCTCTTTTACTTTTAAGGGTGGCTCATCCTAAGCTCCCCCCAGCTCAAAGGTTGATCTGTTTTGCAGGGTGCCCAAACTATCAATTTGTGATAAGTCTGAGTCAACTGGATCCTCTTTTGTGATGTTTTGGGGGGCCCTGACATTCCCAAACCAAAGCCTGAGCCTTTTACTTTTAAGGGTGGCTCATCCTAAGCTCCCCCCAGCTCAAAGGTTAAAGGCCTGAGGTCTAGGAAATCCATTTTGTTGTGACTATCAAACTTCTTTATACAAAGGCAAAGTGAGTCAACAAAGGGGGTTGCCCACAACCAACCCTGATCCTCTTTAGTGTGATTGTTTTGGGGTCCTCTTTAGTCTTCAACTGGTTTTGGGGGGGCCCTGACATTCCCAAACCAAAGCCTGAGCCTTTTACTTTTAAGGGTGGCTCATCCTAAGCTCCCCCCAGCTCAAAGGTTAAAGGCCTGAGGTCTAGGAAATCCATTTTGCAGGTTGTGCCCAAACTATCCAATTTGTGATAACTTCTTTATACAAAGGCAAGGTGAGTCAACAAAGGGGGTTGCCCACAACCAACCCTGATCCTCTTTAGTGTGATCGTTTTGGGGTCCTCTTTAGTCTTCAACTGGTTTTGGGGGGGCCCTGACATTCCCAAACCAAAGCCTGAGCCTTTTACTTTTAAGGGTGGCTCATCCTAAGCTCCCCCCAGCTCAAAGGTTAAAGGCCTGAGGTCTAGGAAATCCATTTTGCAAGTTGTGCCCAAACTATCAAATTTGTGATAACTTCTTTATAAAAAGGCAAGGTGAGTCAATCACACAAAGGGGGTTGCCCACAACCAACCCTGATCCTCTTTAGTGTGATTGTTTTGGGGTCCTCTTTAGTCTTCAACTGGTTTTGGGGGGGCCCTGACATTCCCAAACCAAAGCCTGAGCCTTTTACTTTTAAGGGTGGCTCATCCTAAGCTCCCCCCAGCTCAAAGGTTAAAGGCCTGAGGTCTAGGAAATCCATTTTGCAAGTTGTGCCCAAACTATCAAATGTGCGATAACTTCTTTATAAAAAGGCAAGGTGAATCAATCACACAAAGGGGGTTGCCCACAACCAACCCTGATCCTCTTTAGTGTGATCGTTCCTAGGTCCTGGGAAGTCTTCAACTGGTTTTGGGGGGGTCCGGAAATTCCCAAACCAAAGCCTGAGCCTTTTACTCTTAAGGGTGGCTGATCCTAAGCTCCCCCCAGCTCAAAGGTTAAAGGCCTGAGGTCTAGGATGTCCATTTTGCAAGTTGTGCCCAAACCACCAAATTTGTGATAACTTCTTTATAAAAAGGCAAGGTGAATCAATCACACAAAGGGGGTTGCCCACAACCAACCCTGATCCTCTTTAGTGTGATCGTTCCTATGTCCTGGGAAACCTTTAATAACAAAACACATCTCCAGGCCCAAGAAGCTCTGCGAGCCAACTGCACCACCTTGCAGGCAGCTGGCTGGACCACCCGCAGTGAAGGCCAGAGCGCCGGCATGCGCCTTGCAAATTTGGTTGCCCTCACTGAGCCTTCGAGGTCTTCGATCGTCCTCAGCGTCCTCGAGTTTCTGCCCAAGCAACCTAGTTGCTACAAGTGAATGTCCATGCGGACATGTGGGAATGGGCCACACATACCTGGCAAGAGCCTTGTTGGTTGGTGGAGCGTGGTTTGTTGCTCCTTCACACCCAAGCATTCCACTGGCCTCCCCAGCCTGCCATCAAGGATGACTTCCGTGGGCATCAATCAGCTCTGCCAAGATTTCACCAAATTCTGCGTGGTAGTCATAGCTCGGAGGCCCAGCCGGCCGCGATGGAGCAAGCCTCAGCAACCCAGCATCATAAGACGCTCACTTGGCAGCGCCCCCCACCAACCAATCGATGCCATGCAAGTGTTGAGCCCATTCCGATGGTCTCCGTCCACGTGGAAGTCCGTCAGAACGCCGTGAACACATTCTCGGCGGTGTACATGCCAACGCCAGGAATGTTAGGTGAGGATGCTCTCCACCTCGGCAGCCAGCAAAGGCTGCCCTGACAAGACCAAATCGCGGAACCTCGCAGCCAAAGCAAAGTGCTTGCGCACAGTCTTCACAGAGAAAGCTTGTCGCCGACATACCAAGTAGCTGATGAAACGCACCTCACTCAACGAAGGTCTAGCAAGTAAGGCTCTGCCAAAACATCAGTATTGGAGGTGTCAGGGTTCCAAAATCTCGTGGCTCCACCGTCTTTTCTGTTCCTGCCCCTTGCAACCTCAAAGTTGCAAACGCAAGCCTGCGCATTCCAAACTGGGCCCTCCATGGTTTCGCTTAATCGGCAAATCCGCCTGAAACGAGCGCGTGCGCATAGCCGATCGCGTCGCAATTGGCTGGGCAACTGAAGCCTATATGAGCCCATGCCCACTATAGGCACTTCAGCTCGCAAGTCACCTCGCACGAGTAGTCCAGCGGGCAGTCATACCTTAGACACAAAAGCAAGACCGGAGGACCATTGCCCAGAAGCCACGCTCAGTGCAAAGCCAAGCAGCTGAAGCAGCTCCAACCTGAATCGCTCTCGGTCCACCTCCGCAGCGCGAGCGAGCGAAGCCGCCTCTGCAAGAAGTAGAGGTCGGCATGCCACGCGCGTGGCGCGCCCAGGATCCAGTCATGCTCCCTGGAGCGAAAGCTCACAGGGTGCAGCTGCAGGAGCGCAAAGAGCCTCAGCACAGCACGGTGCTAATTTTGGGTGCCCTCCCATTCAAACGGCAGCCCGCCCTCACCCACAAGGACTACAGAGCCCTGTTTCTTGCGGCGACACAATTTGGAAACTCGCTCAAGGTGGAGCCACGCAGCTCTTCCAAACACACTCGCTGCCCCAAACTTGCACCAAAGGCGGCTTGCCACGCTTCCTTGCGGTCTGCATCGCGACGCCGGCAAGTCAATGGCTGAGCCAGCTTGTGGAAAAGAAAGGCCTTGAAAGATGCCTCAGAAAGCCACCACCTGGAGAGAAGCTTGCTAAACGATACCAAACCTTCTCAAGTTAGCCAGGCCACAGCCGTCAGACCACCAGCGAGCGCCGAATGCGCGTGACTCCCTCTTCCAGAAGCCATCGCCTCGGCATCTTGATGGGCGGAGTCTGCACGACCCTAGGTGAACACCGTAAGGACATGACACTGCAGGGACACTATTGCGCCACCATGTGGCCGCAACATGCAGCGCGTGATGAAGAGAGCCACCACGTCCATCGGCGGGCATGACACAGCCAGCACCACGAAGCTGGACAAACTGACAGCAGCAATCTGCTGCGCGTCAGCCCGCCTCTGCGCAGCTGCCTTGCGTCGTTGGCGGGCCGCCTTGGCCAGCGCACCTCGAAGGGCCGCGAACGAGGGGAAAACAGCCCGCTGTTTTGCCAGCCACGCAAGCTCCCCAGCGCCCTGGGCTGCTGCCGCGTCGGGAGCCTCAGCAAGCAGGCAGAAAACCCTTGTCGTGGAACACGTAGTGCCGCCCAGGTACGTCTTCGCCGCCTTGCGACACTGCGATCTGTACGCCAGAAAGCGCTGATGCAGACGAAGGAGTTCCTCTCGCAGCCGAAACAAGAATGGGTGACAGACACAGGGCGCACAGGGCGTCCTCACCGCTTCGAGCTGGCGCCTGTTTCTGCGGCATGGTGGTCACCGCAGCCTGCACGGCGACACAGCATCACATTCCATGGCGAAGACGGCATGGCGAACAAAGCGGGGCAACGCAGGCTTCCACGAGTAATCGCGCTTGAGCACTGCAGGCAAAGCGGCCGCGCAGCATGTCCCGAGGAGCAGCCAACCGCTGCATTTCAATGAAATATGCTCGCCCTTCGCCGCATATCAGGAAGCGCACTCCGGCCACTACAGCCCGCAAATGAAGACTTTTCAGTAGATGCGCAGCACGTGAAGACCCCTTGCACTTTGGCAACTCCAGCCGGAATATCGCAGATTGTGAAACTTTTCAGTGGAAGTGCAGCACATGAAGCGCCCTTGCACTTTGGCAACTCCAGCTGGAAGATCTCAGGTCGTCCCCTTGCACTGTGGCAACTCCAGCTGGAATATCGCAGATTGTGAAAGCGCAGCACATGCACTTTGGCAACTCCAGCTGGAATTTCATAAATTATGAGCACACATATTGCACAACCAAGTGCACTTTGGCAGCTCAAGCTCACTTTTCAGCACATGTTCCGCGCGCAACCCTTTTTGGTATGTCCGCCACATGGGCTTCGGCCAAGGATCACCCGCAATGAAGCGCAATGGGAGGTAAAGAAATAAAACAAATCCAAGCGATGAACTCGTGCGGCCATTTCGTACACAAGCCGCTCGAAACAGCTGTCTGCGCGCGTTCGGACTGCACGGCACTGTAGAAATGGCTATGGGTTGCAGTATGTTGCCAATCTTGGCGCTATGAGTCACTCCAGTCACCATGCTCGCAATCTGCACCAGGGCAGCTGCGTGACGAGACATGCGGACCTGTTTGGCGGATTTGCCTTGCGTTTTTCTTCAGTCTCACGGGCTGGGGCATTGGTTCCATGGAGGTTGGCTACAAGACACGGCGGAGACATGTAAATCGAGCTTGCACACTTTCGCCCTAGATCGATGGAGGCTCGGCTAGGATGGCACGCCCAGTATCTTGGCTGAACGGTTTACGTGCAATGGTTCAGCATCCATGAGCATGGTCTCTTTGCATGCTCCCAGTGCGAAGACACGAGGACAAACAAATTACCTCAACAAGAAGCACAGCGCTGAGGTTGGGCAAGAAGCAGCAGCCCAGCCTGTGTTTCACCATGTTTTGAGCGGTTTGTTACATTGAATGTGTTTGGATTGGAGTGGATTATGGAGCGGCGCAGGCCTGCAGCCCTTGAATATGCTCTTGAAGCGGGGGCAATGTATGGTGCTAATCCTACCGTGCACTATAGTCGCACGCCAGCAATGGCAACACCCTCCGATTGATTCGCGTTCAGGAGTGTGCTTTTCCCATCTTGATACAAGGACATGGCCCTAATGACAAGACGCACGCTTGCGCAGATGGGGGGTGTGGTGTGCACCTAAGGCCGCGACACTGAGTCATGGCTTCCAAGCGGTTCGTTCCACGTGTGTGTAGTTTCATTCATACATCAAATGTGCTGGCTTCAGGAACCATAGTGAGTAACGATAAGTGGGCAAGTCTCCCAACGTGCCAAAAAATACAAAATGCCCAAAAAGGCCACCAAGTTAACCACAGGAAATAGTTCTGCTAAGGCCTCCTCCCTTGACTTCCCAACAAGCTTGGACCCCAGGCCTGCAACTATGCTTGGTCTGAGCTTGTTCCTCCAGGCTTGCCTCCAGACCAAGTCCCTCTTGAGCCAAACCGAAAGACCCTGAAACCCCACAACAGGGGGCTTAACACGCAGGCCGACCCAAAGGGGAAACAGGAGGTTTAGTTCGCAAGACCGAGATCTCCCCGCCCGGGAAAACCCCTCAAAACGGGGGCCAACCCCGAGAACCGGGGGATTATTCGCAGGCCGACCAAAAAGGAACCGGGGGATTAACTCGCATGACCCAGGCCAGGGACAACATCAATTCTCAAAAGCAGATCTGTCTTTTCCCAATGGAGCAACGCCCACTGTCAGGGGGCATCTGAGGATCTGAGAGTCTGAGTTCCCTCCATTTGAGGGCTGAGAAGTCTGAGTTTCCCCATCCAGCGGCGGATCAGCCCCATTCTGATTTTTCGAACTGCTGCCTCTTCGAGGCCGGTCCCCTATCCATTTTGGCGATTGCCCTCTTGTCCTTGAATCCCTGCCAGTGCTGGAACCACTTTTTGATAATGCTCAGATTCGAAGTGTCCCAGCTCACCTCAACACGCCTTGCCGGATCAAATCCCTCGAAGTTGCTGTTTGTCAGGTTATTCGCTGGCTGGTTTTCGCTTCTGGGCCGCCAGTGCAGCACGCATCGAATATTTTCCTCTTCGCAAGTCTGCAGGTGTTGCATCAATTACTGCAGCGAGCCTTCGTGGACAGCCGGTCTAGGAGATCCCTTTTGCAAGTTGCGCCCAACCATCAAATTTACGATAACTTCTTTACAAAAAGGCAAGGTGAATCAATCAGACAAAGGGGGTTGCCCACAACCAACCCTGATCCTCTTTAGTGTGATTGTTTTGGGGTCCTCTTTAGTCTTCAGCTGGTTTTGGGGGGTCCTGAAATTCCCAAACCAAAGTCTGAGCCTTTTACTTTTAAGGGTGGCTCACCCTAATGTAAGCTCCCCCCAGCTCAAAGGTTGAAGGCCTGAGGTCAGGGAAACCATTTTGCAAGTTGCGCCCGAACTATCAAATTTATGATAAAAAAAAATCAATCAGAAACCCTCTTATAAGGAAATCCTTCAAACAGAAACCCTCTCAGGAAAACCATTGAAAAAGAGACCCTCTCAGAAAAATCCGTCAAATTAAGAACCTCTCAGAACAACCTTTCAAAACTAAAAAACCCAGCCATTCCCCCCACTCACCCAAACTAAGAGCCAAGAGGCAAGGGCCGAGTAGCTCAGCCCAATGTCACTGAACTGGCTCAGCTTGGCTGCCTCAGATGGGAAACTGTCACTCAGTGCAAGCTGAGCCCTTGGTTAATTACTCAAATGCAACCCCACCCTCTCACCTAAGCTTTTTTTTGTTATCTCAGATCAAGCTTGCTCACATTCTCACTTCCTGAGTGGATTTGTCAAAGCATATAATGAGTTAGCCTCCTCTCAACACATGCCTCAGCACTAAAAGTACTTAGAGGGTGCTTAATCCAGAACTCAAGAAGTGAGTTTTTTCAAAAAACTCACTCTTGTGCTGAGCCTGAGTTGTGAACTCAGGGTTGCAGGCTAGCCTTTGGCTGCTCAGCCCTCAGCTTGTTGTATGAGTGCCACCACCTAAGCATAATCTTCCTCAGACAAGTTGGGTGGCTTAGCCTTTGCCTTAGGCAGGCTAGGGGGGGAGCTTCCTTGAGACTGGGCGCTCAATTTGAGAACGCGGGCCTTAGCCTCCACCACCGCAGGCTCAACGCACTCCTCCTCATGGCACTTGCTGAGCTGATGCTTAGCATGACTGAGCTTAGCAGCCATGCCCTCAAGCTCTTCATTCTCAGCCTCCAGCTGGAGATCTTCTCAGCCTCATCCCTCGTGGCTGAACAAGCCTAAGCACACCTAGTGGTCTGCTCAGCCTTTGCAATGTGCTCCTTGACATGGCTGAGCTTCTCACTGATGATGTCAAAGGGCTCAGGCTCCTCCTCAGCCTCTCCTCCTCAGGCTCAGCCCTCTTGCTCTCAGTAGACTTGGAGTGCTGAGAAGGGGGCTCAATAGGGGATCCTCCAAAGATGCATTGTGAGGGAGTTTGAAGCTGCTGCCTTGGGAAATTTGCCCAAGGGAGCCCATCAGCCACTGTGAGTACCTTCTTGTGGTACTCATAGATCTGCTCAGCTTGCCAGCTCCTCTTGCAGACCACGCACCGTGTCTGCCATGGGAGCCTGCTAAGCCAAAGCTTGGTTGTCTTGATTCCTCAGCACCTTACTTGCAAAGAAATCAAACACAGACTTAAATAAGCTGTTGGTGCCTTAAGTACATTACTAAGCAAAGAAAGTAAGCAAGCAAAATGGCCAGCCAAAAGCTTAACGTGTCTGTGTTTGGCAGCTGAGTTGCAATGAGCGCAGAAGATCTCAGGCTCAGCCCAGTGGACCCTGCTGAAGGTGAGCAGGGTCTTAGGGCCCTTGACTGAGCTGGCAAACAAAGCATCAGGCTCAGCAGCAGGAAGAATCACATGGCGAGCAAGCTGAGAACTGTGAGCAGCAAGAAATGGCTGCAGGTGCTCAGCTTCCAAACCCCTCAGCACCCAAACTCAGCTTCAATCACCCTCTCAGGAAACCCCTGCAAGCTTGAAGCCCTTCAGGGAAATCCTTGAAACTAAACCCCCTCACAAAAATCCTTCAAACTAAAGCCCTCTTAGGAAACTCATGCCTTCCCTTCCCATCCCTTTCCCCTCCTCCCCCTCCCCCTCCCCCTCTGTTGCAGCACAGTGGCCCTGAGCAATGATGCCACTGAGCAACAGGAAGCTGAGGAAGCCCACTATCTTCAGGTGCTGCTTCATGGCCTGGGCTGAGGGTTAGTTAAGCTAAGCAAATTAAGCTAAACAAATGCAGTTAAGCCACTCAGCCAGCAGAAAGGCGAAGCACGGGCTGGAGCTAAGCAGAAGCAAGAGCAAGAAAATGGCTAAGGGGCAGCATGGCACACAAACTCAGCTCAAAAGGAAGCTCCAGCAATACTAAATCAAATGGAAACTCAGTTCCAAATCTCAAAAGGAAGCTCCAGCAACACTAAATCAAATGGAAACTCAGTTCCAAATCTCAAAAGGAAGCTCCAGCAATACTAAATCAAATGGAAACTCAGTTCCAAATCTCAAAAGGAAGCTCCAGCAATACTAAATCAAATGGAAACTCAGTTCCAAATCTCAAAAGGAAGCTCCAGCAATACTAAATCAAATGGAAACTCAGTTCCAAATCTCAAAAGGAAGCTCCAGCAATACTAAATCAAATGGAAACTCAGTTCCAAATCTCAAAAGGAAGCTCCAGCAATACTAAATCAAATGGAAACTCAGTTCCAAATCTCAAAAGGAAGCTCCAGCAATACTAAATCAAATGAAACTCAGTTCCAAAAAAGGAACTCAGCAAATCTAAAAGGAAGCTCCAGCAATACTAAATCAAATGGAAACTCAGTTCCAAATCTCAAAAGGAAGCTCCAGCAATACTAAATCAAATGGAAACTCAGTTCCAAATCTCAAAAGGAAGCTCCAGCAATACTAAATCAACTGGGAAACTCAGTTCCAAATCTCAAAAGGAAGCTCCAGCAATACTAAATCAAATGGAAACTCAGTTCCAAAATCTCAAAAGGGAGCTCCAGCAATACTAAATCAAATGGAAACTCAGTTCCAAATCTCAAAAGGAAGCTCCAGCAATACTAAATCAAATGGAAACTCAGTTCCAAATCTCAAAAGGAAGCTCCAGCAATACTAAATCAAATGGAAACCCACTTCCAAATCTCAAAAGGAAGCTCCAGCAATACTAAATCAAATGGAAACTCAGTTCCGAAATCTCAAAAGGAAGCTCCAGCAATACTAAATCAAATGGAAACTCAGTTCCAAATCTCAAAAGGAAGCTCCAGCAATACTAAATCAAATGGAAACTCTGTTCCAAATCTCAAACTGAAGCTCCAGCAATACTAAATCAAATGGAAACTCAGTTCCAAATCTCAAAAGGAAGCTCCAGCAATACTAAATCAAATGGAAACTCAGTTCCAAAATCTCAAAAGGAAGCCCCAGCAATACTAAATCAAATGGAAACTCAGTTCCAAATCTCAAAAGGAAGCCCCAGCAATACTAAATCAAATGGAAACTCAGTTCCAAATCTCAAAAGGAAGCTCCAGCAATACTAAATCAAATGGAAACTCAGTTCCAAATCTCAAAAAGCTCCAGCAATACTAAATCAAATGGAAACTCAGTTCCAAATCTCAAAAGGAAGCTCCAGCAATACTAAACAAAAAAGCAAATCTGGAAACTCAGTTCCAAATCTCAAAAGGAAGCTCCAGCAATACTAAATCAAATGGAAACTCAGTTCCAAATCTCAAAAGGAAGCTCCAGGCAGCAATACTAAATCAAATGGTCAAAATACAGCAATACTAAATCAAATCAGTAGCTCTAAATCAATGGAAACTCAGTTCCAAATCTCAAAAGGAAGCTCCAGCAATTACTAAATCAAATGGAAACTCAGTTCCAAATCTCAAAAGGAAGCTCCAGCAATACTAAATCAAATGGAAACTCAGTTCCAAATCTCAAAAGGAAGCTCCAGCAATACTAAATCAAATACTAAATCAAATGGAAACTCAGTTCCAAATCTCAAAAGGAAGCTCCAGCAATACTAAATCAAATGGAAACTCAGTTCCAAATCTCAAAAGGAAGCTCCAGCAATACTAAATCAAATGGAAACTCAGTTCCAAATCTCAAAAGGAAGCTCCAGCAATACTAAATCAAATGGAAACTCAAGCAATACTAAATCAAATGGAAACTCAGTTCCAAATCTCAAAAGGAAGCTCCAGCAATACTAAATCAAATGGAAACTCAGTTCCAAATCTCAAAAGGAAGCTCCAGCAATACTAAATCAAATGGAAACTCCAAATCTCAAAAGGAAGCTCCAGCAATACTAAATCAAATGGAAACTCACTCAGCTTCCAAATAAATCTCAAAAAGGAAGCTCCAGCAATACTAAATCAAATGGAAACTCAGTTCCAAATCTCAAAAGGAAGCTCCAGCAATACTAAATCAAATGGAAACTCAGTTCCAAATCTCAAAAGGAAGCTCCAGCAATACTAAATCAAATGGAAACTCAGTTCCAAATCTCAAAAGGAAGCTCCAGCAATACTAAATCAAATGGAAACTCAGTTCCAAATCTCAAAAGGAAGCTCCAGCAATACTAAATCAAATGAAACTCAGTTCCAAAATCTCAAAAGGAAGTCCAGCAATACTAAATCAAATGGAAACTCAGTTCCAAATCTCAAAAGGAAAAGCCTCCAGCAATACTAAATCAAATGGAAACTCAGTTCCAAAATCTCAAAAGGAAGCTCCAGCAATACTAAATCAAATGGAAACTCAGTTCCAAAATCTCAAAAGGAAGCTCCAGCAATACTCAATCAAATGGAAACTCAGTTCCAAATCTCAAAAGGAAGCTCCAGCAATACTAAATCAAATGGAAACTCAGTTCCAAATCTCAAAAGGAAGCTCCAGCAATACTAAATCAAATGGAAACTCAGTTCCAAATCTCAAAAGGAAGCTCCAGCAATACTAAATCAAATGGAAACTCAATTCCAGATCTCAAAAAGGAAGCTCCAAGCAATACGAAATCAAATGGAAACTCAGTTCCAGATCTCAAAAGGAAGCTCCAGCAATACTAAATCAAATGGAAACTCAAGTCTACCAATACTAAATCAATTAGAAAGTCCCACCCAGACCCCCAGGGTTTGCCTAAACAGGGTCCCGCTGACTGGTTCCATTGTTCAGGGGGGGGGTCACATTGAAGCAGGTCCAACATTACCAGCGAACAATGGTTTCAAGCTTGGTGTCACAGTGAAGCTGGACTTTTAGGTTGTGGAAGGCTATGATGTTAATCCTTGACCACAACAAAGGTAGTAGTTACCCCGAAGAAGAAGAAAAAAAAACGGTTTTCCGAAAACCATGCCAAACAAAACAAGTGGGCATTTGGAGGGGCTAGCACTACTTGTGGCCCGGCCAGGGCTCGCAACCTGCCTCGACCCCTCGACCGTCTGTCCGAGGCCTCCCGGGTTGCCAGGTGCTGGCGAGCATAGGCGAGCTGCTCCTCGTTGATCCTCAGTCCAGTCGCCAGTTGGCGTTGACGTCTTTGTCTTTTCCTTTGCTCGTTTAACTATATTATGGTGTCCGCTTTTTTGCGTTTGTTTAACTATATGATGTGTTTTCCGCCTTTTTTTTGGCTTAAACAAAAGGTTTGGTTCGTTGTACCTCGGATCGGATTCTGGAAGCCTGGCAACACTGTTCTCTCCCATGAAAGCAGGTGTCCCACCAATGGGTTTCCAAGCAAAGGGAAGGCAGGGGGGATGTGTCACACTTCCCTGTACCTTTTCGGTCCTCAAAAGCGACCAAGGAGCCGCCCCCAGGAACCAGGCCAGCCGAAAAAAAACAAAAACACGTGGCTTAACAGTCCCTAGTGGTTTGGATTGGTTTGGCGGCTCGTGGCGGCTAGGAATGGTTCTTCATTCACACTATACAAGATCTAGGGGTTCGTTCCCCATGATTCTTGGGGGTACCGTACCAGGTGGTGGTTCTAAGGGAAAACCAAAAAGATCAAACATTTTGCGGGTCCTCTAGTTCCGGACAATCATGCTGAAACAGCTCAGTTATTCGATTTGGCTGGCTCGTGGTTGGAAACCTTTGCTCGCTTTCTTGTTGGTGGTCCCTTAAACCAAGCCAGTTGGGTGTGTCCTTTGTAAGGGGACCCCCAACATGGCTGCTTATCTTCTTGGTTTCCTCCAAAACCACAAAAAGGAACCCTCAAACAAAGGTGCACTCTTGTCCCTGGTGTATGGGTATGGGTCAAAACGCTCATCCACCAAAAAAAAACAGGTTTGAGTCTGTGGTTCCATTTACCAGGGTCCATTTTGGGTACCTACTTTTGACCCACAGCCGTATAGGAAACCAAGGGGGTTGCCCGCCCTTGCAAACCAGATGGAACATGGCAAAGGTCTTACCTGAAGTTGCCAAGCGCCAGGGATCGATCGCGGCTGAGTCGCTTGGTTTGCAGGTCGAAACATCGGGAAAAAGTAGGCGACCACACGTCTTGCTGGGCCCTTTCCCCTTTGCTTCCAAGGCTAGACCATTGGCCCTGCCAAATGTTGTTTAGCTTGCGAGAGTCTTGGAAGAGCACCCCTGGCAGACCCCTGGAAAATGATAGGTTTGCTGTTAACCATGTTCGGAAAACTGCAAGTCCTTGGATGCAGGCTACGACTAGGTGACAAAAGTGAAACGCAACCGGGCTGCCCTCAGAAAACCCATTGTTCCAAAGACCCGTCGGCACAACGGGAGACATTTGGCCGTTGCTGCGGGAAACGAAACCACACCAATTGTGTACCCTTCGAAGCGGTGTTTGAACATTTCTTAGAGGCTAGGAGCAACCCTTGTGAACATATCAAACATGGCCGAGACATTTCGTGAAAACACCAACACTGGGTTTGGTCAGCTTCTGTTGCCTCAAACCACCAAATCGTGGCGTTACTTGACCAAACGCCCCGCCCCTCCCCCCCGCCCAAAAAAAAGGCTGTTCGGAGTTCTTGTCTTGCTGGTCAGTGAGGAATGACCGAGTCCGGGTGTCTGAGGAATGAGTCAACCCTTTCAAAGGGAAACCACCAGAACAGGCTCTCACTTCCTGAGTGGATTGGCCACAAACAGTGACCCAACTTTTTGTTTGCCACTAAAACTCTCCCACCCCAAAAAGTGCTTCAAGTCCGACTTCCGGAACTCACCAAGTGAGCGTTTCAAAAAGTCGGGTTCCATTTCTCATTCCCTAACCCCGCAAGTGTTCTTCATTTGAGGCTCCAAGTGAGTTTTCTCATTTCTCGAATTTCTCATTCCCTAGCCCGCAAGTGTTCTTCAAGAGGCTCCAAGTGAGCGACTAGAATCGGAATCCATCTGATTTCTCATTACTCGAACCAGCCAGGTGCTCTTCGAATTCAAGCTTTCAGCTCCCCAAGCCCTGAATCGGGTTCCATCTTGGTTGACGTTGGGTTTGGGGAGCAAAAGTTAAAAACAAATCTAGCGGTTGAGTGGATTTGGATTTCAACCCAACCGCAACCAGCAAAAAAACGAGGAAAAATGTAAATCCCAACGACTACCATGTCTCTTTCTCCTTCGAAGTGAAGCGCCCGAACTTGAGCGCCCTCAGCCCCAGGCTGGTGGTTGCTGTTGTCGAAGAAGAAGACGTCCACGCCCTTGATGCGACGGTGCCCATAGAGCCTGGGTTGGCCAACCCAAAGTGACAAGTCTCGAAGCGCTGATCGATTGGATGGGCCAAAGAAGGAAAAGAACCACCAAAATGGTCGTCCCCGACAAGTTGTTAAAGTCCGTGGACTTGGGAAGAAAGCAAAAACAATCTGGCTCTTTAACCCCTAAATTGGGCCCAACATGTTGTTAAAGTCCAGGAACTTTGGAAGTGAGTCAAAGTACCACCTAAATGGGGGATTGTCAAAACACATGTGGACATTTTTGGGACCTTCGGAAGAGGTAAAGGGGATACCGAAAAGGGCCCCTAATTTTGAGTTCACCGGAATGTCCTTTTTACTTTGACGTTCTACCTTCGGAATTCATCTGGGAGTGTTTGTTTGAGGATACCAAAAAAGACAGACCCATTTGGGAGTCCAGAAAAAATACCCTATAGTGGCAACTGAGTTCGGACTGAAGGGCAACATGTGTCTGTCTCTGTTTACACTCTTGTTGGTTGGCTTTAAAGATTCAGTAACACCCTTCTGGGTCTTCCCAAAACGCACTTGTTTTTAGGAACTGACCATGGAAAAGCGCCTTTTCCCTCAAAGGCCTTTCCCAGCGCACTTCCGGTCGATTGGCCAAAAACGTGTCTGAATCGTTTTGTTCACTAACGTCCCAAGAAGAACAGAACAAGGCATGTAAACGCGCCAGTGAAGAAAGGATCTGAACAAACGGCACGCGACACCCCAACCACGGTTAGAACGGTCTCCTGTTGTGTTCCCACTCAACCAAGTTCACACGTACCGTCAACTCGCTTCCTGAGTGCATTGGCCACAAAAAGTAGCCAAACTGTTTATACTTGCCACAAACATGGTCCAAACCCAAGTGCTTCAAGTCCGAGTTCCGGACTAGGTCCTCCAGTAGAGAGGTTAGAATAAGGGTACCCTTTTTTTCTGTAGTCTATTCTAGTAGGGTCCCGAACCCTCCCAACCAAAAAAGTAGGTGAGAAAGTTGGAACCTAGCTGGGGCCAAACTTTTTATAGTTGCCACTAAAATGGGTCCAAACCTTCAAGTGCTTAAAGTCCGAGTTCCTGAACTCAGGCGAGTCCAAGTTCCTAGCCCCAGGACTTTTCGCATCCGCGGCACAGCGCGTCCGCGCCCAGCGTGGAGTGCCCGAACAAGGGCCGCAAAGTGGAGTTCAGCTGCGGCAGGCGGCTGCTGTCGTACCTCGCGAGCGACCGAACGACCCCCCGGTTCATGAGAAAGGCTTGGGTTTTGGGCCATTCCCCCCCAACAAAAAAACATTATGCCTATAGAGGCTCAAAAACCTCGTGTTTTTTTTTTGGGGGGGGTATGAGATATTTAGAGGTTTTTGGGTTTGCTGGTAGATGAAGGGATGGTCCATTGAGGTATCATGGGGGCATGTTCAAGAGGAATGTGATTGCGTTATCATTGCATCACTAAAAGGGGACTCAGGCGTACATGGAGTTGCACCCACCTTACCTTTTCGGGATGTGAACCATCAAATTATTTATGAAATCACTTTGACAGGGAACCAAATGGATCTATGTTTTTGAGGGCTCCCTTTTCAGGTTGGTTTCGAGCAAATGGAACGCAAATATCAAGTTTCGGGTGGTCGGACTCCCCATGACACTCGCTCCGGGCCTCGGAGGAACCCAAGATTGGATACGGAACTCAACCAAAAGTGGCAACGGCATCCGTGTGCTTTTCTTTTCAATTGAGTTACATTATACACCTGAGCATTGCCCTGTAAATGGTGGTTTCCCTTTAATGTGGTGGAAAAGCCATGCTTCAAATGGGCAAAATGTATCTTTTAAGGAGCCCTGTTCAACAAAAATGGGATCCATCCCCTTTAAAAGACCACATGGCTTGCCCCAACGGCCTGGAAAAACATTCAATCGGGTGCCTATATATTGGATATACAAACTGATAGTTCACATGTTTGCACTTACTCGGCCGCTGAATGGCTTGTTTATTTGCTTGCAATTGTGTTTATAAACGCCTTTTCCTTCATCCCCTTTGCAGGGTAGTACCCCTCTTTATTGGGAAATCCGGCCGTTCCATTTTGGAATACTGGGCTTAGAGCGGTTTTGGGGGTTGAAAAAAAACTGAAGAAAACTGTTTGTTTGTGGTTTGATTTCCTTTTTGCGGCTTTGTCTGGGTTTACTTATTGGAAGCAGGACAAACATGTTCCACGCATTCGTAGCAGCGGCTACCAGCCGACAGTCTCTTTGAGTGCCGTAAATGAGTGCTTCAACAAATCTTCTTCAATCATGTTCAAGCTCGATTGAACCAATATTCTAGGTCCTCCAGTAGAG
Source organism: Effrenium voratum (assembly GCA_963377175.1). NCBI lineage: Eukaryota > Dinophyceae > Suessiales > Symbiodiniaceae > Effrenium > Effrenium voratum. The sequence continues at coordinate 579,674 of CAUJNA010002358.1, read as the reverse complement.
AGGTTAGAATAAGGGTACCAACTTTTTTTCTGTAGTCTACTATAGTAGGGGAACCCTCCCAACCAAAACAGTTGGTCAAAGGGCACCTAGTGCGATGTTGTATCTTGCGCTTCGTGCCCGCTTGAAAGCTCAAAATAGGGAGCCAGGAAACGGATGCTGCTCAAACTGCGACCCGTTTCAGAACAGCCCGGACTTGGATGTGCCTCGCTTTTTGAGGGTACCCCTTCGTTCGTGATTTCAAAGGGAAACCAATTGGAAAACCATTTTTGGGGGATCACATGCAGCAAAACAACCATATTTTCAGATTCCGGCAACAATGCTTCGGCCTGAAATCTCGAATCATGGTTCGGAGCTCCAGTTTGCAGTGGATGTCCATGGAAAAACGAATAGACACCCTTTTTGTGGTTGACTTGTTTCGGCCCCCTTTCCAAAGTTGAAAGGGCAACCGTTGAGGATGGTACCTAAGCTTCTAGCAAGCTTATGCCCTACGGTGCTCGTTTGGCTTCCCTTACACCAAACGGGGACCATTTTGAGAAACACTCGGGTTGTTCTAAACGACGACTTGCCTTTCAAGGACCTTTTTACGACAACCAGCAAAGTACCCCTTGGTTTTTCTCGCAAAAAACGGTCCCAGTCCGAGTGACTACAGTCCACCGTACATCTAGGCTCACCGGCTGAGTGGATGGCCCAAATAAAGTCCAAACTTTTTGTTTACCACTAAAATGGTCTTCCCAAAAAGTTTAAAGTTCATGAACTCAGGAAGTGAGTAGGTGCTTGCCCCACAAACGGAACATCCAGGGTGCAAGCCAATCACGCGATCCCATGCGATGTTCGGTGAGCTCCCTCCCTAATGGCCATGGGTGAAAATCCAAATTGGTTAGCCCCCAGTGAACAACCAATCCAACCACTAAAATAGGATGCCTAAAATGGGTGGTGAATTCACCTATATATATATATATACCAAAATCGGATCCCAAAACGGTTTTGACAACCACAACCAACTTGGCCACCGCGGATCGACCGAGCCTATACAACCCACTCTTCGCACCAAAAGCACCCCCCCTGCCTTGGCTCGTCAACGAACTCCAGGTGCCAGTCCTCACTCCGCATCGGCCAGAATGTGAATCCAAAACGGCTGCTTTCTCCCAGCTGCCCCGGATGGGACCATGCAGGGGATCGCCTTTCGGAGCTATAACAAATAATCGCCAACATGCGAGGGGGGAGGGGCGGTGGCTGCCTTTTTTTCAGACCCCGCAACAATAGCTTCAACATTTCCTCTTGGCTTCCCTGTAAAAGCAGCGGAAAAAAAGTTTTGGAGACCCTGACAAGGAAGCGGTCAAGCACGAGAGCTGAGCCAAAGCGCGTGGTTGCCGGCCTCGGCGAATCGCTTGGTGGTCTCTGCAGAGTCTGGGTGTCACATAGAGCCGAAACAAACATAGGTCCGGGAGACAAACCAACATGACATCGATTCCTGTGTCGTAAGGAAGACGGGAACCTAAATTTGATGGTGTGTGTCCCCTCAAAACACCAACCAAAAAGGTGTTTTTCCTTGAAGCGTCTGATCCATTGTTTGCAGATCAGAACATGCTCATCGTTGGTTCCCACCTGCCATAAACAGTTTTGAAAGAACAACTGATCTAAACGTGTAACCAACAAAAGCATAAGAGCTGCAAACCAGCTTTAACCCCGCATCGTGGATAGCTCTACCCTTGTCCCCATGGTTCCATTTCCCTGGTTTGCCCAAAGGCTTGCCACCCTTGTGAAAATCCAAGAGGAAACAACAAATATGTTCGTTACCTCCTATGGCGAAACGTCTGGGATCCACTGGAGAGGTTGTTCCTTACTCTGGGCATATATAGTGTTTTGCTGGGTGGTTTTGAAATGGGCGCCCAGTCAAATCATAAGCACATGGGAGCTATCCGCTTTATCTTGGGAACAAAGACAGAGGTCGATTTTCAGCATCCAAAAAAACGTGAAAGGTTTTCACTCAAAGCAATCGCCAACTTGCTTTGCTAGTAAGCTATGAAACCCTGTTCTTGGGGGGTGCTGCCACAACCCTGTAGTGTGGGAAACAGGGACCAAACTTCGGGCGAAAGGGTATCGCGTGTTTTCTTGGGGGCTGGATGTGAAGTAGGGGTCAAGACAAAACAACGCAAAAGGCTGCTAGTAGGTACCCTTTCGGGTCTGGACATTGGTAACTGGATTGCCCAGTGTAGACCCAGAAGTACAATTGTAAAAGATGATCGCACCTTTGGCCACAAAAAATGGTTGCCAAACATGGAAAATCAGAAGGCGAAAAGGTCGATTCGCCTTGGGCACTCACAAGGGAATAACAGCTTCACGTTTTCGGACCCAAGGGCCAAAAAGCACCCGACATCTTAGGCCGGGTTGAGAACTGAGTGCATCGTCTTGCAGATCCAAACCTCACTTCCCGAGTGATGGCAGTCAACAAAAAGTAACCAAACTTGCTATTTACCACTACAATGGCCCAAACCACGGCTACACCATTGAGGTCAATGGAGGTCTTATCCTGAAAGACCCCCCATTGACGCCCCAACAAGAGAAGTTCAAACGGGGGCCTTGGCCCTCAAAGACGGACCAACCCGAAGTCGCGCTCAATGCATGCGGTTATCTCAAAAAATTGGACTTGCACCCCCAACAAAAAGTAAGAGTGTGTCCTTTTGGTTTGCTTTGATGTTGACCCCATATGGGGCCCCATATACATAAACCCCAGTCTATAAATTGGGGGTCCCTGGGTTGAGTGGGGGATTCAGACCGCTTTTCGAGGGGGGCCATCTTCCTATAAACTGGGGTTGATTAGCAGGCGGTCAACATTAAACCAACCTAAGAAAGAGAGAGAGAGAGAGACACAGAGACACAGAGACACAGAGACACAAAGACACAGAGAGACAGAGAGACAGAGAGAAAAAGAGAGAGAGAGAGAGAGAGAGAGAGACCCTCCAGAAACCCAGCCCGAGTGCCGAGCGGTGTAGATGAAGGGCACCCCGCCCGCGGCTTCCTTCAGCTGCTGCAGCAGCCAAGACACTTCGCTCGCCTCAGCGACGAGTTGAATCGGCCGAGAGCGACGGGTTTTGGAGCTCCAACTGCTTGTCTGCCACTCAAATGGCAACCAAGCCCGCCCAAGAAATTCCAGCAGAGCCACTGGTTGCGAAGGGACTTTTCTGGGTTGACCAGCAAACCATGGGTCTGTAATGGGATCTGAGGGAAATTAACTGGGAACCAATCACCTCACCCAGGTACTGGCTTGGACATATGGGCGTCTCATTTTGGTGGGTACCCCTTTTACGTTCTCGTCTTTTTGTTTAAAGGGGAAACCGCAGGAACAGCACCATTTTGGGGGATCCCCAAAGAAAAGACACACCCATACCTGAACCCTCCAAAAGTACTGAAATTTCCGTACATGCAGAAAAAACACGTCAATGTACACTTTCGAGGGAATTTGACGGAAATCGCTGTTAGCAGGCTGTGAGCGTTTGTGGTGCACATCGATGCACATGAACACAGTTTGCAATTTACATGGCCCGTCATACTAAATTCCGTTTCAAGTCATTCGTCTCCTATTGCTGTGGAGCAACGTGTGACAACTTCCTTGCCGCTTTTGCGAGTTTGCAGTTTTCTCAGCCAATATGCAGAAACCGGAAATGCACGGAAATCGGCGGGAAATGCACGGAAATCGGCGGGAAAAGTACGGAAATGTGCGGAAAAAGTACGGAAATCAGCGGAACATTTGCTTGGGGAAATGGCGCACCTTTTGTCCTTTGTGAGTTGCGCACCTTCAAATGGTTTTTCTTGGCCCATGAGCATGACAATCTCCAGTGCCAGGGCCGGAGCTGAACGTGAGATTCTTGTAGAACAAGTAGTTGAATGCTCCTGTGTCTTGCGTTGAGCCTGCAAGAAAAATACAGTTTTTGCTCGAATGTATAAATTTCAAGGAAATACACATATTTTTGCATACAGTCGCAAAAACATGCCCTGTGTTGGTCCAGGTATGGGCCTGTGTCAAAATAGGGTGTTGGACCTTCCATGGAGCTCGGTCTTCCTGAGCGGGGCTCCAATATTTGTGCCGCTGGAATGGTCTTACCGCCCAAAAAGTGAAAAGTCCGAGACGGAGCTCAGGGACAAGGACCCCTGAAAAAATGATGGCTGTGCTCGGGTTTCCTTTGTGACACAAAGGGGGCACCTGGGGCAAAGGCTTTGGGGGGGAAAGGGGGGAAAGGGGGCAAAGGATGTTAAGAAGGAAAGTGGGGAAAAGATCTTAGGGAGGAAAAGGGGGAGCAAATCTCAGGGGGGGAGGGGGGGGGAAGGATCTTAGAGGGGAAGGGGGGCAAGGGGACAATTCCAAAGGGACGCAAATAAGAAAGCAGGCCTGTAATGTCGGCGGCTGATCCGGATCCCGAGCCCTCCCAACAAAACTAGAACCACGGGTGGCCCGAAAGCATAGTGGAAAGTGACCAAAGACAAGCTAAGCGAGCTGACATGCAGGGGTGCCAGTGGAGTGGTTCAAGAGTTGGTGTTGTGTGCGCGTGCGCGTGTGCATGTGCGTGTGTGCTAGCACGGCTTGCGCGCGTGCATGTGTGTGTGTGTGTGTGTGTGTGTGTGTGTGTGTGTGTGTGTGTGTGTGTGTGTGTGTGTGTGTGTGTGTGTGTGTGTGTGTGTGTGTGTGTGTGTGTGTGTGTGTGTGTGTGTGTGTGTGTGTGTGTGTGTGTGTGTGTGTGTGTGTGTGTGTGTGTGTGTGTGTGTGTGTGTGTGTGTGTGTGTGTGTGTGTGTGTGTGTGTGTGTGTGTGTGTGTGTGTGTGTGTGTGTGTGTGTGTGTGTGTGTGTGTGTGTGTTTGTGTGTGTGTGTTTGCTATAGCGCGGATATCTGAAAAGCTTGCCCTTCTGTGACTTATAAGCTTTGGTGTTGCGAGCTCTGTGCACTTGCGCGCGCGCGTGCGCGCGTGCTACCGCGGATTTCTGCAAAGTTTGCCCCTCTGTGACTGATAAGCTTCGGTGTTGCGAGCTCTGTGCAAGTGTTGCTCTGCGCAAGTGCTCGGCCCAAGTGTTCAGCGCAAGTTGCTCTGCGGGCGCAAGTGCTCTAATTACGCAGCAGGATTCGGGCCCGGGGCCGGTCACTGCCAAGAGCACATCGACCACGCCAATCCCCGCAGAGGGTCGCGCGCGCACCTCAGAAATCGTAAAAAGTCCTCAGTTTTTGCACATCGACCACGCCAATCCCCGCAGAGGGTCGCGCGCGCAAATCAGAAATCGTAAAAAGTCCGTTTTTGAGCCTCGACCACGCCAATCCCCGCAGAGGGTCGCACGCGCAAATCAGAAATCGTAAAAAGTCCTCAGTCTTTGCACATCGACCACGCCAATCCCCGCAGAGGGTCGCGCGCGCAGCTCAGAAATCGTAAAAAGTCCTCAGTCTTTGGACATCGACCACGCCAATCCCCGCAGAGGGTGTCATTTTCGCAGGGTGGGTTCTGTCCCACCGCGCCGCCTTAAGAGACTAACCAATTACTTTCGTGTCCAAATGTCTCGTGCAGGTTTGGCTGTGTGATATCTCGTGCAAGTTGTTCTCGTGCAAGTTGGCTCGTGTAAGTTGGCTCGTGCAAGTTGACTCATGTAAGTTGGCTCGTGCAAGTTGGCTCGTGCAAGTTGGCTCGTGTAAGTTGGCTGTGCAAGTTGGCTCGAGCAAGTTGGCTCGTGCAAGTTGGCTCGTGTAAGTTGGCTGTGCAAGTTGGCTCCTGCAAGTTGGCTCGTGCAAGTTGGCTCATGTAAGTTGGCTCGTGTAAGTTTGGCTGTGCGATAAGGCTGGTGCAAGTTGGCTCGTGCAAGTTTAGCTGGTGATAAGGCTGGCGATTTTACAGGAAGAACCCTTCGCAATGCTTTCGCGAAAAAGGATTTTAGTAGGGGAACCCTCCCCAAAAAAAGGACTTTAGTAGGGGAACCCTCCGCAAAAAAGTCAAAGGGCCAAAGGGCACCTAGCTGGGGGACCTAGTCAGGCAAAACGCCGCCGGGGCGCTGAGGGGTAGTTAATGATGTCACCGCCCAGGGCGATCAAATCCTCAGAGTCAGTCTCAGCATCCCTTGCGAGTATCTTGTCCTGTGAATTTCCCAAGGGAACGTGTGGTGAGGGGTCAAATAAGGGATTTTGCTTGACGTTGGAAGGGGAGCAAAATTGAATCTTTGCAGGTAAGTGGGGGTTTCCCACTAAACCACAACAAGCAAAAATGTAAAATGTTTCCCAACAACAACCATGGGAGGTCCCAACAACATGGATTTCAGTGTTCCTTCAGTTTCTATTGCAAACCCGCCCGAAAAAAAGACTCGCGCTTCAGAGAAACATAGCCAAACCAGTCAGGAGAAACATGTTTGTTTCGGCCACCGCACCCACTAAAAGCCCAGCTAAGTGCTTTCTGACGGCATACAGGGTAAAGGAGGTGGATTAGGCTGTCACAGAGTGCCCATCCCTTTTTGATATCTCGGCCGACAATCTATCATTGTTGCTTACTTGGGTTTGTCTCAACATGGTGGCTTAAACAAACCCAGAAGGGTGCCCCCCCCAAAGAACAACAGCAACCCTAAACCCATTGACTTTCGGTTCTACAAGATGGCTATGAAGAGTTACACTGTTTTAGTTATTTGAGCCCTTGTTGTGCGGTGTACACAACAATTCCTCATGATCAGGAGACAGTAATGCTTTTATCTAAACTTTGCCCCCCCTTATCAGATAAGCCTCATCACTTCAGTGAATTGGCCCAAACCAGTCCAGGCTTTTTGTTTGCCACTAAACTAACTGGTCTGTTCAAAGCATAAAGTCCCAGAATGCTGGGAGGAAGACATGGCTTTGATCGCTGCAACGGCTGCTCTGTGTTTGAGAGGGTACCTGTGATTTTTTGAGGGTACCTTTTATTGGACTGATTAAAAGGGAAACCAAAGAAAAGCTGCCCTCCCATGGAGCCTTGCAGGGGGGGGGGGGCTGGTTCCATTCTCTGTTGAACAAGGCCGTTCCTCTGGCGGATTCCATGGCAACGTGGACAGGAGGCTCCCATTTTTTGGTGGTTCTGCATAGGAGAACTCAATGGCCCTTGTATCCAAACCCGTGAACTCTATATGCTAGCCAAACGAAGCTAAAAAGAACACCTACGCCCAGTGTTCATGGGGGTCCCCCCCAAAAACAAATCCTTCGAAACACCCAACAAATAGTTAATCATATTCGTTCAGCAAATGGTCATTGGGATACTTCTGGGAGCCCAACAAAAACTCGTATTCTCCGAAGCCACAGGAAGTGGATGGTTGCGAAATCCATTTCGCACCACCTGACATTGTTTGGTATTTTTATTGGAATCATCATTCCAGGCTTTCGTAGGTGGTGCGAGTGGATTTCGCAACCATCCACAGTAGGAAGCCGTAGGAAGCGGAAATGCGTCCCAGCCGCCACTTGCTCCTTCCGCGCCCTGCGGAACAGCTCCACCAGCTGCTCGCTGGGGTGCTTCGGCTGGTGGGTCACCTTGTCCTAGCAACCGCTCCATTTCAACAAGAAGTGCGTGTTTTCTCCGCTGGTGTGGAAATATTGGACGTGAACGTACAAATATTGGGACATATTGGCAGCATTGTGGACATAGGTTGATGTGAAATTCGGCCGACGCACTCGGCCGACACCAATGTGAAAATTTGACGACACGGATGTGAAATTCGGCCGACGCCAAGGTGAAATTCGGCCAACGAAACATGTGAAATTCGGCCGACAACGGTGAACTTCAGCCGACGGGCCAACGCGGAGACACTGGGCGCCGCTTCCGTGATCCCACCATCCCGGCCGTCCCGGCCATCCCAGCGGCTCCGACCGTCCCGACCACGTCCAGACCGTCCAGACCGTCCGACCGTCCCGAACGTCCCGACCGCCCCCGAACGTCCCGACCTACTAACCCTCGTGTCCCAGCCAGCCACCCCAAGCATCCCAACCGTCGACCAACACTCCCGACACTCCCGATTGCCCCGACCATCCCGGCCATCCCAACCATCCTAACCATCCCGACCATCCCGACCATCCCGACCATCTCCACCCCAACCACCCCAACCACCCCAACCGTCCCGATCGTCCCGACCGTCCCAACCGTCCCGACCGCAGCCCAAAATGAACAAATTCAAGAATATGCATATCTCCCCCCAAAGATGTCAGCACTTGGCATGGAGCCGTCCCTCGGGCTTGTAGAAAACAAACGTACTGACCACCCGTGTCCTCCCAAAAAAAGAGCTTCTTAAATTTGCCTGCTGTCTGCGCCACAGCTTCTCCAATGTCCAATCGCTCGGGCATGCAAGACTTCACATCTACCTGACAGTAACTTGCCAAGTCAGGCCATGCTTGGCTTGCATACGATTGAGTTCTTCACTGCTCATCAACCAGGCATCCAAACACAGCACAAAACATGCCTGCACATTGCTTGACATAAACAGTAAATGCTTCGCCCATTGAAAGCACCACAGCATCTCCAAGAACTTCAGAAATCGACTTCCGCATTGAGGATTCTGCGTCCACAACATACTCTCAAATCCACCCGCATGCCTGCCTGCCCGCCCGTCAACTCCGCCGGCCCACGTGCTAGCATCCAGGCTTACACACTACACTTGCATAGTTACACACACACACAAACACACTTACACGCGCACACACACATACAGTTACACACACACGCACCAAAAAAACACACAAACACACAAACACACACACACAAACACACAAACACACAAACACACAAACACACAAACACACAACAACAACACACAAGCACACAAGCACACAAGCACACAAGCACACAAGCACACAAGCACACAAGCACACAAGCACACAAACACACAAACACACAAACACACAAACACACAAACACACAACACACACAAACACACAAACACACAAACACACAAACACACAAACACACAAACACACAAACACACAAAGACACAAACACACAAACACACACACACAGACACACACAGACACACACACAAACACACAAACACACAAACACACAAACACACAAACACACAAACATACAAACACACAAACACACAAACACACAAACACACACAGAAACACAGAAACACAGAAACACAGAAACACACAAACACACACACACACACCCTTATATTTACATATACACTTACACTTACACACGCACAAACCATCACGCACACACACACACACACACCAACAAGCATGCGTAAGAACTCATGCAGATGCATTAACACATGCACGCAAGCAAGAACATATACATATATATACATGAAGATATGCATGCCAGCAAACATTGTTTTGTTGCACGCAGCAAAGCCCTCTTCCTCGCTCTGAGAGGTCTTCCTTGCCGTGCAGTTACGCAGGACTACGAAGAAGCAGGGCAGCTGGCTGCTTTGCAGTCTGGCCGAACGTTAGCGGGAAATCTGGTAGACACACAAGTCCCTCTGCACGCAATTGTAGACCATCCCTTGTTTGAGTCGGTACAGACTCAAATGGCTAGAGGAATAGCACAATGTTTCCTGAAACAATATCTACCTTGAACTTGTTGGAGATTGAGATGCAGAAATACTCTCCTGTGGCGGCCAGAAATGCTTGGCTTGGCCCTAGGCATGCTGTCGTGTTGGCAAGAGCAAGCTAATTTCAGTGGACCGAAGCATAAGGTCAACCCTACAAGCCAGTCTCGGCAAAAGGTATGGATCGTGGATGCCCACCTGAGACAAGAAGGAGACAAATGGGTCTGTCTCAAACCGAGGAACCCTCTTTTTAGTAGGGTTGCACAGGGAAAACAAAGGGAAAACCATGCTCAGAAGCGGAACCCCATTCTGAGACTCAAATTTTCAAAGGCAGGCCGCTGAAGATTGACCTGCTTAGAAGCAAGGGCTCAGGGCCTACCTCTCTGACATCAGAGGCATGATCTCTTTTTGAACACAAACTCAAGCGAAGGTTTAGCTCATCCTGATTCTTGATCCTCACAATCCATCACCATCAAGGGTATCCCTGAATCGGGCCCAGAAGTGGGGATAAACCCCTGTGCTACCCGTTTTGGACAATAACTGCTAGTTTGGTCATGCTTGGTGGATCTTGGTGGTTGCTTCTTGCACCCCGTCCGAACGCACATTGCATCACATCGAAAAACCGGAGGCTATCAGGGCATGCTCATCCGAAAGCGATTCAGATGAGCATGGTGTGTCGGACGGGCGCGGTGCTTTCAGGTAAGAGTTGTCAGGTGTTGGCAAGTATGCTCAAGCTGTGAAGCCGGAGAAGGCTCTTTGTCGGCTTAATCAAACATGAGTCAGCGTGGCGACCTGCCAAAACTGTTTACTGGAGCAACGGTCAGCTGGTCTGTTCACGCGTGCCGCCAGGGGGCATCGCTGTCGAGCAGTGCTCACAATGCGGGGTGGTTCATGCCTTCCGGCAGGGCGTCAAATGACTCGTGTCACCAAAGAGCTCTCCACGCAAAAAAAGAAAGAACAACCTCATAGACGCAAACCATTTGGTAACCCTAGAGACAAGAGGTGCCCCTCTTGGGGCGGACGCTTCGCCTTGGTGGTGAGAAAAAGTCTCTCCTCCGTCTGGGGGAGAAAAATGACTTAACCTTTTAAAGGGCCCGCTGTACAGTTGTCTTCCAGAGACTCCACAAACAAGAAGAGTTCATGGGGTTGAAAAAGAGCAAAATCTGTTGCCTTAGACAATTCGTCTTTGGGCTAGATGTTTGATTGCAAAACCGCCAGTCTCGTTGGGGCTGGAGAACAGCCCACCTTCACCTTTGCGTATTCACCCAAGTCCATTTTGAAGAGCCTCCCACCACCCCGCCCTACCTGGGAAGGCCAATGCCCAAAGGAACATTCGCACCTGATTGAATGCGGACGCAAACCGCCTTGAAGGTGGGGCTGAAAAATATCACAGCGAGAGTCTTCACAAAGGCCTGCAAGGAGCCACCGGACCAAGCATGGACAATAAACCCGACCCACCAGGCCACCAAAAACTCAACAACTTCCGTTTTGCTGCCACGGCGGCACCCACACGTGGGTCTGGGAAAACCCGGCAATGGATCCTGGAAGCGCGTCCCGTCTGGGCTGCAGACCTGCGGCCTCGGGCTTTGCCAGGCAAGATCCACAGCCTTGTGGCCATCCCCTGTCTTGCTGGTGTCAAACATCGACAATGTGCAAACGTTGCCACGGATCTTCACTCACTATTCCCCTCTGCGTCAAATCAAATTCATTGCGCGCCACCCAGCTTGAGGCGGGCTCCTCCCAGAAGACAACCACAAAGCTATCGCAGCAAATGAACATGCACAAAGAGCGCAGATGGAGGAACCGAATGGGCAAAGATTGTGATTTCGAATATGGCCCCTTGTAAACTGTTAGTAAGCCAAACTCAAACCTGTTTGCTTGGGAGCCTTTCAAGTCTGTGACTCTCCTTCAGCTGGCAGCTGCAGAGGCGCTGCTTTGTCATCTGACACACACTGATGCAAACTAGTAGCTTGCGCTGGTCGCCAGCCGCTGAAAAACACGTAGGGCGTCAGTGGCAGGCTCGCGCTCGTGCATTCCACACGTCGGTCTCATGCAAAAAATGGACACGACCAAGGCAGCGCTGTACATCCCGAGAGACAAGATAGGCCGCAAGGCCGCATCAAATTATCCCAGCAAGCGACCCAGCCAATGAACGGCACCTTCTGATGCAAGGTCGCGGCCAGAGCCTGGAATTTGGCACGCCAGTCAGATCCGCGCAGATCATCACAAAGTCGCGCAAGCACAGCGCTGCGGTCTTGCGCAGCGCCGCTGGAAGAAGCACTTGGTCCGGAGGTGCGCGCCCGCTTGGCCTCAGGGGAAGCAAAAGGGTCCGCATCCTCGATGCGCCGCCGCTGCCGCCTGCGAGGAGCACGCAAATGCCGAAAAGGCTGCAAAGCAAATGCAATGTGAAACGTGAATTGCAGTGGGTCAACCTGGTCAGAAAACAGGCGCAGAAAAGGAGGGAGAAGGTGGCCAGCCCGCGACCGCTCTGGCGGCCTCTCGAGACCATGGGCTGAGGATTCCTTCTCGTCATCTGGCACAAGCTCACAAATGACTCGGTCTGGTAGCCCAGCAAATAGCTTCGATTGGACATTGAGCACATCAAAACTGCCAGGACACTTGGTCTACTGCTGAATTTCTGCCAGACGCAGGCAAATCTGGTTAACATGTTGAAATTGACAGAAGCCAGCGAAACCGACATCTTGTTGGCCTCGCCTTGCCAAGCTTCCCGGGGCGCAGCACTGTGACCATCATGAAGGTGGTGAACAGGTGCCGGATGCCAGTCAGCGACAACCTGTTCTCATCGGTGCGCCACGCCACATGCCTTCGACGTTGCGCAGCGCTCGCTGAGCGTCTCCTGTTTGAGAGACAAGGAAGTAGTGATGGCACACGCGAACTACTTGCAGCACCTTCGCGTTGCACATACGATTGGCTCTTGAAACAGCCGCCCCTTGCTGTGGAACATGTATTTGGCAACAAAAATACAAGCGCGCCAGCAGAATGAACAAAACACTTCTCTAACACGATCGACAAGCGCTGGAGGACGCGGTTGTGACGGAACATAACAGGAACACCCGATCGTCGTCTTCACACTTGCCAGAACGACTCAACACCAGCATCCAAGAACTTCGCCAAAACTAAACCCAAGCGATTGCAAGTGCTTAGAAATGGCAGTGACCGCTAACCAGAGGCAAAGTTGTAAGTTCTTGCGCTCTAGCAAGACAAGAAGCTGCGTTCGCACCCTGCACGCCCGTCATTGCGCTGCACTTCAGCAGCTCGAGGAAGCACGCCACAGTGTCTTGCGGGATCTGCGTGTTGGCCGCGCTGAAGGGAACTATGTACAGGTGGGCGACATCCTCGACAGCAAAAGGCTCTAGCGCGACCCCCCCCAAGTTGTCCGGCGCAAAGGACAAGAAGGTCTGCACCGGCGGCACTCGCAGCTGCGAGCCCTGGAGCATAGACACACGTTCAGTCAGAACGGGGAGGCCGTGCGCAAGGCGCGAGGAGAACCCCTTGAGCGTCAGGCAAGGCTTCTTTGCAACTTGTCGTCGCGCCTCCAAGGGCCCGCAAAGGGTTTGCGCACCGCTCCATAGCTTGGGACACCGTGGAGGTCGTGTATCCTGGGCTTGCCTGGCAGCAGATGATAACAGCACCCAACTCTTAGCTAACTTGCTCTTGACAAAATGTGTCGCTGGCAGCTATTCTCCATGACTGCTCCAAACCTACAAGGAAACTCAATTCACAGCAAGCTTGCCCGTAACTTAAGGATATGAGGCGCGTTCAGAGTTACTTGTTCGCAAGCAGCCACAAGGCTACTTCGGTGCTGCGTCAGTCTATCCAAGCGTGCTGCAACGCCCGCCTCTGCGGTACACTTTGCCGGCGGTGCAGCGGAAGAAAGGGACACGTGGCTGCGCCAGCTGGGTGCCCAAAGCCCCGCCTCCTTTCTGGGCCAGGACGTACTGAAGCGATTCCATATAATGGCGGAACAAACTGTCACTCCAGCACAAAAAAAATGTTGCAGCGAACTCTACTGGGATAGGGTCGTACTTATAACTTGAGTTATAAGTTACTACAAGTGGACTTATAACGTGGGACAAGTGGACTTATAAGTTTGCTAAGTCCGAGGATAGTTATAAGTTACTTGTCTATGTTTAACTTAGATAGGCCCACTTATAAGTTCGAGCTAAGTTCCGGGTGCCGGGACTTAGAATGAACTTAGCTGGGACTTAGCTTTTTAGCACCATTTGAGGAAAACAGCCTTCGGTCATTCAGCGCTTGCGAAGCAATGTCCCAAACGCGTCTACCTCGCTGAGTCTACGTGTCTGCCTGCGTGCGAAAAAGCACGCGTGCGCTACCCCTGACATGTTGCGGACCACATCGCTGAACGAGAGAGAAAGCCTGACACCGGACTACGCGCGCGCGCATCATTTTTCGAGACGTACGGTCGCTCCCGGCTAGACCGCGCAGGGCGGAACACGGCGTAGCGGCGGCGGGGCCGCTTCCATGTTTGGAAAACACATCGCGGCAGGACCGCGCAGCGACCATCGCGGCAGGACCGCGCAGTGAGCCATCGCGGCAGGACCGCGCAGCGAGCCATCGCGGCAGGACCGCGCAGCGACCATCGCGGCAGGACCGCGCAGCGACCATCGCGGCAGGACCGCGCAGCGACCATCGCGGCAGGACCGCGCAACGACCATCGCGGCAGGACCGCGCAGCGACCATCGCGGCAGGACCGCGCAGTGAGCCATCGCGGCAGGACCGCGCAGTGAGCCATCGCGCATGCAGTTTACGCTGTTTTGTTCGCGCTGCTTCGCACGCTTGGCTCGATGCAGCCGGAGCATTTTTTGCACTGATTGACTCGGTTTAATTTTGTTGTCCAATAATCGTTTCTATAGCGGTGTCTCCGCTGGCGGCCGGTCCGCCTTCATATAGTCGCATGGGGTGGTTTCTCCGCCGGCGGCCGGTCCGCCCATTTTGCTTTTCTCGTTTGATGATATATCATTGTAGCGGTGGTTCCGCTGGCGGCCGGTCCGCCAAGCTTTTTTTGCCACGTTCATTTTCATTTCGAGATGGCACTTGAAGCGGTTGTCCGCTGGCGGCTGGTCCGCCCAGGAATTGTTCGGCGTGATTTTTATTTCGAGATGGCACTTGAAGCGGTGGTCTGATGGCACCTTGCGATTTTTTGCATGTTTGGATTGTGAGTGCGCGGATGAAAGGCTGCAAGACTCAATCAAGGCTCCAGAATCCAGACTGCTGACTGCAAACTCCACACTCCAGACTGCAGACTCCAGACTGCAGACTCCAAACTGCAGACTCCAGACTGCAAACTCCAGACTCCAGACTGCAAACTCCAGACTGCAGACTCCAGACTGCAGACTCCAGACTGCAGAGTCCAGACTGCCAACTCCAGAATCCAGACTGCAGACTCGAGATTCCAGATTCCAGACACAATGACTCCTGGCTCCAGGATCCTGATCATTTTGTGGTGGAATTCGGCCACGGGGCCAAGTTAAGTTATGTTAAGTCGTGGTGACGCAACTGGGCCTCACGGGGAAAGTTTGGCAGTTAAGTTGATTGAGTTACAATAGGGACTCCACGGCTCCAAGTTAAGTTAAGTTTTGTTAAGTTCGAAAAAACTGCACCGGCCTTTCCGGGCTTTGGGGCGGGGCTGTCTGGATGCTGGATTCTGGGGTCTGGACTGTGAATTCTGGAGTCAGGAGTCTGGATTCTGGAGTCAGGAGTCTGCAGTCTGGAGTCTGCAGTCTGGAGTCTGCAGTCTGGAGTCTGCAGCCTGGAGTCTGCAGTCTGGAGTCTGGAGTCTGCAGTCTGGAGTCTGGAGTCTGGAGTCTGCAGTCTGTCTGTGGAGTTTGCATTCTGGAGCCTGGAGTCTGCAGTCTTGATTCTGGAGTTGGCAGTCTGGAGTTTGGAGTCTGCATCGGGAGTCTGGAGTTTGCAGTCTGGAGTCTGGAGTCTGCAGTCTGCAGTCTGGAGTCTGCAGTCTGGAGTCTGCAGTTTGGAGTCTGGAGTTTGCACTCTGGAGCCTGGAGTTTGCAGTCTGGAGTCTGCAGTCTGGAGTCTGGAGTTTGCAGTCTGAAGTCTGCAGTCTGGAGTCTGCAGTCTGGAGTTTGGAGTTCGCAGTCCGGAGTCTGCAGTTTGGAGTCTGCAGTCTGGAGTCTGCAGTCTGGAGTCTGCAGCCTGGAGTCTGCAGTCTGGAGTCTGCAGTCTGGAGTCTGGAGTTTGCAGTCTGGAGTCTGCAGTTTGGAGTCTGCAGTCTGGAGTCTGCAGTCTGGAGTGTGGAGTTTGCAGTCAGCAGTCTGGATTCTGGAGCCTTGATTGAGTCTTGCAGCCTTTCATCCGCGCACTCACAATCCAAACATGCAAAAAATCGCAAGGTGCCATCAGACCACCGCTTCAAGTGCCATCTCGAAATAAAAATCACGCCGAACAATTCCTGGGCGGACCAGCCGCCAGCGGACAACCGCTTCAAGTGCCATCTCGAAATGAAAATGAACGTGGCAAAAAAAGCTTGGCGGACCGGCCGCCAGCGGAACCACCGCTACAATGATATATCATCAAACGAGAAAAGCAAAATGGGCGGACCGGCCGCCGGCGGAGAAACCACCCCATGCGACTATATGAAGGCGGACCGGCCGCCAGCGGAGACACCGCTATAGAAACGATTATCGCACAACAAAATTAAACCGAGTCAATCAGTGCAAAAATGCTCCGGCTCCATCGAGCCAAGCGTGCGAAGCAGCGCGAACAAACAGCGTAAACTGCATGCGCGCGCGCGCTTGCCCTGCTGCGTTGAGTCACACGGAAATGTGTGATTTCCAGCGCGTAATGCTTCATCACTGCCATGCTTCAAAACGCATGTGTTTGCAAACTCAATGAACTTAGAATGAACTTAGCGGACTTAGAAAAACCTCTTTTCTAAGTTCAAGATAAGTTACTTATAAGTCCAAGCTAAGTGCTAAGTCACTTATAGCTCCAGCGTAAGTACGACCCTATCCCAGTAGATGGCTCGTCAAGAACCTTTTCGTGTCGGGTGCTCCCTTGTGCTTCATCACGGCAGCCATCACATGTCGCAGGTCTAGCATCAGTGCTGCCGCAGGGAGCTTCGCGCTTGTGGCGCTGAGGCTGCTCTGGTTGATCTACATGCGCCTCATGAGCCTTGTGCAATCTGTTGCCATGGTCCTTGTGGTACCCCAGCGCCATCGCGAGGCAAGACTCCATGGCTTGCGGGCTTTCTTTTGGCACAGCGCCAAGCGCTGCTGTGACCAAGGATGTTTGCCTTTGTCATCCCACACCTTGCCGGCGACGCCAAGCTTGAAAATCCCCCAATCTGACGGGTGGATTTTATATGTCACGTCGAAGCAAAGATAGATCCGGTCATCCTCCCGGCCTGTGCCAGGAGCTCTGTTATATTATTTTGGAACTGCTTGCAGAGAAACACCGCCGTGCCCTCAGAGTCAGCGATAGCCTCCCAGTCCCAAGCAGCCGTGGTGTCAGCGACTAAGCTGGAAAGAAACTCTTTCCACTGCCCAAGGGACTCGTGGCTGCTCAGGGACGGCATGCCACCTTTGCTGTTGTCGTGTCTCAGCTTTGCTTGCCGTGCTCGTCGCAAAGCATTCACATCTGGCCATGCCGAGCTGTCTTCGGTTTTCTCCGCCAGCTCACGAAGCGCCTGACAAGAAATCAAACGATTCCATCCATGCATTTATCGCCTCTCTACAACCGTGCTCTCTTTGCATGAGCCTAAGCATCCATCCTACAAGGTGGGGCCCCCCAGTTATAAGTAACTTATGATACATATTTTAG
This sequence comes from Effrenium voratum, assembly GCA_963377175.1. Taxonomy (NCBI): domain Eukaryota; class Dinophyceae; order Suessiales; family Symbiodiniaceae; genus Effrenium; species Effrenium voratum. Next base: position 562,321 of record CAUJNA010002358.1, on the reverse strand, counting down.
TTACGAAACTTATATTTAACTTAAGATCAACTTATCTTGAGAACTTGTAACCTAGTTAGCGTCAATTTACAAGTAGCTTATCACTTGAATAACTTGTTTGCGCGCTCGTTTTCCGAGTTGTTTGGCCGGGCATGTTTTCACACAAGATCAGGCGAGCAGAGCGCTCATGGTCCGTTTTCCAGCAAAGGCGAGCTAGAAAAGGCTATGTGCGAACTACAGCAAGCAAACATAGCGGCCGCCGTTGATGCCTGACTCATCGACACCGTAGGCTGTGTCTCAACAGGAGAAGTCGTTGCTCGCCGGCGGCCACGTAGATAGTTCAGGAGACGATCGGCGCTATAGAGCCGGAAAAAGGCAAGGGTGGTCCCAGTGGCGCCTGTTTGGTGCAAGCTTTTGCGATGCATGCGGGATGTATGTGGGTTGTGTGTGGGGGTTCTTTTTTTGGATGTATGTGGGTTGTATGTGAACCGTTTTTTGGGATGTGTGTGGATTGTATGTGGGTTGTGTGTGTGTGGGTGGGCCTTTTTTACTATAAAAAGTACACGATTCTGAAGAATCACGAGAAAACAACGTGTAGTTTGTCAGCTCTTCTTCGCATTTTCGGGATTCCGGTGATGTGTGTGGGATGTATGGGTTGTATGTGGGTCGTGTTTTTTGGGTTGTGTGTGGGTGGCCGGCCCCCCCCCCCCCCGGGCTGTCAAGCTTGGCCAACTGGGGCCGCTGTGCATCCTTGAGACCAGCCCACGTCCAGTCTTGCAGAGCTGCGCGAGCGCCCGCTGCTCCGCCGCTCACGGCCATCTGGAGGCACGCCCGCAGGAACGAAAAAAAGAAGAAGAAAGAACCGAGACAGCTAGAACAATGGCAAATGTGCCAAACGTACGCCGCGCGCTGAAATCAGCTTGGATAGAATAAAAGTTGAAGAGTTTATCCAAACACAGCTTTTTGCTGCCAATGCTCTTGAAACCCCGTACTCGCATGCTTTTTCGCAAGTTGTAGCTAAGTTGTATAAGTAACTTATGATCCAACGTACATAAGTTCTCTAAAAGTTCTATCTAATTTATGACTTGGGCGTATACTTATGAAACTTGTAAGTCATGTGGCGAGGTTATAACATGGTTATAACATGTTTATACCTTATAAATAACATACTTATAACATAGGGGCCCCGCCTTGTGCCAATCATTGAAACAGCAACAAATCACTGCGTGTCATTGGGCAGGGAAGCCGAAGGAAGCAAAGCCAGCCCGCCTGCAAGGGCGGAACATGCGCATGCTTCTTCGCCATGATACCACATGAGCTCCGTCTGCTTGACGAAAAACATGCAGCCAGCAGCGTTCACATTTCTCATGTAGGTGGCAGTAGACGTAGACCGTCATGTCACCTTTGCATCTGCCGCTCCTGATCTTGCCAACACATCCCTTCCGCTGCATCCAAGCATTCACAACTCCCTTGGCCGTGTCTGGTCTACGCAAGTTGCAACACTAGTAAATTGACGCCAAAGGAAAGCTCCCAGCTTGCGCTTGGGCAAGTGGCAAGTGGTTTGCTACATTCAAGCTTCATTTTGGAACACTTCCGGCACGGCCCTGCCTGCATTTTTTCTGGGACCACACAGATCCAAAATGGACATTTGGTGCGTTGGATGTTTTGCCGGCAGCACCTCTGGCACACCACCTGCCTACGACAATGGGGAACGCAGGATTGACGCTCATTGTCACGATCGGTCAGGGAGAGGTGGCAAGGCTGCAGCTGATCTTTCCTGCATGCTGCATCATGCTGCGCTTTGGCCAAGGAGTTGCAGGCCTTCACTAGTGAAAGAATAAGCTTGTGATTGATCACCCAGCAGAGCAAACTGAAGTCAGAGCCGTGCAGCAGTGCTGGCTGGCCCAAACGGGCCAGAGGTCCTTGCAAGGTGGGTGGCGTGTGGCAGGAACATGCCCTTCTCTAAGCCGACAAAATCCGGCAAAAACCGCATGTCATACAAAAACATCCAAATATCTCGGTGGAATTTGGTGGAAAAGCACTGGAAAACACATGAAAGTCCTGTGCCCCAAGAGAAATCTGTTTTTTTCTGCCAAGGTTGATAATCTTAGGCAGCCAGTGTGTGTCCTGACTACAAGCGCGGTACCCGGTTTGGACTTTAGTGGCCAGTTTGGTCATGCTTGGTGGATCTTGGTGGGTTGCTTCTTGCACCCCGTCCGAATGACTCATGTCACCAAAGAGTTCTCCATGTAAAGAAAGAACAACATCATAGACGCAAACCATGTGGCAGCCCTCATGTGCCCAATAAAAATCTGGACAGTTCCATGAGGTATGGTGGATTATGGTGGGCTGATGTGGGTTGAATCTTGCATCCTGAATCTTGCGTCCTGACTGATGTGGGTTGTAAAGACAGGGACCCAGTTTACACCTCCCAGTTGGTGAGGTGTGCCTTGTGGGTTGTAAAGACAGGGACCCAGTTTACACCTCCCAGTTGGTGAGGTGTGCCTCAGGCAAAATCCCAAGTTGAGCGTTCTCAATTTTTCTCAAGAACAAACACATGGATGCGTATATAAGGTCAAAGCTGATACAGCCAACACCACACCGGCCCCAGTGAACAACACTGGCGACATGCCGCAATTGACCGTTGCGCAACCTAGCTTGCTCCTGAAAGAGAATGGAGGCCAACACCGCCTCTGCCCCCAGGCCTGTCGGAATCCTGGACGATGGCTTTGCCAGTGATATCCAGTGATACTCGTGAAGGCCACCGCTCATGGCCACATATAGCCAGCACTCCATGCCAGACTGCACACAACAAACGGAAGATGTCTTGCTCCTTTTCAACGGGAGGCCCAGCCAAAAATGGGCATGGGCCCACATTTTCGCCCAGGCAATACAAACAACAACCTCAAAGTGTGTCATAGTGCGCCCCTCCCTGATGGACACATGAAAGTCCTGTGCTCCGAGAGAAATCTGTTTCCCGGTTTGGACTTTAGTGGCTAGTTTGGTCATGCTTGGTTGATCTTGGTGGGTTGCCTCTTGCACCCTGTCCGAATGACTCATGTCACCAAAGAGTTCTCCATGTAACAGAAAGAACAACCTCATAGAAAATGGGAGCCCTCGTGTGCCCAATAAAAATCTGGACAGTTTCGTGAGGTATGGTGGATTATGGTGGGCTGATGTGGGTTGAATCTTGCATCCTGAATCTTGCATCCTGACTGGTGTGGGTTGTAAAGACAAGGACCCAGTTTACACCTCCCAGTTGGTGAGGTGTGCCTCAGGCAAAATCCCAAGTTGAGCGTTCTCAAATGCTCTCAAGAACAAACACATGGATGCGTATATAAGGTCAAAAGCTGACACAGCCAGCGCCACACCGGCCCCAGTGAACAACACTGGCGACCTCCCGAAAGAGAAAGGAGGCAACACCGCCTCTGCCCCCAGGCCTGTCGGAATCCTGGAGAGGATGGCTTTGCCAGTGATATCCAGTGATACTCGTGAAGGCCACCGCTCATGGCCACATATAGCCATGACAGACTGCCTGGGCAAGCAGCGGGTCCGTCGACACAACAAACGGAAGATGTCTTGCTCCTTTTCACCGGGAGGCCCAGCCAAAAATGGGCATGGATCCACATTTTCGCCCAGGCAATACAAACAACAACCTCAAAGTGTGCCATAGTGCGCCCCTCCCTGGTGGACACATGAAAGTCCTGTGCTCCGAGAGAAATCTACTTTTCTGCCATGGTTGGTAATCTTAGGCAGCCAGTGTGTGCCCCTGACTACAAGCGTGGTACCCGTTTGCAACCCACCAAGATCGGAGGCCACCAGGGCACGCTCATCCGAAAGCGTCTCGGATGAGCGTGGTGTGTCGGATGGGCGTGCACATGAAAGCTCAATACCCTTTGAAAAGCGTTTAAGCCGTTCAAACGAGCTCTCAGCTGGTCTTTCCTTCTTGAAGCACAAGCAGCTCTTCAAACTTCAAAATGCTTCAAAGGTGGCAGCCACTGGGATGCCACGGCTTCACGCCAAGGCAGCAAAAAGTAGGGGGCCACCAAAACCCTAGCATCGACATCCATCAACGGAAAACGGCGGACGGGATCAAAGCGAAGCCCGGCCCAGCCTCTCGCGAGAGCTTCCCACGGAAAGGCATGCTGGCCAGCGCTGCAAAAGCCATGGCCACTTGTGGCTCTGCAGCGCGCCAATTGTTCATGCCAACGCAGAGGTGAAGTTGCGTAGCACTTGCATCACCTTGCAATGAACCCCACGTAGCTCAGCCTTACCTGAGAGTTGAGCAAATGCTGAGAAGATCTGACAAGAAAGGGGTTGCCCGTTCAATGTTCAATGCTGCGAAAGCAGTTTCTCAAGTAGAGCTTTCGGAATTGCTTCATAGGGCTGTGGCTCTTTGGATGGTGGGGGGGCGAGGGTTTCGATGGCACACAACGTGTGCATTTGCAGGTAGCTGCGGGCATTGTCACAGTGTGTCTCAGTAAAACCATTGGCGCCTCATGGCACCTCCATGGCCAAATTCCACCCGAATCACTGAAAGCTACCTCAAGTGGCGGGTTTTCATCATCAATTGACAAGGCTTTGAAAGGCGTTGCAACATAAGAACCCTCGAAAGCAAAAACGGGAGGACAAGACTTTACGCGCCTCAGTTTGCTGGCCAAAATGCTGACAGCGAGGCCTCAAGGCATGGCGTCAGGATGGCCTTGCACCCAATCCAAGATCCCTGGCGCTGCCGCACAGTCTAATAAATGCCAAGAGTCTGCGAACACCAAGAAGGCTTTCCAAATCTATGCAACTTAGTCGCCGCATCTCACTGGCACCGCCGTACAACCACCGCAGAGCCAACGCCGTGCACGAGCCCCATTTCTGCATCTCTATCTCGCCCATGCCAGTTGTCAGCCCAAGCTCCTGTCAAAGCCAACAGGCCAACATGATCCGACATGAGTGTGTGCGCGCGTGTGCGCGTGTGCGCGTGTGCGCGTGTGCGCGTGTGCGCGTGTGTGCGTGTGCGTGTGCGTGTGCGTGTGCGTGTGCGTGTGCGTGTGGGTGTGGGTGTGGGTGTGGGTGTGGGTGTGGGTGTGGGTGTGGGTGTGGGTGTGTGTGTGTGCGAGCTTGGCTGTAGATAGCTGTAGAATGTTAAGCGAAAAGCGAAAGCCAACATTTGGCCAGCATCCTGCCGACTCCCGCCATCCTCACCCAAAGCACAACTCTACTCCGAAATGCTGCCTTCCCGCAAAGACAGCAACTTTCCACAGACACCAGAAGCGACACCAAAAATAACATTAAAACGGAGACGCCACAATATGCCACCAAAACTTCTAGCCAACTAACAAGACTTCAAGACTCAAGACACTGCAGCCAGACACTGCAGCCAGACACGCTCAGATGAGCATGCGGCCCCAAAATGTCGAGCTTGTGTCAACCACCAAATGCCACCAAGGCACAGACACTTTGCCCTGACGGCCAGCGCCAAAAAGTCACTGGCCAGCCACGCCGCACACAGCTCCCGCTCGGGATGTCAGTGTTCGGCCTGACCAGCTTGGCATTCCTGCAGGCTGTGCTTGGGCAAACAAAGGTCCGCCAAAAGAGCAAAGCAGACATGTCGAATCAGAAGACGGGTTGCATCTTGTTAATTCCAGTAAAAGGTATGAAGCCAGCCGTTGACTCTTTCTTTAGTTGGTTCTTCTACTGCAATGCTGTAGTGGATAGGCAACCAGCCCTGATGCCAGACCAACACGCCGACACATTCTGATGGCACGGCGACGCAATCTCCTGGGCCATGACCACGCTTGCCTTGAAACTGGCCCAGAGCCCCCCTCGCTGCTTCTTCTTCAGCAAGAAGTCGACCAGGTAGCAGCCTCCTGCAAGCAAAGGTGGAATACGAAGGACCCTGCGTGGCTGGATGCCGCCAGGCTTGTGATTGTGTAGCTTTCTGGAAGTACTGATTGCGCAGCAGTGCGCGACACGTTTCCTGACCCTTGCAAAAAGCACAGTGCGATAGCGGATGCATGCAGATGCGATGCTCTATCTCCCTCTCTCTGCCATCAAATCATTTCTGCAGGCAAGTGGCGCAGCTTGTAGTTTCGGATAAACAGCGCCAGCATGCTTCTGCAGCTCCACTGTCAGCCGGTCAGTTAGTTTTCTTGAAAGGAGTGTGCACCTGAACTTCCCACTCAGTCTTGGGATCGATATTCATTGGGCACACCCTGGGCTTCAGTTCTGGGTAGAAGCCCGAAAGAAAAATATGGAATGACAGATGGAGTTCACAGAAGCACCCCTCCCCACCCCATTTTCCAATTTGGAGGAAGAGACGATTAGATAACGATGTAAGCATGAATTAGGCAAGCTGCATCACTTCCCTCCAAGGCGTCTGGCGCTTGCTCCCGGCACACGTCAGGAACCTCGGATTGACACAGGGCTTTGAGGCCCTCCAAATAAAGCAGCCTTGAACCCACAGACAAATGTGTGAAGTTTCCCATATATTCTCATGTCAAGAACCAACTTAAATGTTTGAACGAAAGCTACACGAAGCTGCGAGTGGATGGTGGGCCCCACCATGCCCCGCCAAACCCAAACCTGCGCCCACGGCAGTCTTCATCAGCAGGCCCAGCAGGTGCCGTCCATCATGCCGACGCCGCACATAGATCAGCTCCGCTGTTAGCCTTCCGAAAAAATATCCGATCTCTAAGAACAGCGGGCAGAATGTCAGCCACAAGTCAATTTGGATGGCTCCCCTGGCTTTGGTGGCAAACAAAACAAGAAGTACGGTAGGCCCATGTAGGCCCCTCCACGCCGAGCCCAGGAGAACCCCTGGATGATGTCGTGTTTTGTTTTCCTCCCTTCTCATCGGCCAAAGTGCTGATGCTCCATGCGACAGACTGACCGGTTGTGAGACCAAGCCCTATGATGCTCTTTGACAAGAATAATCCGGCACTTCATCCCTCAACCCTAGGCAGCACTTCAACCGCCAGCAAATGCTCCAACCTTTTTGCCAACCTCGACAAACATCTGTAATCTCTATAAGCCTTGAACAAATGTCTGCCTTGGACACAGCGCGCCCCTCGAACGTCTCCAGACCCTTTCAAAAGCAGAGGCCCAGCTGCGTGCACGCCCGAAAGAATTTTTTAACCCAAGCTCTCAGCCGTCCCAAACGTCCCGACCATCACGACCGTCCCAGCCGTCCCCACCGTCCCGACCATCACAACCATCCCAACCGTCCCAACCGTCCCCACCATGCCGACCGTCCCGACCATCCCGACCATCCCAACCGCCCAGATCATCCCGACCATCCCGACCGTTCCGACTGCCCCGACCATCCCGACGGTCCCCACCAGACCGTCCCAAGCGTCCCGACCGTCCCCACCATCCTCGAGCGTCCCGACGGTCCCGACCACCCCCAGCGTCCAGACCGTCCCAAGCGGCCCGACCGTCCCCACCGTCCTCGAGCGTCCCGACAATCTCGACCGTCCCAACCGTCCCGGACATACCGACATTCTTGTCCGCCCCCTGAACGGCGTACTTGCTTGTGCAGACCAGCGCTTGCTTTCCGAATTTCGCCGTTGTTTTCTGAATTTCGCTTGTGTCCTGGAGGATCCTTTGATACACAAACAAGTGCTCCAGACAGTTTTTGGCATTCAAGCGTTTTTTTGTCTGCTCAAATCCAATTCGAGCACTTATTGAGGTTGCCTAGACCTAGATGCTTGGTGAAGTGCCCGAGAGAAAACGAACCCGCAACTCGAGCGCAATTTCCCGCTACTCGGGCGCAATTTTCCGTAACTCGGGCGCAAATCCAAAAAGTGTGCAAAGCCAAAGCTCCGCCCCGCAATCTGTGCATTTGCATGTGTTTGATTTCACCATTTCTCGCGCACTTATTTGCCACGAAAGCTCGAGCAAACATTTGCGTATCAATGGGTTCTGCAGGGTTCTCTGAATTTTGCGCTGGTGTTTGTCTGAATTTCGCCCTTGTGTTTTCTGAATTGTGTCTACGTGCTTTCCGAATTTTGTTTGTCTGAATTTCGCGTCCGTTTTCTGAAACTCGCAGCGTTCATTGGACATATGGCTGTGGTTGTCAAAACCGTTTTGGTTGATCCCATTTTGGTAGGTGAATTCACCACCCATTTTAGGCTTCCTATTTTAGTGGTTGGATTGGTTGATATTCACTGGGGGTAGGCTCGTCGGCTTTTGAGGGTACCTGGAGTCTCCTTCCGACCCTTTAAAAATGGGTTGATGGCCCCAGTATTTTGGGTAATGACCCCGTTTTTGAAGGGTTAGGGAGACTCCAGGTACTCTTTCTTCTGTTTTTGTCGTGTCTGTAGTTTTTGAAGGTCCGCATTTGTTTGTGGTCTTTTGGTTGGTCATTGTTGAGGGTACCGTGTGTTTGTGTGGTTTTTGGTGCTGGCATTGTTTTGCGAGCGTACCTCAGTTTTGTAGTTTACGGTATCTGTCATTTTTTCAGGGTGCCTCACGCTTTCTTTTTTTCGTCTGTCTTTTTATGGGGGCACCCCACGATTGTCGACTCTTGGTGTGTATGTTGTTGAGGGTACCTGGTTCTTGGTGTCTGTCTATTGTCATGAGTGTACCCCGTATTTGTGGTGTCTGTCTTTTTTGAGGGTACCCGCGGGTACCGATTTTTGTGCTTTGTGGTGTCTGGTTTTTTTGAGGGAACCCTATTTTGTGGTGGGTGGTGTCTGTTTTGCTGAGAGCATATTTGTGTTGGTGTCTGTCTTTTTTGAAGGTACCCCCATGTTTGTGGTGTTTTAGGGTATGTTTGTTTGACGGTATTCTAGTGTTTGTGCTTTGTCTGTCTTTTTAGAGGATACCCCATGTTTTGCGGTTGTTGGTTTTGTCTTTTTTGAGGGTACCCCATGTTTATGGCGGTTTGGTGATGTTTGTTTGAAGGTACCTCAGCTTTTGTGGTGTTTGGTGTTTGTCTTTTTGAGGATACCCGATGTTTGTGCGGTTTGTGGATGTTGGTTGTCTTTTTTGAGGGTACACCATGTTTTGTTTGATGTTTTTTGGTGTCTGTTTTGTTTTTTTCCGGGTACCCCATACTTCTTTTTTGTGTCTGTCCTATTTTGAGGGTACCCTGTTCTCGGTGTGTCGTTTTTGAGGATACCCATCTTTTGTGGTTCTTGGAGTGTTTTGTTTTTGAGAATGTCCCAGTTTGCGATGTTTGGTGTGGGTCGTTTTGAGGGTACTCCATTCTGTGGATTTTGGTGTCTCTTTTTTGAGAGTACTCATGTTTTCTGCTGCTTGCTGTGGGTCGTTTTTGAGGGTACCCATTTTTTGTGGCTTTTTGGTGGGTCGTTTTTGAGGGCCCCCGATATTTGTGTGGTTCTGTCTGCATTTCTTTGTGGCATTTGTGGGGTATGTGGGTTTTGGTGTGTGTGATTTTTGAGCTTACCCCAATGTTTGTGTTGTTTGGCGTGTCTCGGTTCTCTCGAGGGTATCCCATTTTGTGGCGTTTGGCGTGAATTGTTTTTGAGGGTACCCCGTTTCTGTTGTGTGTGGCTGTTTTGGAGGGTACACCATTCTTGTAGATTTTGGCTAGGTCCTCCCGTAGAGAGAATAAGAGCACCCTTTTTTCTGTAGTCTATTTTAGTAGGGGAACCCCCCCAAAAAAAAACAAGAAGGTAAAAGGGCACTACTGGGGGACCTAGTTGGTGTGTCCCCATGTTTGCCGTTTGTGGCGGGTCTGTTGTTTGTGCGTACGTGTTTGTGTTTTTTGGTGCCCGTCTCTTGCAAGGCCACTCCATTTGGAGTGACTTTACAAAACGGCAACCACAAGGAAAGCCACCATTTGGGGGTCCCAAAAGAGAAACAAATCCATTTTGGGGTACCCTTCCTCCCAACATGGCACCTGAGGGTGCCTGGAAGATCAGGCTCCTGCCATGTTAGTGGGAGACCGATAGGAACTGGTGGTTTACAACCAGTGTTCGTGGAGGTTTCATCCAGCCCTGGTGCAGCCACAGTATGAGGGAACAAACAATTATATACACAAATCTTCTTTATAATCCTGACTTCATGCGGTTCCACTTTTTGGGTAAGGAGCCTTCTCTTTTACAAACTTGGAGGGCATTGCTCCAGAGTAGGGGTGAATTGGGCAAGTCTCCAAATGGGTATGGGTCAAAATTCAACCAGGGGACCGCAGGTTTTAGTCCATGTTTCCGTTTACCAGGGCAAACCAGTTCGGGTACCTATTTTTGACGCTGAGATGAATCTCCCTCAGATCATTCGCCGATCAAGCCAGCCAGGAGATGTCGCATGAGTCCAATCAAGTAGAAGCTTGAGGCCCTAACTCCACTTGACTTCCATTTGGTTAAGACCTCAGGAAAAAAATGCAATATTTCCAGTAGTGATAGATTCCCTTTAAAACCAACAGGGGAAAATAACACAGATTCATTTCAGCAACTGGAAGTTGACAAAAAACAACACCGATTTGGACCAATCCGAAGCGCACTCGAAGCTGACAACTCGTCTCCTCCACGTTCAGCATCGCCGAGAACATGCGATGCGTGTGCGGAGGATCTTCGTCTCTGCGAGAGACATGGCTGTCCTCAGCGCGCTGGATTTTGCCAGGCCGTGCCGCCGAGAGTCAAAATCAAGATCTCTGGAGTCTCCTTCTGACCCTTTCACAATGAGGCAATGACCCCATTTTGGGTAATGACCAACCATTGTTTGAGTCATGGAGACTCCAGGTCCGGTAAACCTTATGCCATGCAATGGTTTGGGGATCAAATCTCACTTCCCGAGTGGACCATGGAGGTCCTAGGTATAGTTTATTGATCGGGGCTGGAAGCAGATTGCCAGTGGCTCCGTCATGCTTCAAATACGCGGCAATTGAGCAGCTCTGAAGTGGTGAGAGGGTTGGATAGAACATCGTCTTCTGGGAAGGGAAGGAACACCAAGAGAACAAGGACTCAATCTGGGTTTGTCTTTGACAGTTTTTCCCAAAAATGACTGGTTTCCTTTTGGTTTCTAACATACCCCTGGAATCTGACAGTGAGGAGGCTTGAGTTGACTTGTTTGACCCAAGCGAGGGGTGCCTGGGTTGATCACCAAACATGTACTCACTTCCTGAGCGGAATGGCCAAAACAAGTCTGAACTCAATATTTTCCGCTGAACTGCTCCAGACCGGAAAAGTAGAAAGTCTGAAAAGGAAAACTCCGGCAGCGAGGGCCAGGGCTCCGTGATGTGGAGGATGCGCAGCTCTTCTGCCTCATCCTGACTCGATGGGTTCTGTCAGACCCGCAAGACGCCCATTCTTCGATTTCATGTTGGATGTCTTTTAGAAAAAGCATGAACAAAACATGAAGCAACATCTGAAAGTACGATTTTCGGAGCTTTGCCCAAAAGGTATCTGGTCTGGAGGTGTGTGGCAATTGCAAATTGTCGTTTGAATGCGTACATGCATATATACTCAGTTGCTCAAGAGACCCAAAAATACAAGGGGAATATTTTGGAACCTGTACTAAAAGTAGACCAACAAGGGAAAATCAAAAGGTCAAAGACTCGGCTTTGGGTAACTAAGTATATATATATATATATAATGTGTATCTGTCTATGTGATGCTTTTTGAGAGGCGGGCGTCTGGACGTGTGGCATGTGTGTGTGTGTGTGTGTGTTCAAGCGGGGAAAAAAAGGGAGCCCTGCTGAATGACCCCCTGGTGTATTGGTTCACTTCCTTCATTTTTGGCGAACACACACATGTATATATATATATATGTGTATATATATATATACAAGCAAGCCCACAGGATTCAACATGAGTTCGAATTCATGGGTGCATCCCCGGAAGACGGAACCCAACGACTTCACCGGTGCCCCTAACCATCCATGACTTCCCAAGGCGACCTCAAGACTCATAACTTGGGTTCTGCCTCGCTCGCCATGCCAGGTCCCGCAGCAACAGTAGACTACAACCAACTTTGTCACTTGCTCATATCAGCTTCCCTCTCATTGGTGCTTTGGATTGGTGGTTTGGCGGTATTCTGGAGGGGCTTCCCATTTGCCCTCTACAAGAACCAGGGGCGCGTTCATTTCAGGGGAACCAGTTCATATGCATTTAGCCCGCATCTGGAGAAGAATCACCATGCAAACCAAAGCTAAATGAAAACCATGGCCACGTTCTCTCTCAAAGCTTGCTGGTAAATGGGCCCTGAAAACCTTTAGGGGGCCCGCCCCGGCCCCTGAAAACTTTTGGGGGGCCCGCCCCGCTTTTGGAGTGGTTTTTACGGGCTTGCGAAAGGACGCCAACGAATTGGGGGGTCTAGACGTCTAGACGACCCCCTTTTTCCCCATGCTGTAGCTCCCAAAAGTGGTACCAATTGTTTGGCCCGGAACGAAGATCAAAATTTGTGTAACCCCGGCTGATTGATTTTTTGCGCCACACCCATTTGCCCAATCCATCGGCATGATGTCGGGAAAAAAAAGGCCCGCCTGCAGGAGGCTAGAGGGTCGCAGCTTGATGGCCTGAGAAAATCGCGTCCGGTTGAGAAACTCCCGGACAGAAGCGGGTGAACGTCGCTTATTTACGGGACCTCAAGAATATGGTTGGGGTGCTCCTGGTTTGCCCCAAATCGACCAGGGCACGTCCGCATGGGCGGCCTTTTTCTGGGGACCCTCCAAAACCCTATGGTCAAATCAGGCCTTCCGCTCACAGTTTCACTTTTGGTGAGTGGCATCGGTGGCCCAGATGCCTGTCCATGGCTCCCTCAGTAGGTTCAACACTCAAGCAACCAATTGGCTGATGACAGTCGGCGATCGTGGTTCGTGTTTTCTCTTCTCTTTTTTGTGCGGTGCCCTTCAATGCTGGTCAACTGGATGAAGACAAAAGGAAGAATGACAACAACCCAATCCTCACTTCCGAACGGGGTGGGCCAACACAAGTCTGAACATGTTACACTAGTTGGTCCAGACCCAACGAGTAGAAAGTCCAGGAAGTGAGGGTGAGCTTTTTGAGATTTCAGGTTGGGTATGCGTGCTGGTACACAATCACCCAGGTTATGATTGTTCACATGGTTACAAGGTTGGGTAGGCCACACAGGTTCCGCTGGTTGAATCTGATTGACTGGCGGTTCAATGTGTGGCATGCACACCTTTGTGTGTGCTCGAGATAGAAGCTTCTCTGTGTTTGAGATGTGTTTGCGGTTAATGACCTGAGCGGATCGGCCTCAAAAAGTTCCAAACTTTGTATTTGGCACACAAATGGTTAAAATGGGTGTGGCTCAAATATAGGGGTCCAAAATGGAACCCTGGTAAATATGGTAAATGGAAAGGTGGACTAAAGCCTGTGTAACCACACCCAAATCCAAACCCCAAAAGGTGTAAAGTCCGAGTTCCGGAACTCAAAAAGTATCCGCAAGACCCCAAAAGTTGGAGCTCCGGTTTGCGCCGGTCCCTAAAACAAAGACACGCCCAAATCTTCTAGGGGACACTTCCCCATTCTTTCCAGAAACCATCAGAACCCCATGGGAAACAGCTGGTTGTGAAAGAACGATGGTTGAAAAGAATGATTGGAATCAACCCCTAGAAATCTGGCCGACTTCCAAACCGACTTCTGGCCTTTGGTCTTGACCAGGCGACCTGCGAGAACCTGATATGGAGCCGTGTTTTTTGGTCTGTCTTCGTGTAGGAAGACCCAAGATGGCTGGTTGGCGTTCCTTTCGGTTTACTTTGACAAGCCCAAAACAGGGGTACCAGCCAACAAAAAGACACACCCATGTCTTGTTCTTCTCTACGCAACCCCGCAAGTTTTGGACAACTTGGGGCATCGAACGTGGGAAACAAGAACATGGGGCTTGCGCGGCGGCTGGAGGTACCTCTGGGATGGTGTCGCAGTTCAGACCCAGAAAGAACGGCCGGTCACCTTTTGGGGCCACGCAAAATGGTTGCCACATCAAAAGAGTGACTTCGATCGGTCGATTCGCTTGCGCTCGTTTGGACAAGATCTCTGACAACACACCGTGGCCAGGTCTGATACTGTACCCAACTGGAGTTGGAACCCTTCATTTTTTGCGGCACACCGAAGCCATTTGGCTGTGGCTCAAAAAACCGGTACCCAAAATGGAACCCTGGTAAGTGGAAACATGGACCAAATCCTGCAGTTTGCCCCCCCAGTGTCATTTTGAGCCACACCGAAGCCATTTGTTTGACAAAAAACACTTACCTATACATTGTCTGCCTCTGGTCTCAGAAATTGGGCAATGCCAACTGCTTGCCTCACGGCCCTTTTGACAGGCTGACTGGGTCGCTCAAATACGCCAAGCCCGCCATGAGCTGATCACTTTTGCACACGGGCCCAAGCACTTAAAACATGCCTGCTGCAGTCACCCCTTTCTGAATAAAACATGGAAGATTTAAAGTCTTCCAACAAAAACAAGCAACAAAGCACGAACCTCACATACGGATGGTTTCCTTTTGGTTCCTTTCAAAGACTTTCTGGTGTCCCTTGGCCGTTTCTGGCTCGATCCATGTGAGAGGAGTCCTCCAGTTTAACGTCATCTCCAAACCGCATGCTTTTGTTTATCACCGGACCCCGAAAAGGACCGAAGGGTCATTCTGTTGGACTTGCTTGGATTGCCCGGACCCGGGGATATGAGCCAAGTACTTGATTTGCAAGGAACGGCGGGGGGGCGGGGGAAGGACAACCGAGTCAGGGGGCAAAAATCGATTCTTCTGGGTGAATCATAATATTTCACCAACCTGAAATAAGGTGGTTGGGGGCCGTTCCCCACATAAACCACCATCGTGTGAGGTCGTTATAGTTCACCCAGATTCTTGGCCAAAACAAAAAAGAAACACTGAAAACGCTGCACCAAGTGAAGAGACCCACAGCTCCGCGGGCCTGCGACTAAAGCTGTGGCTCACCTGAGCGAGAGATCCCTACCTGGAGTCTCCATGACCCTTCAAAAAGGGGGTCATTAACCCATTTTTGAAGAGTCATGGAGACTTCATGTACTCAGTTGGGAATTGTTTCACCCCGAAACTGGGCTGCCCGTTTTCAGATCCCCCGTTGAAAGTGACAAATTTGTAGTGAGTTTGATGGACACTACCACTAAATCACTAAAAGGCTAAAAAGCTAAGGAACCGGACGGCTAGGAGCCACCAAGGAAATACCAGGTGATCACTTTTTGGCGCTGGGACTGGGAGCAGCCCCGGAAAGCGGATATAGCGGGGATTAGCTGGGATTGCTTCTGAGCAAGCGCGCCTTCTGGGTGGGGGTTCTATATGTCTTTCGCTCAGTTGCCTACCCCCCCCCCCCAAAAGGCGAATTGGGGTAGACAGAAAATATGATTGCTAGAATCTTGAACGCTGCATGCAAGAAACATGGAGAAGACCCTAGCTCCCGACCAAGCCCAACAGGTCTGTTTACCATTTAAAACCGGGTCTAATCCGAGGGGACCCAAAACCATGTACAAGAAAGGGACCCAACACCATGTAGAGAATCCAAAGGGAGGACATCTGCACCTACTGAGTTACTGTGGCTGGACAAAATCCTCACCATTTGGTGGTATCACCCAGTGTTCATAGGGCGTCCATCCATCCCAACTGGTGAAAGTTGGATGTTGTCCATCCACAGTGTGGTTTGGACTGTCCCCCAGCCTCACGCTTCCTGAGTGGATGTGACTTGGCAACCAAGGTAACCTCAACAAGTTGTGGTTTACCCCCACGCTGCAAAAGTCCAATAACCAAGACAATACACCACTTCTTCACAACCAAAATGTATTGTCACAAGGTGCCCCAAGGTGACCATTCAGTCCGAGCCCTGATTTGTCGGCCTCGAAGGCCCAGCATGGTCCTGATAGTAGAAGCAGAAGCCTCGGGGGGGTTGGTCACAGAGAGGCGCAGGTTGGTCACAGAGAGGCAAAATGGGACAGCTGACCGTGTTGCACGGACGAGGCTCACCGAAAGGAAAAGTAAAACGGGAGGCACAGGCTTGGTTCACCATGTCGGAGAAGTTGGTGCTTGGACAATCTTCACGGAGTTGGTTACAAGGTCTTTGAGAGAAACAGCTTGGTCAGCTTGTGAGTTTCTTCTTGTGATGTTTAACGGGAAGTATAGGCGCTGGAAATCCTGCCTTGTACTCTATCGGTGCTGACCAAACATCCCTTGAACGTCACACAACGAGCACAAACACACAAACACGCACGCCCGCCCGCACGCCCGCACGCGCACGCGGACATGCACACGCACAAGCACACGCACACACACACACACGCACGCACGCACGCTCCCACGCACACGCGCTGACATGTATGTGTGTGTGTGTGTGTGGGTGGGTGGGTGGGTGGGTGGGTGTGTGTGTGTTGTGCAGGGTGCACTTTCTGACGGGGGGTGGCTTAAACGGTAGAAAGGCACGATTTCGGCGCTCCCTTTTTTCACACATACGCGTGAGCGCGTCAGAATGGCCCTGTTGGCCCATGGAGTCACGCGATACGCGATCAGCACCAAACTTGGCTCAACCAATCCGCTGAGCAATCGCAACCTTAGAAGCTCAGGTGTGACATGGTGTGATGCACTGTGGGGAAGCAATGTCACGTCCTGTGACAAGGTTGCTAGCAATTGTCAAGGGAAAACCCCTTACAGAAGCGTTGAGAAAAGGCACCCTTTGGCTGGTAGCTGATGGTAAAGGGGGCTACCCCCTCCAACAAAAATGAAGAAATCTCGATATCCCCAAAAGTACGCAGTGCTCTTTTTGCGCTTGCAAAGGGATTTCGCCCCTGTGGAGGGGAGCAAACCAACAATCCAACCACCCATCATCACTCGCAGAACTTCGTGGAACCCTCGTGGAACCTTACCTCAGGGCCGCCGGACCAATTGCTTTGGCCTTTGTGTTCTGGGCTGCGTGGCTGTGTTTCTACCTCGACATTGTTTTGTCGTCACTTTTCTTGAGCGCGTCGCAAAGGTCCAGCCTGACCCAAATGAGCCAAAGTTAGGGCCAAAGTTTGGCCCGGTTTGGGTCTTCTTGTTCCGACTCACACGGAGAAAGACCAAACACAACCCTGGTAAATCAACAAGAAAACACGCTGCCGCCTGGCTCTTAAATGTTGAGCCGCGCAACACATACTTTCACGAGGCCGGGTCTGTGCGTACTGCCGCAGCGAGCGCGCAGGTCAATCGCAGGACACACTGACCCCTCCGCCATGTATTGCGCGGAGCGTGCTGACGGATTCAAGGTTCCACAAGCTTTGATTGTAGGACTGGCCCAGAGTGAGGACCTGCAAGTTGCTGGGCAAAGTGACACCCTGCAAACTGTGATCGAAGTAAAAGCCAAAGGTCAGGATCTGCAACGTGCGTGGCAAAACGACTCCTTGGAGGCTTTGATTGAAGCATTCTCCAAAAATCAGGCTTTCGAGATTGGCTGGCAAAGCCACTCCATGTAAGCTTTGGTTGAAGCCGTAGCCAAATCGCAGGGTCTGCAGGCTGCGTGGTAAAGGCACGTCCAAACTTCTGTCGAAGTCGTTGCCAAAGGTCAAGCTGCGGAGGCTGTCTGGCAATGTCCCCAAGCCTTGGTTGCTGTTGACCCCCCTGCAAAAAGTTAACTTTTTTGGGGTTGAATGGAAAACACCATTATTTCCTAAAAAGTTAAAGTCTAAAGATCCAACCCAATAGTAGTCAAGAAGCGCTGGTTAAAGTCCATGCCAAACGTCAGGCACTGCAACCCGAAGGGCAAAGTTACTGCCTCCATGCTCTGGTTGAAGCGACCGCCAAAAGCCAGGCTGCTCCTGGGCGAACTGACATCCACCTTTCTTCGCTTGGGGCTTGGGGAGAAACAGCGGCTTAGCTCAAGTGGGCCCGGCCAAGTCGCAGTGTGCTTGGCCAAGTCAACCCCTCTAGGCTTTGGTTGAACTGATGGGGGAGAGTCAGTGCCTGTAGAGCGCCTGACAGGGCCCAGTCTTCTCGCTTGAAATAAAAGGTTGACCTTTTAGGACCTTGAACAGCATGGACCAATATTGGAAAACCGAAAAAGGTCAGAAGGTCGGCTTTGGACAGCTTGTTTCAGTCGGTTTGGTTTAAGCGGGTTCAAGAAAGTAAGACACTTCCAGAAAAGATGCGAATGAGAGTGGGTTCTGGGCATTGGGGCCTAACATGATTTTGAGACTCCCCCTCAATATGTTTATTTTGAGGGGCCTGTTCCAAACAACCTCCTTTCATACATTCAAATGGGGGCCACGGGTTTGCTGCACAAAACCGCACCTGGCAAAGTGACTCCTTGCAGGGATGTATTGAAACCGCCTCTCAGCGTCAGGCTTTGAAGACCTCGGCTTGGAGCGTTGGTAGCCTGTCCACTTTTGAAGACCAAAGAACGGGTTCCTTGAGAACCGTACCAGTCCAGGCACTGGAGGCTGCTTTTGAATTCAATTGGAAACCCCATTCTCGACAAAGAAAACGAAACACAAAATGCAGCGCCGCGTGGGATAAACAAAGCAAACATTTTGTTGGTTGGCTTGGGTGTGTCTTGTTTTCAGGAGACGTACTTTTTTGTGGGGTTCAAAGGGACAGTTCAGGAAATCCGCCAAGTTGAAGAAATTCCCCAATCTTGAAAGCGCCACCAACTCCTTGGGAGAAACTGCCACCAGTTTGACCCCGGGCCTTTGACTTCAACGGTTGGACCTTCCCCCCGAAGCCGTTGGTGGATTTAACGGGGCTGCTTGTCCGTTTTCAGATCCCCCGCTCAAAGTTTGGCTCACTTTTAGTGGGGGTAAATTCGGAAACTACCGCTAAAGCTAAGGAACCGGATGGCTGGGAGCCACCAAGATCCCTCATTTCGTCCAATAGAACTCATTCATTTCTCTTGGAGCCGCCGTTTATTGGGAAGCTCAAAAAAAGGAACCAGGGCCTGTTCAACAGGGACACTTCTCAAACCAAAACAAGACATGGCAGTTGATCAATATTCCTGCATCCGAAAAACGCCATCTTCGCGAGAAAAAAAGTTTCTTTCGCGAATCTTTCGCGACTCCATCGCCAAGCCCTTTTGTTTGCCCTTTGTTTGCAGCGTGCGCTCTGGAGCCATTGTGGCTGCTGCAGTTATGCTTGCACACAGGATAGCGGCAGCTCACCTGCGTGCAGTACGTAGTCTTAAGTGCAAGCAGTCACCGTCATTCGCCCTTGCCACTTGCGCTTGCCGGCGATGTGCGGAACCTTGCAACAAGCTCCCTGGCCTTTCGCCGGTCTTTCGCGGATCTTTCGCGAAACTTGCTCCAAAATAGCCCAGCCAACGTTATTGATTTGCGCCATTCCCAACACAGGCAGGGAATCAATAATGCAAGTGTAGGTGCTGCGTATCTCCCTCTACAAGGGAGCGGGGTCTACAAATATGTAAGTGCACAGGCATGCCTCCAAAAATCCAACGCGGAACTTTCGCGGAAAAAAAAAAAGGTTTCTTTCGCGAACTCCATCGCCGATCTTTCGCGGAGGGATTTAAGCCAAGACGAATGGTCACCGAATACATAACTCCTTGCAAGGACCTTTTGATCAACCCCCACATGGAACATGGCTTTTGCATTGCCCGGCTTGCAAGGACACCCCAAGACCTGGGGTGCGAGTTGGTGGAACGGATGAATTGATCCCCAAGCACCACACATCTCATGATGGCAAGCGGATTGCTTGGTTGCTGTTGACCCCCCTGCAAAAAGTTTCACTTTTTTGGGGGTTTAGTGGAAAACACCTTTATTTCCCAAAGAGTTAAAGTCTAAAGATCCAATCCAATAGCAGCCAAGATTATTTTCCCAAGAAACATCCACTCAGCGAAAGGAAGGCGAAAACGACTGGAATGCAGCCGGACGGCTGTCTGGCAAGTGAACACCCTGCAAGCTTTGGTCCTGCTCCAAGCCAAAGGTCAGACTCTGCAAGCTCGTTGGCCAAGTCACGTGCTCCAAGCCTTCCACTTCGAAGTCAAGATACAAGCTCTGCAGACCTTGGGTCTTTTGGATCTGTCTGCTTTATGTACACTTTCTTGGCGTGCTTTATTTTTGTTGATTGCACACCTGCCATCCCCCCCGAAACTGGCAAACACGCCAAACCTGGAACTTAAACAAACAAAAAAAGCGCCATGCCAGGAGCGTCTTGAGACTGTCGGGCAAAGGAACTTGAAGCAAACTTTTGCCAAAGCAATGCCCGTACTGCAAGCTTTGCAGGTCTGGCAACTTCACGCCCTGGGACGGGTCGAGCCGCCTCCTCTTTGGTCGGGGGGCATGATTAAAGTGGGGACCAGTTATAGAATGTATATTATATTGTTTGCTTTCTTTTGAGTCAGAGGTAAAATGTAAAATGTATCCTAAGTCTACCGCAGGGGGGTTCTGTTGATCAATGGGGGGTCAATCAGAACCTGGACCCTTGGCTTGGTTTCCCCCAAGGGGAGGGAAGCATATCATCAGCCCTGATTTCCATGGAGAACCAGCGCCCTTTGACGGTTTAATGTCAACCCCAGATTTTTGAACCCCTGGTTGATCCATAGAGGGGTGTCCCCTTCTAGTGGCGATTCATCATGTTTGAAGAAAAAACACCCCCCAAGTTACTGGGAAGGCTGGGTTTATTTGTCCGGGGTCGACATATTGTGATCGGAAACCGTTCCCGGCGAGGAAAGCGTAGTTTTCCCAGGTGTCCGGGCAGAGCTGGGCTTCTTTTGCCCGCAGGTTGCGCACTTGCCAAGCTGGTTCAACACCGGGCCCTCAAGTGAAAAATGCGAAATCCGTGATACCGAAGTGGGGTTCTCATCCCTTAGTTGCTGTTGACCCCTCTGCGAAAAGTTTAACTGTTGGTGTGTTTAGTGGCAAACCCCTTCATTTCAACCAAAAAGTTGAAGTCTAAAAATCCAACCCAATAGCAGTTAAGATCCCCTCGACTTCATTTACCTTCCATTTGCTTAAGCCCACTGGAAGAAACAACACATATTTCCAGCAGAGACAACTTCGCTTTAAAACCAGCAAGGCAAAATAACACGTATTAAGCAAATCGTTGTTCCCAGGGGCTGGTGTGCTCTTTCCTTCCAATGGCCGGGTCCCGGCCTCCAGGCACGGGAAGTTGCTTTGCCCGAAGCTCAGGCTTTGTAGTCTCGGCCAAGCCACTCCACTCAAGCTTTGCGCCAGAAGGCCTGAAAGAGAAGGATCGAGTGCACGACATGTGGCTGTGGCTCAAAAAATCGGTACCAACATGGCCCCCTTGGTAAATGGAACCAAAGACTGAAACCTGCGTAACCCCAGCTCCTTAATTTTGAGCCACAGCCATGTGGCCATGGGTCAAAACTCAAATCGTACCCCCAGGGAACATCCGATTCGATCCAACCACTAAAATAGGTTCTAAAATGGGTGGTGAATTCACCTACCAACCAAAATGGTACCATTGGTTTTGACCCACAGCCATGCGGGTTGTACAGAAAGAAACACAAACAAAGAAGTATGGCTGTGCCCCATTTTTTTGAGGCTACCCCTTGTTGCTGGTGGTTGATTTGTGTTTGCATTTGTTTTTCTTTGGGAGGCCTTGAAACAAACATACCCATTGTTTTTCTTCTTCTGGCTGGACAACAAGCTGGTGATGGATTCCCTCAAAACCCTACAAGGGAAAATAGCACATTCTTAAGCAAATGGATGCCTTGAATTCTAGAGGAAACGGTTCCTTGATACTCAAGCGGAACATATCATCCACTCACCCACAGCGCCTCTGAACGTCAGGCTCTGGAGGGCTGGCAAAGTCAGGTGATGCAAACTTTGGTTGAAGCAATGGCCTTAGCCCACTGAAGTTCCATAAAATAAAGAAAGAACTGGTGCCTCCTTCTCTGTTTCAGCTTCCTTAGTATGTGGCTTGGATTGGTTGTTTGGCGGTTCACCAATCCGAACCACCAATTAATGGCTACCTGACTGTTGGTTGATTTGCCAGGGCAACCCTTCGCACTGAACAATGCAATAATACAACTAAAATGAGAGTGCCACTGGGCAACTAGGTGGCCAAAGGTCAAGCTTTGTAAGCTGCCCGGCAAACGCACGCCCTCCAGGCTTCGGTTAAAGCCCTGCCCGAAGGTCAAACTCTGCAGGCCGCTTGGCCACGTCACTTCCTGCACGCTGCAGTTGGAGAATGCGCCGAAGGTCAGCCTCTGCAGGCTGTCTGGTACTGCCAGTTCTTGATTGAAATCATTGCCTAAAGTCAGGCTCTGCAGGCTGCTTGGCCAAGCTGCTGGCAGGATTTGGTTGAAATGAAAGCCAAAAGTGAGGCTCTTCAGACTGCCTGGCAGCGTCACTCCCAGAAAGCTTTGGTTGAACCGCATGCCAAATTCCAGGATTTCAAGGCTGTTTGGCAAAGCAACTTCCTGCAAGTTCTGGTCGAAGTCCTGTGCAAAAGTCAAGCTCTTCAAGCTGCTGGGAAAGGTCACCCCCTGCAGGCTGGAGTTGAACTGCGCGCCAAATGTCAAGCTCTGCAAGCCGCACGGCAGCGCCACACCCTGTAAGCTTTGCTGAAAACATCTGCCAAAAGTCAGGCGCTGCAGGCTTGGCCAAGTCGCGTCCCGCAAGCCTGGACTGATACCACCAAATGCAGGATCAGTCCCACAAGGCAAAAAGCTTTTGACCAGCAAGCAACAAGGCAAACAGACAACAAGTCCTCCAGAAGAGAGGAATAAGGGTACCAACTTTTTTCTGTAGGCCATTTTGGTAGGGGAGCCCTCCCAACCAAAAAAGAAACGGTAGAAGGGCACCTAGCTGGGGGACCTAGACAAACAGGCAAGCTCAAAGGCAACAAGTTAAGTCCCGGGCAGTGATTGAACTCATCGCTGAATGTCAGGCTTCGCAGTGTCTCAGGCAAAGACTTCAGCGCGATCTCATCGGGGCCCCATGTAAGCTGAGTGATGCCTACGGGTTTCCCAAAACAACCCTGTGGATTCTTGATTCCTCGCTAACACAAATTGACTTCTATTGGACTATGTCACAAACCCCCGTAACATCGAAAAGTCGAAGCCGGCTTCTTGGCCCACATCTGAGATGGGAAAAAATCAGTTTCGAGTCTGTTTCGCATTTTATGAGTCTACATTATAATGTACAAAATGGCTTTGGTTTGGAGACCCCAGGTGTGGCTCGCAAGCGCCGGAGAACAAAAAAACGCCTAAGGGTTGCAGGAAGGAATTTAGGTGCAGTAAAAGCTGAGAATGAACACCGAACCAAAATGTCTACATGGACCTCCAACTACCCTTTAAAAAAGTTGAAAAATCACCCACCAACATTTTGGTTTGCAGTACACCTATGCTGAAAGGGTAGTTTCTTTGGGTCCAGGTACCTTCATCTGCTCATAGCCCCGCCTTCCAGAATCTTGGCATCCTTGGCGTCCATACGTGCGTGCTTCCCGTGTTGCAGCACCTCCCATGCCTGTAGCAGGCAGGTCCGACCTGAAAACAAGGGGCGTGCTTGCTTTTCTGATCTCACAGGGTTCCCCATTTCTTCATAAAACATCACCCATTCCAAGAGCAACTCACCTTAAATGGGCCAAACAAAAAATGCTTAAAACATCTTAAAACCATCATGAAGGCAAATCTAGGGACCCCAGTCTCTTCAAGGATCCCGCCCCCCAAAAAAAAAACAAAAACAAAAAAAGGACCCAGTTGTACCTTTTAACCCCAAAAACATTCACTCACAAAATGCACCCAGGGGTTGTTCAAAGGGAGGGGGTTTGAATTTGTCCCCCGGCCCCATTCGAACCTGCTAAAGGGAAGCCAAAGGACACACAGCTCACATCGGCTCGTCTGTTGGGGGGGTACCCATTTTTGGGGTTGTTTTTTCAAGGGAACCAAAAAGAAGCCAACCCTTTTTAAGCGTCACCCCAAAACGAAGCACCCGTATCACCAACGCTCTGCCCGTTTTCAGCGGTTTATCATTTAGGAATGGCTTGGGGCAACCCTGTTGGTTCCCTTTTGAGCAAAGCCGCCCAAGATCAAACCACCTCTAGGGGCCATGCGGTGGAACATAGAACCCGGCTGAGTTTTGCAGTTTTTCAGGGACCCCGCAGAAGGAAAACTTGAAAGGACAACTTGCCATACCCCTGCAAGGAGGGAAGACTTGTAGCTTCATTGAAACCCCAAAACTGTCGACATTCCGCACTAAGAACAAGCAAGTAAACCACACTGGAGGTTTGAAGAACGAGGCAAGCAGCGGCCGAAACCCATGTTGGTTCTACTATGACAGTTATGGAACATTTCGTAGGCCATCTCGAAACGAAGGGAGTTTTGGACGCTGCTTCGGTCGCCACTGGGCTGGGTGACTGTAGGCGTACATGCCGCAAGACGTGCGCAGGCCCTGCTCCTTCAAAGTTCCTGGGCCGAAGGTGGCAGGACTGGAAACATGGAGTCAGACCGTAGGTCCCCGGATGATTTAACTTCGACCCACACCCACATAGGGAACCCAGTAGAAAAAGGGGCTAGATTACACGCATGGTTCTCTTGCGAAGCCTCTAAATAGGTTCAAGCGCAGCCCCATTCTATTTTCGGTGAGGCCCCTACATTACTGCAGTATCAGTTGAGAAGCAAAAGACAAGGAAATCGACGATTTGTCGTGATTCTCTTGCGAAGCCTCTAGACTGGTTTAAGCACAGCCCCAGTCTATTTTCGGTGAGGCCCTTACATTACTGTAGTATCAGTTGAGAAGCACAAGAAAAGGAAATCGACGATTTTCAGGCTTTATCTCTTTTGGGATACCTCTGTTTGGAGGATGGCTGCAGTTGTCCTTGGTATCCTCCTCAATTTTTGATTCGCAGTGCAGGAGTCTGCAAGAACCATTCCCCTTTGGACTCGAGCCCTCGTTTCCACTAATAAGTATGCGAGTACCTTTTTTTGGCGTCAGTTTCCAAAGAGGTGGTCAAGGGCTATTTGGTCTCGAATGGAGTATTGTCGAGCTCGGATACATCTACCTGATGCGGCCAAAATAATAATGCATCCCCTCTAAAGGGAGGATGCCGCCCAAGAATAAACCAGAAGCCTGGCAACGTTCAACCCCCCACCTAAGCAAAATTTCTGCATCATTTTAGCCAAGGGAGATGTAAGATGGTCCCAAACGTTGGCCCAGGCCTATTTATCTGCAAATTCTACAATATTGCCTGAACTAAGAGATCCCCACGTAAAGGACCTCGACGCTTGACGACCCGCACCCCGCGGCTGCAAGGGCGGACCTGTTAACCTGTCTGGTGAAAATGCATGAGGAGCACGCTTGCTCTACAGGGCGCATCCGATGTTGTTACAGGGTGTATCCGGTGTCGGATGCAGCTCTTTGTAGGGGTAGGTCATACAGTACTCTCAAATTAGGTCTCATAGACAAAGTAGGTCAGGAACGGCTCAGAGGTAAGGGTCAAAGTACAAATCTAGAAACCCAGCGATCAGCTACAGGTTCGAGCGGCGTCTGGACAATTTCAATTCACTGCTCGGCAGTGGTTTGTCCAACAGGACGCAAATGCCGGCGGGGGTCATAGGTACTCAGGCAGGGCTCAGCTTTGGCAGAAGCTTTTCAGTTCCACAAAGAGAGACGGTCAAGGAAGGCGGTCACGTCAATTCTCGCAAGGAGCTGGATTGAGTTACCAGACCATATTTGAGTGGTCGTCGGCAGTCTCGGGATTGTTTGGCTGCATGTAGGCACCTCCAAAGTCCGAGTGCGGCAGGACGCCTGCGTTGGCGGGTGGGCGTGGCTGACTATCAAGCCGGCATGATCGGCTCCACACCGGCAACATGGGGTGGCGGATTGATTGCATCTTGACTTCTCGGGGTCCGCGAACTGACTGCAGCACTCAATTTCGGCAAGTCACGGGCATCTCTGAGTTTGGGCCGGCTCAACACAAGCGAGGTCCAAGCACAGCACCCTGTGCTCCCACATGAGTGAGCGCTGGGCATGCGCGGCGAATGGTGATGTCCTGAGGCCAGACCAGTGCAGAGGTGCATTCCACTTGAGGAAAGACGCACAGAGGGCTCTGGCATGAGCAGTTGGAACATGGAAATCATAGTCAACCGCCGCTAGACCAGCTTTTGCACAAAGTGAATGGCGTGGGTCCATCCTGCGAAACCTCCACAAATCAGCGTGGCAAGTTTGAATGGTGGCTTCATTTCAGTCTTGGTGGCCAAGAAAATGGAACTTGTGTCACTCCATTCACTGGCAGTGTCGGCTGAAAGTCGTGAAGGCACCACACCAATGACTCAAATTATGTCGGCTCGGCAATCGAATAGATTGCTACAAGCTTGCCAAAGTCAACGAAGTCAGAGGGAGTGTCCGGGACAAGAATTGATTGCCAGCAGCAACGCTCAATGCAAATGGAAGTCAATTCACTCATGGCAATGACTTGAAGGCTGCTGACAATGCAACGGTGGTGGTGCAACGAGTCCTCGCGCTTTCGCTCGCTTGACCCCCGGGATCAGTGAGCTCAAAACCCATAAAATGGCAGATCCATCCTGGAATAACTCACTTCGTGAGCAACAAAACAGTCTCCAATCATAGGAATCTTGGGTGCTGTAGATCCCCCAGCAAAAGCTTAACTGTTTGCTGGTTAAAAGGAAATATGAAGGGAATCCAAAAAGATAAAGTCTAAAGATCAAACCCAATAGCGGTAGAGGAATAAGCCACAGGGAATCTAGAACCTGGCAAAAGCTGAGGATTTCCAGTGGAATTGCGAGTTGGTTTCTTTGATCCAAGCAAAGAGACGCAGCCCCGCCCAAACCTGGGGTATAAAATGACACGCTCAAATGTTGCTTCATACTCCAAACCCAAAAATACCAGATACTGCTAGATGACATAACATCTATACACTATGACAAATTTACGTGCTTCCAATTTTCCCTTTCAGACAGTTTGGTTTTCAAGCTGACATAACCAACACATGAATGATGAGTCGTAGCGTTGCTTCTCAGACCCTCCAACCGCAAGTTGCCCCACGCCGAGGTTCTCGCATAGTCCAACTCCACGCCATCAAAGTGCACCAGCAAGCGCGCCAGCCGAGCTCCACCGAGCTCCTCTGCGTTGTTTGTTTTTTATTTTTATTTTTTTCTGCGATGGGGCGCGGGGAAGGAGAATTGGAATGACCCCGAGTTAAAGCGTCCAACTGGTGGTGTCCTTATTTCGGGACAAATCCCCAAAAGTGGTTCATTGCCTAAAAGTGGCGGGGGCCTTGTGGTTTCCTTTTCGGGAATCCCCTTCCACCGGTTCATGCCCAACGGACTCGGTCATTCCCTTCTGAGCACCAGCAAGCCATGGTGTTGGAAACTCCCTCCTTTGATATCCCTTTGAAGGTGGGCCATGCTTTGCTGGCTACGCATTTTGCACATTCGGGGGAGCCTTTCTGTGATACCAAACTGAGCTATCCTGACTTTGTCACTCCAAAAGGGGACACCAATGGGGACACCAAGTGAACCTCCAAAAAAAGGGAAGAAAGGGAAGAACTGCCTGGAGTCTCCATGACCCTTAAAAAATGGGGTCACTACCAAAAATAACGAGGTCTTTGACCCATTTTTCCGTAAAAAATGAGGTGACTACCACAAATAAAGGGGTCATTGAACCATTGTTACAGGGTCATGGAGACTCCAGGTGGGTGTCCGGGCTTCAGCCGGGCACCGAGACCCAAAAAATCCTCGAGCTCGCGCGCCAGCCGACGGACAAGCTCGTGGCCGAAGATCCCCTCGGCCACCTGACGCGACCGAGTTGAAGCCAAGTGGATCCCTCACTGAGCTGTCCGTTTTCAGATCCCCCGCTCAAAGTGACTCACTTTTAGTGGGCTAAATGGAAAACCAACCACTAAACACTAAAGCTAAAGGGGAAGCCGTCTCCAAGTGGAAACACGTCTCCAGTTGTTGGGCCTCATTGGGGGGTGTCCTTTATGTTTTAGGGGAACCTCCAAACCGTCGCTTTTTTCCCCTTTGGGTTCCCTTTAGAACAAGCAACCAAAGGGTACCCTCAAAAAACACAACGGAATTCTTCCCGGAGTTTCGACGAGCTCGAACGCTTGGTTTAGGAGTGAGGCTGGGCAAACCCAAGCAACAAATTAATAGAATATGGGAGCATTTGCCAAGGGAAGACCGCGGAGATAGCTTTATCAGGGAGGCCAAACAGTTCGACATTTTCCCAAGAAAGACAAACTTAACTAAAACGGAGAAATCCTATGAAAAGGGCAAAATCAGCAACAAAAATAAACACCAACACAAGAACACGCACCCAAGAAGCAAAACTGACAAAAACAAGGCAAGCTCCAACCAACAAATTGGAACCACCAACCCCAAAAAGGGGAAGCCTCAGCGGATTGCCCGACCAACAAGTGCCCCAACTCTTCAACTCGAGTGAGACAACCAAAGAGGGAGATGTCTGCCCCACAGAAAAAAAAAAAAACACCTTGGTGGCCCCAAAGGCGCCGTGCAAAGAGTTGTTCACTTCTTGTCAGGGCTGTGGGAAATGGAATCCACTTCTGTGATACAACAATCAGGGCTTCCCAAAGACTAAGCCACCACATAACGGGGGAGATTCCCTTGTATCACAGAAGTGGGGTAAAACCCCTTGATCCCACAACCCTGCTTCTTGTTGATTAGTATGAAGCCACACATGTTTGCAACAAGTTGAAGGGTCAAGATCCGTACCTGAATTCTCCTTCTGACCCGACAAAACATGGGTCCATGACCCCATTATTTTGGGGTAATGACTCCAACCATCTTTTCATTGGTCATGGAGACTCCAAACACAAATGCCAATGCCACTGAACAGGCGACATCCAGCCGGGGCGCAGTCAAACGCACTTCCTGGCCATCCAGCCCAACAAGGATCAAGTCCAACGACTCCATTCCGCGGACAAGGCGGGCTCTAAAATCCACGGAGCTCTTCAATTCGTGTTGCTGTCTGCGCAAAACGCTTAAATATTTGTGTAGGTTCCTAGGAAAATACAAATTCAAGCTGGAAGATCCAAATAGCTGCCAAGCAAAAGACTATCTTCTCAGGTGTACTGTTGAAACATGGATGGCCATGGTACATGAACATCGCACCTAATTGAACCCAGTGTCACCATCATCTTCCGAAGTGAACCATAAAGAATGCTCTTTCAGAGTCCCACACTGGTGGCCTAATGAAAGATACGGCAGCCGTCGACCTTAAAGGGAAACCCGTCTCCAAGTAGCTTTTCCGGGCAGAACATTGAGAAAACACGAAACGTGTCCATATTTGCATTTGGTGTGTGGTTGTTTTGCTGGGAACCGTTCGGTAAGAGCTTCAGATGCTACATGGTGTTTCCCCTGAATATCTGGGTTGCTCTCCCTGAGCAAGGGTCCACCGTTCAGTGGGGATGGAAAAGCCTGGGGGGCCGCTTGTGTCCGAAAGGCCCAAAAGAGGGCTATTCAATTACAAAGACCAGGGCAAGGATATTGGCAAACCACATCGAGGCCGCCGAGTTTTCTGGGGTCTCCAAGTTGCTGAACTACTACTTGCGGCACCTCTCCGGCGTTTTTCTCGCCATGCTCGGGCCGAGACCGCTGCACGGGCTGAGCTCCAATGTGAACATCCGATCGAATCGTGCAGTGGGTCCGGGAAAGCCAAGGACCACATCACGTGTGGGGAAGCAAGCCAGAAGGGGAAACACACCAGGAGGTGCGGTCGAAAATAGGGTAACCCCAAAACGGAACCCTGGCAAATGGAAAAGACTAAAACCAGCGGTCCATATCCTGGTGGTTTCAGTTTGAGCCATACCCACATCGGTGCTCAACTGAGACATCCTCTGCCTGCTCCATCCCCACTTGTGGGGGAAAGAGTGGGACCCTAGCAACAAAAATGTGTCACGCTCTGCTTTCCGCTTCGCAGATTGGCCAAACAAAGCTTGAACTTTTGGTCTGCCACCAAAATGGTGCAAACCCAAAAACTATGAGAAGTCCATCGGGAAGTGAGGCTTTCTATGCGCTTTGGATGCAATCCCGGCTCGACGAGAACATGATCAGATCGAGGCTTCATTTGGGTATGCAATCTGACATCTCCCGCGTCCTTTAAAGGGAACAGACAAAAGTTATAGCCATTCTCTACCTGTTCATTCTGTCCAGGCATCCTTCTCAGAAAAAATCGATTGGCTTCTGATAAGAACCTGGGAAAGAAATGGGGAGTCAACCCTGCAAAGGTCGATGTCACACGCCCAACACGCTTGAAACGCCCGTTCCCAACAAATTGTGTTTTCGGTTTCGCGCCGAACCCCCTCTTGAAAAAATACATGAAAGCCCACTGGTAGTAGTCGAAGCCGGGGGTTATGGCTCATGTCTGTTCAGAGAAGCCCGGTGGATCGGTGGTTTGGAGGCATGGAAACGTGCTAAAAGGTCCTTGGCAACAAAAGTGATCCGGAGTCTCACTGAAAGGAGGCACGTCGCGATCAAGACCAAGGGCTTCTGCTTCGTCTGGGGTTGACATGAAAGCGGCCTGAAAACCCCCAGTGGGTATGGAGAAAACAACGGCACCTTTCTGCTTGAGTTGAAAGGGACTCTCTGGGAAGAAGGAAGGTCTGGGTGGACGGTCCCTGGCAAAAGCCGAGTATCTGCCCCGGATGGACAAAACACCAAAACCCGAGCCCACGGCGTTGTAGGCCCCATGGCGCAGCCCCGGCCGAATTGGCGAGGCTCGAGCAAAAAACGTGGGGCCAAGTGGGTGGGTCACAAAAAGAGTTGGGGGCAAACGGAAGAACCTTGCATTGGGCTAAAGGAAACGCATCCTTGCGTGGAACCGTGCGGATGAAGCTTGCAAAGCATGGAACACGCCACATGATTTGAAGACACCATGATGGAACACGCCATTGTGTAAGCAAAACATAATAACATGACACCGAGTGTAACAAAAGCAAACATGTTTTCCATCACACACCTATTCAATTGGTACTCATGGAGGCTACCCAACTGTACCCTCGTCCACTGTGCCCCTCCATTTACGGTGTTGATTGTGACTCAAATGGCAACCCAATCAGGTTTTAACCAGCAACCAACAACTGATTACAAGCTCCCATGGCCAAGATCCCATCGGCAGTTGTTTAAAGCAGGAAAAGCAAAGTTCAAGGGAAACCAGCAGGGTTAACAAGGACGTATGTTCAAGGGAAAGCAAGGTAAGGGACACTGGTCCCATATTTTTGCCAAAGTCACCCCCAAAGTGGTAGGATAAAGGAGAACCGCCCCATGCTCTGATGTCAACCCAAAACATTAACAACGAGCCCAGGGAATTCAACCGGTGAAGGGAAAAAGAGGTTTCAAAAGGGGATCTGAGCCGTTTTAGCGCTTCACATCCCCGGAGTATCCTCGTGAAAGGAAGCGACAGAATTCACACCTGGCATTAGAATAATCCAAAGGTGCCACCAGCCCTCAAATGCCCAGTGACCATGGGAAACCAATGGGCAGTCCCTTTTTGGTTGGTCGAGCAAAATCTTGGTTGCTGCAACGACCCCCCTGCAAAAAGCTTTTCAACTTTTTGGGGCTTTAGTACGGAAAACACCCTTTATTTCAACCAAAATGTGAAAGTCCAAAGATCCGTTGCCCAATAGCAGTCAAGATTAAAGCGGAAACCTTAAGGGCTCCACTGAGCAACTAAGCAATGGTTGGACTTACCTGTTCCCAGATGCCCTGCTCAAAGTCTAACTCTCAATGATTGAATGGAAACCACCACAAAAAACCCAACAAACAACTAGGTGATGGCTGGGAACCACCCAGTTACTTGTCCGAGCTAACTTCTTTGAACATTGTGGAGAGTATGCTTTGCCACTAATATCTCACTATGATATCACGACTTCAAGCCCCAGTCCTATCCGAGGGTAGTGGTCGGAGAATTTACAACCAGATAGTTAAGCAAACCCCCAGCTGGGTTCGCTATGTATATATATATATACCTTGTAAATCAAAAACCCTCAAAAAAGAAGGATCTGTCTCGAAAACCTGGTTTTCTGGCCATATAGCCTTCAAAACCTGGTTTTGGGAACCACTTTTGGTTCCCAAAACCAGGTTTTGTACTTCAGAACCCGTAAAAAAACCGTAATTAACCTGTACAAAACCCGTAATTAACCCGTAAGAACCTAATCTGAAACACAGTGTCCGAAAACCAGGCTTTGGATTCGAAAAAGCAGGTTATTTGCCAGAACCTCCTTTTTTCCGGGTTCTTGATGTACAAGGTATATACATATATATATATATATATATTTATTGAGAACGGAGGGATGTCCGAATGTGGACATCGAGCCGTTTTTGTGGATGGCTTGAGGGAAACCAAAGAGAACCGCTCATTTTGTGGGGTCCAGCTTTCTCAGCAAAAAAGGAGAAAAAACCACAACAAGAATGTATCCGAACAGGTCCCCGACGGTTGAGAATTCATTCCATCTTATTCCCCATGACTCAACGTAGAACCACCTAGCAAAACGGCCCGTATGGGGTTTTGGGGCTCAATTGGAATCCCTGTTTCGGCATTCCCTCGCCAAACGGGCCAATGATTCAACCCCCACGCGCACCTTTTGGTCCGAATCGGGTCTGGGATTTTTTGTACACCCCGCGTCGTGCGCGGATGGCACGAAAAGGCCCTCCGGTATTTATAATCATTCACCTGTGCTGCCCAGCGGGATATCATAGAGACCAGTCCGACCCTTCACACACTTGGTGAGCGCTTCGGCGCCCAAGACTTGAACTGGTTCAACTGACAATCAAAGCTTTCAATTGTTCAATGACTTCAAGAAACTCTAACCCTAAATCGGTTTGCCTGGGTACACCAAAGCTCCTTCTGATAGCCTTCCTCTCAGTCGCATTCAGAAAAAACCATACCCCACTCTTCGGGTACCTGAACTGTCTTCTCCCAACCGGACACAGCAGCTCATTGAATCGGGGCCCTTGAACTCGTCTTATAAGCCGCTTAAAAAGGCAAGAGCAGAAGTGTGAAGTCAACGAAACTCCAGTTGACAAGATCAATCCAAAGGTTGCCCGACGGACATAGCTTGACTACACTTAAACCCCCTGCAAATAGTTGAACTTTGTGCAGTTGAAAGGTAAAATGATGGAACACCAAAAACACAACAAGATAAAACGGCCAGCAAAGTCTCTGTTCAAAATGGAGGGTTGGCCAATCCAAATCCATAATCCCTATAGAGAAGCCACTACAACTGGGGTCATTATTTTGCCGGTTTCAGGTGGTTACCAAAAATCCGAAAATGTGGTTGTTTCCCTGTAACCCACCACTGAACAGGGGTGACTTTGATCATGGTAAAATAATGATGCCAGTACAAAGGGCACCACTTGCGTAAGCCTGGAGTGCGCAAAGGAGGAGGCCCCCCCGGCTTCAATCGTAACCTGCTGTAAACATGACAAGGTGGTCCCGCTGGCGCCATACAAGGGAAGGATTGCCTTTGGACAACCCAAGTCTAGCCGACATAGCCGTCCATCTTAAGCCTCACTCATCCTCCTCCCCTGAGCACGCAAAGAGATCAAATCGAAGCCCACTGGGAAATAACATGTCTCCTGAAACATGGGGGGGAAGGTGCACCCTAAAAATCAACACCCTAAAATAAGCACCCATTACTTACCCTGAAGTCGAAAGTGCACCCTAAACAAGCTGATTCGACCCTCTTTGGGCAGGGTGGCTGTAAAATATCTGCTGGTTGAACCCACTCAAATGATCAAGTAAGCCCGTGGTATGTCCGGCCACCCCAGTAAAAGCTTTGGGAACATCCGACCTCAACTTCCTGCGCAATCGGGGGTCCGCGAGTTTGGGACAAAAGGGCTATTAAGCACCCAGACAATATTATTTTGTTTCATCACGTATCAGGTGATACCCGAAATCATCTGCGCAGCGCCCACTCATTGGTGGGTTTAAGCTGGTACCCATGTCGCGAAACAGGCTGCTTGAACCACATTGTGGGTACTGCAACATGAGCACCATCCAAAAAAAAGCACCCACTCTTGCTTCCGGAGTGGGTTGACCAAAAACAGTCCAAACTGGCTTGCCACGGTCCCACGATGCCCAGGAACTCACGGAGTGATCCCAATGAACCAGCGGAAACCCCGCGGTCAAAGCGGGGGGCGGTGCTCATCTGACACGAGGACAACTACCTAAGGCTTCAAGAGCCTGTAAACATGTCGTACCCTGACTAGAAACATTGCTTTTTGTAGGTATGACATTTTCATTGGTTTTTGAGGCTTGTGGTACTGGGTTGAAAAAGGGACCGCATATGTGCAAGGGTCAAAACTCCAATTTTCGTGCATGGCGCCCTAACGAGCCTAGGCAAAAGTAACCCCAAGCAAGCGGGCGTTTTGACCACTGCACATTTGGAAACATTCCCAGGACAAACATTTTAGAAATAGAAAGCAGGAAACAGGCGCAGGCAAGCAAAAGGTGCCTGAAGTTGACCCCAAATGAGCAGCGCGCACACACACGCACACGCCAAACGTACTTGTGTTCAGGAGGACAATGTCCTCCCACTGGCAAAAGACAACCAGTATGTTGTGTCTGCTCAAATTGTCTGAGCTCAAACCTTGCTTGGATACTCCAAGTACATATTTGCCTAAGTCAACCCCAAAATGTCAAACACTTTTGGAGGAGATCCAGAAAACCTTCGCGTCTGCGCCGGTCCCTGCTTCTTTTCGCTGAACTTTGCCAGCTGAATCAACGAGTGCTTTGACGCTGGCGGCCACAACAGCGCCATCTCCACCCTGAAGGTTGGATCGATGGAACTTGCACCCCACATCCGAGGTACACGGAAAAGCATATCTTTTTGATGACCGTTCATGTGTTGTCGACCCCAAACAAATATAGACTAGTCTTGGAAGGTACCCCATACATATATCCGTTTCACACCTCAAGGGCAAACCATTTACGACGATATCTTCTGAACCCGCCTCGGGTGCGTCGCCTCCATTGGATTCATTCCAGTGAAACTCCCGCAACCCTTTAACTGGCGTGAAGGAAGCTCGCTCTAAGGATCAGGTTCCCGTCAATTGGTTTGGAGGCTAGGGAGGAGTTTCCCAGCTGCCATCTACAAGAACCAAGGCTTCAAATCCCCAAGCCAATCCAAAACACCTATTGCGGGTTGCCTGAAAGCAGGTGTTTTTGAGGAGTGTCTCGGACCCTGCGCATAAAAGCAGCAGGTGTCCAATTTGACTCGGCTGAAACCAGTCTAAACATGTCTTGGAAAAGGGCGCCTGAGGCCCATTTTGAGACAAACCCTGAAAACGCTTCGACGGTGTGCTTAAAGCTTTTTGCGTCACCCCCATTCACCCCAAACTCTCAACCAAAACCGCGACCCCCGCCCCAACTTTGTCTTGTAAACCCTTTTAAGTGGGTTCCACACATCCTCATCTACCTGGTTGCGAACTGCTCGATTCCCAAGCCGGACATGACTTGACCCCAAAAGGACCCTTCATGGGTGTTCACTCCTTCAACCCCCGAATGAGCTCATTCCCATTTGCCCCGATATTGTTCTGGCTGTGGGTCAAAAATAGGGTAACCCCAAAATGAAACCCTGGTAAACGGAACCATGGACCAAAACCTGGGTCCATATCATATCCTGGTGGTTTAATTTTGACCCATACCCGTATGGACCCAGCTTCATCTGGAAAGTCCCCGGCGCCTTCGCCCTCCTCGCCGGTCTTGGCTTTCTTCTCCGGGCCCTCGGGATCAAACTCCTCCTTGCGCGATGTGGGCATTTTTGGGTCAAGCGTCGAACTTGCCCTTTGCCGCTCCCTGCTTGGTTGACGTTGGAAGGGGAGCAAACATTAAAGTTTTAGCAGTTAAGTGGGGGTTTCCCACTAAACCACAATCAGCAAAAATGCGAAATGTTTCCCAACAACAACCAGGCCTGGAGTCTCCTGCTGACCCTGAAAAAATGGGTCCATGACCCCTGAATTTTGGGTAATGACCCCATGTTTTCGGGGTCATGGAGACTCAAGGTCCGGATTCTGGGTGGTTTGGGGTTGAACCCCTGGTTGAGCCGTGCACCTAATCTGCGAAACCCACGCAAAAATGGGGCAAGGTGATTCTTCTCAGGGATCCTTCTCGGAAAATGGCCTTTCCAAAACCCAAGGGATTCGGGGGTTTGCAAAGGATGGGTGAAGGGAATGAGCAAAGAAACCAAATCTCTCCCTCCCTCTCCCTCCCTCCCTCCCTCCCTCCCTCCCTCCCTCCCTCCCTCCCTCCCTCCCTCCCTCTCAATCCCTGTCGGGCATGTGTGTATCAGTATTATCGAAATAGAGGTTGGGGTCTTTGTCTGGTGATCACCTCTCAGTCCTTCACTAAGGGGTCCCTGGTTCTAGTGGGGAATCAGACCACTTTTGGAGGGGGCCTTAGATCCCCCTTTTATTGAGAACCTGCCGCTGGTGCATGAAAGATTGAACCACAGATGGGGCTACTCCCCATCACACTGGGAAGGCCAACACCATTCGGTGGTGGAACGGCATCTCCCTTAGGCGTGGGGCACTTGCGGCCGCAAAGCCAAGGCAAAACCTCGTTTTTTGCAGCCACCCACAAAACATGAATAGAGCCAAACGCCAAACGAACCAAACACCAAACACCAAGCACCCAACAAGCCAAACACCAAACAAAACACAAAATACACACACACACATGCTGACAGTGACCCTCACTGTCAGGCACCCCCCCCCAAAAAAAAGAGAAAAAACACAGCAATAGCCTCCACTCGCGTTTTGCGCCCCTGGGATTCAGGGAATCGGTCCTGGGAATATCCCCTAGTCGATTCATTGGGGGAGAGGGGTGTCCCCTGGGTTCACAAAGAACTCTGTTTTCTTTTGGGAACCCCAGGGAAAAAAAGACCCCCAAAAAAGGATACCCTAGACCACTTTTTTTTTTTATAACAAAACACCCCGGCCTATGTGGTTTCGGCCTAACAGTGGCTGACATTTTTTTGTGAGCGTCACATCAGGGATTTGTCCGCATGAGCTGACATTTGGTGCGATGGTGAGTGTCTTTTTTTAGGAGGAGGAGAAGCCCCAAAAAGACGTCCTTCTTGGTTTCCGTTTATTGTGGTTGACAATACGCACGATGTGTAAGGGTAGTTTGACTTGCTCGTGCGATAGGCAGGGAATGAGAAATGGACTGGAATTACCCCAAGAAAAAGCCTCCAACTGGTGGTTTCGGTTCATTCAAAAAGCAACAAAACATGGGTCATTCCCTGTCGCACAACGTGGAGGGTCCGGACACCTGGTCTCGGTAGCTTTCTGCTCCCCTGCTGAAAGTTTAACTTTTAGTGGTTTAATACGGAAAACCCCTTAGTTGGCGAAAAGTTATCCAGTCCGAACATCCCTTGGCAAAAAAAGGCACCTCTGGTTTCTGTTCTTTCATTGGAACCGCGCCTCCGACTTCAAGTTCCGCACAAAGGAAGCAAAGTCATCTGCCAAGTGGGTCACCTTAAAGTCCTTGGCTCCGATGCGAGGATTTCCTGATGTCCGCTGCAATCTACCGGTGTCCATTACAAAAAGAAAACACGCCAGCAAATGGACTAGGTCCTCCAGTAGAGAGGTTAAAATAGGGTACCAACTTTTTTCTGTAGTCTATTTTAGTAGGCCTTCCCCCTAAAAAGGGTAAAAGGGCGCTACTGGGGGACCTAGTGGAGGTTCCAAAAAGGGAGAGATGGAGGAAACCCTGATTTAGAGAACCAGGCAGTTGTCTAGGGAATGTTTTGATTCAACCAATTTTGGATCAAATCCAATTCTCCAAAACCTGAAGTAAACCGCGCAAGGCACGCACGAAGACTTGAAGGGAATGTTTTTTTTTGGATATAAAGGTTTTCGTATAAAATGCACACCCAGGTAACACTCAACTGGTGGTCTGGATTCATGGCCGGAATTGCATCTGAAGCTCTGGTTCTTGTGACATGGGAAACCCCCCCGAAACACCTCCCCTCCAGCCCAACCAATTGGAAGGAAGCTGACGTCAGTGGTTTGCCGAAACCAAGGCGATAGCTGCGAGGTCGATGTTGGGGGAAAAGAATAGCAAATGAAAACGGAGCATAACAACCCGGTCAATGCTCCAAACCTGTCGGAAATCCCACTTTCCCCAGAAACTTGGAGCCCATTTTGGGATTGGTCACATTTTGCAGTGGGGAACCCATGAAGCGAACATACTTTGCTTCCCGCATCTTTCCGAAACACAGTGGGAGATCGGCAAAAAAAGTTTGGTCAAAGCGACCAGTCTGGCAATACCCTTCGAACTCCTTCGAAACATGTGGCTCAAAAATCGATCGCCTGGATCACCAAAACAGGTTGCCCATGGACAAGCCGACGCTTTTTTCTGCGGCCCCCAAATTGGACCTTGAAACCAGACCTGGCAGAGGTGTTCCAATTGGGAAAATCCACTTGAGAACCCATCGAAACCGAAAAGATCCATTGCAGATTGAGTGACAACCTTTGGGACCCCCTGCTCTCTGGATGTTCAAACTCACCATAGGCTGTGGTTCCTCATGATTAGAGTTAGGCCCAGTTATAAAATGTATATTTTATTGTTTACTTCACTTTGAATCTCTGGTAAAATGTAAAATGTATCCTAAGTCCACCCCAGTCCTGTTCTTTAGGCAACCCCCTAAGCAGCAAGGGCAGGAGAATCATCACTTTGGGACCAAGACCAACCTTAAAATAGGCAGACCCACTATGCTCAAACTCAGTGGGCGGCCATGGTAACCGGGACAGGCATCGGTCCACTCCGCACGACTTTCCGACCCCCCTGGAAACAAATGGTCCAAGGGACAAATTCCTGGTCGACGTGCACCACCAACGGCTCGCCCTACGCGAAGAGCGCATCCCGGATGGCTTCGGATTTGGTTTGCCGAGTCCGGGAAGTTTTCCACATGCCCTTGAATCATTCAGCGCCATTTTTAGCGATGTGATGTAGACAAGACTCAAATGGGAACAAATCACATCTGGGGGTGTCCAGTTCCAACATTAAATTCATATCCAAATGCTCGATTTGCAGATTGGTTGAGAATAGAACGGGACACCGGTTCAAGATTGGTGAAACCCGGTCCCCCTTTGAACAAAACAAGCATATGTATATATATATATATATATATTAATGTATACATACACATAGCTCACTCACTCTGGGATTCCTCGTTCCCTTGCATTGCAACAATCAGGGCCACCCGTAGATGGACAACATGCTGCAGTGGGGATGGATCAAGGCCCGGCACTTTGTGGACTTGTTTCATTCAATGTAAACTAGTTTTGAAATATACTCTGGTTCAAGGCTACGATTCATTATCATTGTTCAGCTATTTATTCATAACAAAAGCAAACAAACACCAAACTAGAACGTGTATCAACCATGCCCATCTTTTTGGAAATCCCGAATCGGGACAAACAAGGGGTTAAGCTCCCTCCGTACAGTATTCCCACTGCAAACATGTATGCCTCGCCCCCCTTTCCGTGCATGACTTGTGGGCAAGGGAATGAAGGAGTGCCAACAACTTTGAAGCCCAAGCCGAAAGTAGGTCTGGCTTCTCATGAAAAACCAGCGGACTGGACCTTGTTGCCATAACAACTAGCATAAGAGCTTGAGCGCTAAAACAGGGCCTGAACTGGGTTTGCATTTTTTTGAGGGAATTGTGGGTGTTTTGTTTCCTTTGGTGTCCCTTCAAACCCACCAAAGAAGGGGCACCAGAAGACAAAACACAACTCAAATGTGTTTCGCTTCCCGCTCGATCTGGTACCCCGCAACCTGCCCAGCAACTTGGTTGCCACAGCAGTGGTAGTTTCCCGTTCAAACCAGGGGAAAATCCATCTTGAGTGCAAAATGGAAGCCGACTTGATGGTATTTCCAGGCACTTGGTGCAACCCGCAAGGTTTGGTCAACAGGCCAAGCTGGTCAGGCCGGGGGGTCAAATCCCCAAACCGCCACTGCCTGACTTGAAATCGTCCGGAAAGCTTCTAACCATGGGTGCGAATCCCCAAGCCGTCAAGTAAGGGTTGCCTGACTTAAAATGGTCCTCTAAGCTTCTTTTGGAATCCCTGACACATCTAAGGACCCCTGACTGACCCAAGCGCCTGCGGTCCGCACTTCCGATAGTCCAGCCAGATAAGGTCATGGCCTGAACGCCAACACGGTCGACTCCGATCGTCCAATCACCTGTAAGGGAACACGGCGCTGGGTATGTCTTAAGGCAACAGGTC
The DNA here is from genome assembly GCA_963377175.1 of Effrenium voratum. Classification (NCBI taxonomy): domain Eukaryota; class Dinophyceae; order Suessiales; family Symbiodiniaceae; genus Effrenium; species Effrenium voratum. Next base: position 522,245 of record CAUJNA010002358.1, on the reverse strand, counting down.
CGCTTGGTGCAATCAGGGCACCACCGTAGAACAACCTGCAACAAACAAATACCATGCGTTGTCAATTCTCATAGAATTCAATGGCGCCTCTTTTCCAGTCCCTCTTCGCTCTCATTTGCTGTTGCCACCGCAGGATTTTCCACGCTGCCAGAGGGAGATATCTAGACCGCATTGAGCCTGTCTGTTTTTGAGGGTACCCGTTTTGGGGTTGGTATGAAGGAACGCCAAAGGAAACCACCCATTTTGGGGTTCCCTCATTTTGAGGCATACCAATTTTGGATGCAACTGGATTCCACCTGTTGCACTCTGTTCGCACTCGTTTAATATTGTCCGCTGGTGATACCGATAAATTATAAAGGGTGTGGAGTCAATCATTGGTAGAATAAGGTTGGGGGACAATGATTCACATAATGATGATTTCTTGGTTGACTTTGGAAGGGAGCAAAGATTTAAAATGATTTAAATTTGAGCAGCCAAGTGGGGATTTCCCACTAAACCACAGTAAGCAAAATGTAAAATGTTTCCCAACAACAACCAAGATTTAGCCTCTTGGGAAAAAGTCGTACATGCAAAGGTGCCCCCTTAGCTTCGGGGTAGATCAACCTGGTGGATTTCGGGTTGGGTGGCCAAGAGTAATCCGAGTCGCGCGATGCATTCGCTGGGATCGAGCGGATCCGTGCTTAGCCACTATCCCGAGAGTCCAAAAGCGCGACAGCCGGATAATATTGACTATATTAATCAACCCCTGTTTATTGATAGGGGGGTGTTCCCCATGATTTCCCACTAAACCCAGTTGGACACCCCTGTTAATAAACTGGACTTGATCCCAGGTTACCGTGGCTATCGCTGTGAGGAGTGACGAAAGAGCAATAGAAAGGCGACAGCTACTTGGGTGTTCGATTCGCCAAGTTAGTAAGTTGTTTGTAACCCTAGGTTCAAACCCACTCATACGTCCCCCATTCAGTGGAATTGACCCTGTTATTCGTGGGTCGGCCAACCACTTAACTACTCACTTGGCAAATCGAACATCCAAGCAGACGAAAAACCTGATGTGCGGCCTTTGGGCCCATTTCCGGGGAGGCCTCCAGATGATTTCCGGTCCTCCAGATTTGAGAGGCTAGAATCAGTTGGTGCCAACTTTTTTCGTAGAGGAACCCTCTCCCAACCAAGAAACGGTAACAGAGCACTGCAAAAACCTAGGATGGCTCCCCTTCGGCTATGACAATACTGGAGACGATGCACGGAACTGACGCCCTCGGATCTGACGCCCGCTCAAACTTGCGACACCCTCAAATCAAACCGGGGCGAAGTTACTGTTTGGACCCCTAACTATTCTTTTTGTTCCGCACTCAAAAAGGAGAAGCCACATGGAATTAAAAACCTGGGGAAACTCCAGAATGGCAGAAACGAACTGGTGAACCTGACCCCGGGGTGAAGGGGTCCCCAATCCCATAGCGTAGGATTCCATGGCACCCCGAAGGGTTGATGGAGCGCTAGACATTTCTTCCAAAAGGGCAGGGAAATATGGCCCCCCAGGTGTCTGGATCTAGGTCCTGTAGAGAGGCTAGAATAAGTCGGTACCAACTTGTTTTCGGTCTGTGTTCGTAGGGGAAGCCTCCCAACCAAAAAAGCTGGTCAAAGGCTAGGTGTCCTTTGGAAAAATAGATGGCCCTGGTAAATGGAATAACACCCATCTAAACCACTGCCTTCTATTTTTGACCACACTAACCTAAAAAGGACACCTATGGTCAAAGCCATCTAGCTGACCTAGGGATGTTGACCCGACCACTCCCCCTGCCTCCAGAAGGGCAGCTCCCGATAACCAAGCCGATCTCTGGGTACTCCCACTCGCCTTCGAGTCGAACCGGGTGACAAAAGACAAACGTGCATTAAACAGGAATCCTTACATTGTACACCTGAACATCGCAACTTGTCTTCTGGTGTCCAACTTTATTTCGGTGTTGAAAAAGCCACATGTTTCAAATGGTTGCATGGATATTTATTTTAAGGAGCCCTGCCATGGCTCTGTTTGTCCTAAACCGAGGGCCCACGAAATGGAAGACACGTCGATTCACCTCGAAATTTTCGTCGAAATTTGTCGTGGCTCGATTTTTTTTCGCGGGCGAACCGCGGGTTTTGGTCCATGTGTCCACTTAACCGGGTTCCAGGTTGGAATTCCGGCTTTTTGAGCCACAGCCACATGGCAACCCGAAACGGCTCGAGCGCAAGGCAACCTAAATTTGATACTGTGGTTGGACATGATGGACAATATCCATGTCATACCACTTTGAAACCACAGTTGAAACCATTTGTTGGTATTCGCAGTGGAATCATAATTCCAGGGTTGCTTATGTGGTGCAGGAATGGTGCAGGATTTCGTCCGTCCACAGTATCACTTTTCGGCAACAAGTCACTCGGCAGACCGTCAAACATGGCGACCCAAAACGGCCCATGGTTGAAATCTCCTACTCGAAAGGGACTTGCAAAGGGGATTGCCAGGGCTGTGTCTTTGATGGTGTCTAATCTCTTCCCCACATTGAGAAATGTACCCGATGTTTCAAATAGCTTCGAAACAAATATGGGTGTGTCTTGGGGATACCCTGTTTTTGCGGGAAACCAAGGCAAACGACACATTTCCCGGTTGTTCCGTTTGGAGATATGTCTCTTGGCCCAGCCAGCAAATTCCATCCGGGCACTGACGTAATCCGCCGTCTCACCGGCAATCTCTTGCACGGCTAGCAGCTCCTCGATCGCCACATGGTCCTGCTAGATGGGACATGAAGAAACCACAACATGGCTATGGGTCAAAACCCAAATCGTACCCCCAGTGAACATCAACCAATCCAACCACTAAAATAGGAAGCCTAAAATGGGTGGTAAATTCACCAATCCCAACCAAAATGGGATCCCAAACGGTGACCCACGGCGACATGGCAAAAAGTGTTCTCGAGGCAGGGACTTGGGTTTCCTGCAACCCCGGAAACCAACATGGAAAAACCGAGCAACTTTCTCAGCGAGCATACACCGGAAATCTCCAAGCCGCCAACCAGAGCCAAATTGTTCAGAGGCCCCAGAGCTGTCAGCTGTTGGGAAAACAACACGCCCTCTTTCGTCACAACTTAGGGAACCACCTGCAACCACAAACAAATATCGAACAACTAAGGGCCACTTCTCATTGGTCTGTGTCTTACTTTTTCTCCATCTGCCCTTTTCCCCTGCCCACTTCATTTGTTGAAAGAAGGTGCAAAGGGCGAACCCTCACTTCAAGGTTGGGTGCTACGTGGGGGGGGGGGGGGGCCTGGCATCTGCTAAAAAATACCATCCCTCTCAAACATGGGGACCCGAACACTGGTTGGTGTCCTGGTCCCTATTTTGAGACAGACCCTAGGATGGGTGTAGCTTGGACATGCTTGGACATATTCGCGGGTCGCTAGTGAAAGGACGAACCTCGTTTGTCACAACTTAAGATTTTGAAAGGACCCCAACAAAAGGATATGGGTGTGTCTTAAAACAGGGGACCCCCGAAAAATTGTGGTTTTCCTTTTGGTTTCCTTTGAAACCAACCCCCAAAACGGTCCCCTCAAAGAAAGACACACCCATATTTATGTGTCCAACTGGCGGTACCCCCAAAAATGAGAGCAGTGTTCTTTTGGCCCCTTGCTCTTGAAGGCGCCCAACCTGCAGAGAGAACACCACCAGAGTTCACCAAAAGAACACACAGCCAAAGCCTCGCTTGCATTTGGGATCAAATTCCTGGCCCCTGGTTTCATGTGGAACATATCATCTTAGTGGTTTCCCTTCTCCACTGGCCATCCCATATATTTAAAGGACCTTTAAAAAAACCTGAGCATGGCTTTGCTGAAGCCCAAGCTGGTCGGCCTGGCTGAATGGGAATCAATAATTTGTATCCTAAATCTCATCAAAACTGGATGAAGCCCTTCCACCCATGTATAACAAAAAGGGACCTTTCGATTTTCCGACCACCCTTCAGACCTGAGAATTAATCCACCCATCAGACCTGGAATTTGATTATAAAAAAAGGGAGAAAAAAAAACGGCCTTCGGCCGAGGTCCTGAGCCCAGGAGGTGCCTGACTTGGTGGGCGCGCAGCTCTTGCTGGGCCGGCCACCGTTCTTCACTGCCAGCCTCGATTGGCGCGAAGCGCATCATCCGGGGCCCGGGGCCCAAGTGAATTGATCTAGTCCAGGGGAAAATTTGGCTGGGCTGCCCTCAGATCCCCTAAAAAGCAACAAGTCCTGGAACTTCGAAATTTTACCATTGACAGGGCTAGGTCCTCCAGATTTGAGGCTAGAATAAGTTGGTACCAACTGCTTTCTGTAGTCTATTTTAGTAGGGGAACCCTCCCAACCAAAAAAGTGGTGAGAAAGGGCACCTAGCTGGGGGACCTAGTTCCCCACCAAGGGGAAAATTGGTTGCCGTAAATTGAGATCTTTCGAAATCCCCCTCCCCCAATTCCATGTTTATGGGACCGGATGCGGAATCCGGAAGACCTGCTCACTTCCGATCGAGTGGATTGGAGCCAGAAAAAGTCGCCGAACTTCTTCTTGACCACTAAAATGCTCCAAACCTAAAAAAAACAAATTCGGGGAGTGAGCCTGACTTTTTCTGAACTGGTCGAGTAATACTGTGGATTGCGCGATCCTTTCACAGCACGAAATGAACGCCCATGGGTTTGTTGGGATTTAAAGGGGAATCATCATTTCGGCGTTTCTTAGGTGGTGCGAAATGGACTTCGTCCATCCATCCACAGTTGGGGAGGTGTCGTTTTCAGTAGTGGGGCTCCTTCACTTTTGTGCGTGAATCTAGTAGGCTGCGTTTATAAATCCGATGCTCCCAGTATGAAGCAGCAGATCTGATGGATCTAACGCAAACACATTGACCTTTTGCGTGTGTCACGGGTCCTCGCCCAAGCACTTATATCGCTGGTTGCTTGGTTGCTGTTGACCCCCCTGCAAAAAGCTTAACTTTTTTGGGGGTTAAGTGGAAAACACCTTTATTCCCCAAAAAGTTAAAGTCTAAAGACCCAACCCAATAGCCGTCGAGGTTGTAACCTACTAGCTGGATTGAACGTCCAGGTAGGGATTTCGTGCGTCAGGTGGTTGCATTGGACAGAGCGCATTCCCGCTTGTGGGTTATCCTTGGCACGGGCCTCAATATGAAGCACGAGCCTTGGGTGGCCTGGCCTATTCTCTTAGCCTCTGCTGGGTCTCAAAGCAAGCTTTGTATCACCATGGTCATACTGTGAATGGAAAAAACCCGCACCAAAAAAGAAACCCTCAGACACTGAGCGGAAAAGTTGGTTGGTTGTCCTGGGCGTTTCTACTCAAAAGCTTTCCATTCTAGCCCGTCCTTGTCTTCCCCTGGGTGGGAAATTTGTCGAGACGAATCCCTGAACTGAATGGGGAGGATAGCTCTTTGGTGCTTGCTAAGATGGTGGTGGAAACCATCATATCCCGAATTTAGAGCTGAGTGGTGTCCGAGTATGACTTGGGTTATAAGCTACCACGGTCTGAGCATATTCTCACCTTTGTGGGATTCTTGGTACCGACAAGTATTCAAATCGGGCTTCCACAAATGGATGCCGTTGGATTTGGCAACCATCCACAAGGCTCAAAGACTCAAAAAGCGCAAAGAGAGACGCGAAGAGCTGTCGACAATTGGTTCTCTGAGAAGCACCAGATGCGAACTGGAGGGCATTGAGCTGGCGGGGAATTTGTCGACAAGGGGGGGGGCAGGGAGCTAGGATCCCGGTGTTTCATCTTGGCCAAGAATCCCAGCCCTGGGAACTGTCAGGGCGCCAATGATCGCTCTTTCTGCGTCACAACTTGCTAGCTCTGGTTCTCAGAATTGTTTTGGGAATCAACATGCCCTAAGGAAATCACAAGGGATGCTGATTTGCCAAGGGACCAGGAGGGGGGAGATTCTCTCCCTGACAAAGAATATGTATGCAAGGTCACAACACTGGGCTGTCCAAATTGATCCCCTGTTGAAAGCTGAACTTGTGGATTCAATGGCAGTAAACCAACCAAAAACCTAAAGCAATATTATTTAAAATAATGATAAGGGAATCGTTGGCAACCACCAAGAACATGACCTTCCATCCCCGTGCACTTGTTTGTGATTTTCCGTGCATCTCCCATGAAACGAATCCCCAACCGAATTCAAGAGGCTAACCTCAATTTGAGGTCAATCCAAACCAACAAAGTTTCCTATACATCTCCCTTGGTGGGTTTTATGTGGATTCCTCACATGGGTTCAACCGAAAACTCGCAAGATCCAATGAACTGGGCAGACTCAGTGGATACAAAGCTGAAGATGTCGACAACAACCTAGTGAAAGCTCCTGTGGCTCATGATCATGGTTCCCTTCATAGTGACGAAACCCTACAAATATTGGGCTAAACCACCGAAATCCAGCTGGTGCGGTTTGTGGATTGCGTCCATCCACAATTGGAACGCAACCTCGCGTGGGGTCTAAAACTGCCAAGGAGCTTATGAGCATCCCAAGAAAATGAGTCTGACCATGGCAAATTCGGGTCCCCCCTAAAATTTGTCTCAAATGGGCCCCAAAAAGTTGTCTCAAATATAGCAAATTGTCTCAAATGGGACCCCCCAAAAAAGGGGCAAGCGGGCTTTCTTCTCGGCTTAACCCCAGAAAGGCGACCAAACAAAAGAACCACCCAATGAATGCACAAGGGGTCCTGAGCAGGGGTGCGGTGCCCTTTGATCCACTCCCTTTTTTAGGTTAGCAAAAGCCCAACCTGCGACAAACTGTAATCATTCACCAACCTGCGACGAGAAATGGGTGCGTCTTCCCTTTTGCTAGCCCCGATATGCCGGTCTTCCCTGTATTTTCAGCTTAAAACCACACAAACGGGTACGGGTTTCCTCAAAAACACGTCACCCCCCCCCCAAAAAAAAAAAATCACCAAAGGGAGTCCCACTCCTCACGGGCTTCAACGTCCCCCGTCCGGAAGAGACACCCAACCTGTGGCCGAACCCAAAATCTGAGCGGCAGCGTCTTGTACGCCTCCGGCAACTTGTGGTTCAACTTCTCCTTGCAACAGCTTGAGGGCTTCTCGCTTGCTTTCTGCTCCCCTGCTAAACGTTTGACTTTTAGTGGTTTAATGGAAAACCCAAACTCGTTGGCAAAGAGTTAAAGTCCTGACATCCAAGCAACATGCACCCAAGGCTTCCTTTGCCGAAAAACGAGCTCTTGCTTCTTTTTTTTCAGCTGCCCTCCCCCCTGGTGTGACCTTGCTCCCCCAATGTCAGCTCTTGCTTGCCTGTCTCCAAGTGTGTGTGCGTGTGTGTGTGTGTGTGTGTGTGTGTGTGTGTGTGTGTGTGTGTGTGTGTGTGTGTGTGTGTGTGTGTGTTTTGTTGAGACTACCCTTTTCAGCTTGGCTTTTTGTTGGGAAACCAACGGACACCGCCATGGCTCCATGTTGACACAAATACCCTGTTTGGCTTTCCAGAATTACACACATTTTGGTGTGTCTGTCCCGGCTCCCTGATATCTGGCTGCAAATTTATCTAATCCTTAACCAAGGATCCCCACTGAGCACCAAGGATCCCCACTGAGCTTTGTCTCGTTTTATCCCAAACAACCAAAAAGGCGAGAGCTGGTCATTTGCGCCCTGCCGATCTTGGTATCCCCGTAGATCTGTATAGAAGCCCTCCGGACGGGGTCGTTTTACTGTATTGCTCCGATCCGAGCGCAGGCCAGAAAATTCGCCCAGGGAAGCCTGGTGGGTTTTGTTGATTGTAGCGGGCTCAGTGCAATTCCTCGGTTTAATTGGCGGTTCTTAGCAGGGAATCAGGGAATGACTCAGAAAAGCATCCAAGAGGTGATGTCCGCACAGGGGAATCCCCAGCTCAAAAAAATCCCGCAGGCTTGTTTCACAAAGACTGTCAAAAGGCAAAGCCTGCCTTCCATGGCAATCGACGGGTCTTTGAGCTTTGAGGATGGTTACCAAAAACAACGCCAGGCACCAATTGGCTTCCATAAAGCCCGAATTGAACACTGGTCGATACACCACCGAAATGCATGCGTCCACAGTATGCTCAACCCGTGGTAGCTTAGAACCTAAGTCATACTTGGTCAATGCTCAACCCCAAACAACGGATTTAAACTGCTTCTTCAGTATCGTGTTAGTCAAGAGCAGCAAAATGGTAGAAGTATCCTCCCGATTCAGTTTAGGGGTCCTTTTCTTCGACAAATGGCCCAACACCCAGGCAAAGAGGATGGGTGAGAATGGACACCGTTTAACGATAGGACAGCAAAGCAACTTGTGCTCTCACTTACGAGCATGGCGATACGGTGATAGGCCCCAGAGCTTGCTTTGAGTAAAGCGAGCACGGGTGGTCAAAAGCCAACACTAGTGCTGGACACTTAGGATAACCCGCCTGATGCGGGCTCAACGCTATCTCTGACAATGCACACACCTGAACCATGAAACCAGCAAGTCTTCAAGTAGGTTACACCCAGCCAGTTTCAGCGGGACAACAGGGGTTGGTTAACCTACCATCGGCATGACCAATGCCTTCGGAACCTTCGGCCAGGACCCGTGGCACACCCCCCTGGTCCAGGCCGCATTGGAAAACCCTGGATCAGTAAATGCATCCTACAAGGGTCACGCGTAAAAGCGACATTCCCAAAAACAAGCGACATCCCCAATCAAATTTGACCACGGGTTCATTAATCAGAGCGGTCCCATTGCTTGACATTTCTTCAACATGGAGTCCCAATTTGGGACCATGCCCTTTCCTTTTCCTTGGGGAAACGAGCTGCTAAGCATGCTCGAATGCCCAAAAAAGCAGAGGAATAGAAAGCAAGGTATACTGTAAAGACACACACGCACACACAGATCCCTGCTTCCGCCCCCTTCCCGCCAAGATCGCTGCCAATTGGTTCTTTTACAGCGGTGTCAACAAGGGGTCCGAAAGAAACAGTTTTTGGCAACCCTCTCATGAGCCTGGAAGGGGCAAACCCATTAACACCTTACTCTCTCATGAACTGTCATGAACCTGGCATATTTCCTAAAAGTGTCCCACTAACCCATTCGAACAGGGCTGTGGGAAATGACCACTTCTGTGATACAACAAAAAGGCGTCGCAAAAACTACCTTCCCGCAGAAAGGGGGAGATTCCCTTGTATCACAGAAGTGGGGATAAACCCCCTGATCTCACAACCCTGCATTCGAATGATTGGCCACAGGGTTGTCTCGATTTTACGCATTTCGTGAGCGAATTCCTCGGGGCTCCCCTGAACTCCCGAAATGGACGCCCGACAAAACTGACACGTTGTGAGACTCTAAGGGCCTCACTCCGAGTTGGCTTGTGGGGTACCTATAACTGTAATCATTGAGCCAAGGTGGGACATGACTTGGGGTTCTCCCCTGCCCAGTAACAGTCATGGTTTTTTGTTTTTGTTTTGGGGGGGGGGCATGGCATGTTTCTGTGTTATCAAGTGGGCCGCCCGTCCCCATGACAGTATCACCCAGATTGAAAAATGGACAAGGCCACAGCCATGACTTTGGCCCCGTGTCTTCTCGTACTTTGTATTTCTCATGTGGGGCTTTCTCAAAATCGCGGTCACCTGAAATGGCTTGGCTCCTCTTGCTTTCCAAGTTCCAAGTTCCAACCAAAGGGGTCCGAATCCGATTTCGGTTGGCTCCTCTGCTTCCTTGATCTGCTCTGCGGTCGCCGGCTCGCCGTCGTTGTCCTGTGGCTTTCTTTCCCCTTCAACTATCACCCGGACCTACAGGGCCTGACAAAAAGGGGGACCTGTTTTTTGTGTTCGACGCCACTTTGAGTGGGGAACTCACCACAAGGCCAGGTGGAATCCCCAACAAAAAGCTGCTGCGAACCACTGCGAAGAAGAGACCCCAAAGCCTTCAGCGTCACTTGTGTCTGGATGTCAGGGTAGAACCATGGGCAAACATAGGTGTGTCTCTTTCCCCGCCCCCAAATGGTGGAGTATTCTTGGCTTCCCTTTTAAAGCACAAACAAAAACAAGGTGCCCTCAAAAATAAGACAGACCCAAAGGAAAGCCAAGCAAACCGAATCAAAATTCTACCCAGGTTGTAACGCTCGGAGCAACCCCGGAGCAAATTGCGAGACATACTCAAATGATTTGTTTCCTTTTGGTAACTGTTATGTTGAGCAAATGGGTATCTTAGGATTCACAATGCTGAACGTGCAACAATTCACAGAAATAATTCTCAACCAAACCCGGGACCATTGGCGAGATTAGTTTTCTCATTCATGAAAATTGGCCAAGACACATACCCCAAATGTCTATAAGGAGTCTGGAAACTTCACGTTGCTCTTGAGTCATCTTCTCGGTGTCCATGGTAGCGTTCGCAAATCGGTCGCAGCGAGCTGCTTCGAATCGTTTCACTCAACCTGTTTGCCCAGCCCTGTGTGCCCCAAGGATATCAAACCTGGGCTGGCTTGGGGCGGATATCCGCACCTGTAGATGGGCAAAGCCCTGTACCAACTAGTAGGCGGTTTCTCCCAATAATCAAATCGGGCTTCATCCGTCCCTGGCATGGATTTTGTAACCACGGTATTTATGGCTGGGACTCTCCCTGAATAACCTACCTACCCTGGTTTTCAGCAAGTGGGCTCAAGTGAGATCGTCCATGAGGATGGCTTTACCGCCATATTGCGCTCACGCACATTCAGTTTGGGTTGGGCTGGCCAAACAAAGAAACAAAGTCCATGCTTTCTGTTCACAAACAATTCCCACAAACACATATATTCTCCATAACCCTTTAAACATGGGTTAATGACCCCATTATTTTGGGTAATAACCCCATTTTTTAAGGGTCATGGAACATCCAGGTGGAAACTCAGGGATTGAGAATCCTAAAAAACCTTTACCAGGGCTTGCCCTGGCGCCTCGGAGTCTTCAAGTCTTGGCATCCTATGGCTGAGGCTTGGGATACGCCCCTTGTGAAACCTGTTCCAGCCACGGGCGCTAACACAATCCGTAACCCAGATGCCCACTGGTCCTGCTTATTTGGTGGGTTGACTTTACAGGGACACCCTTCCCACAAAAAAAAAGGAGAAAAGGGCACCAATGGGCAATTGGGGCAAGTATATAATCCCGGGTGGTGAGCCCCAGTCAATCAACCCCGCGGAAATGATTCTATCTCGGGTTGCTATCCAGCTACCAGGTCGGCGCGTTTTTTAACACCACGCAAGTGACCAATCCATGGAATCCCAAACCTAGATAAACCTAGCGGCGAGGAGGACTTCTGAAAGGGAGGGCGGCCTTGGCAGATTGAACATCTAAGCCTCATGAATGACAATCCGTGACCCTACCCTCAGACCTCCGCTGGACTTCCATGCCCCTTTGGGTATCCATTTTGAAGGGGCCCACCCTTGGTTGACGTTGAAAGGGGAGCAACAATTTAATTGTTAGCAGTTGAGTGAGGAATTTCAACCACTAAACCACAATAAGCAAAAATGTAAATTGGTTTCCAACAACAACCATGAAAAGGGATTAATCTGCATCTGTTTCAAGCCCAAAAGCCCGATCTCTTCGAGCGTCCTCTTTCTCCAAAAACAAGTTGAGAACAGGGGTTGCAATAGGTGCCCAGCGGGTCCTCGTAAAAGGCCTTGGCCTCTTCTTCCGTGAGCGCCATGTCGGGCGGTGCGCACAGTGCTCGTTTTGCCGACGGCTGCGGGTTTTGGCGGGAGTGCCAACTCAGGTCGCTCAGCAAAAATACAGAACGACGAAAACCCACTAGATTCTTATAAATATGAGTGATGTCTGTTGACCCATTAGATTTTGGTAGATATGAGTGATTTCTTTTGCGATGGGTGTGTTTCCTCGCGCTTTTTTTCTGGGTGGTTTGGACCCGGACCCTAAAGGCAACCACTCGTTTCGTGGTCCTATTTTGAGACACTCCTATATTAATGTGTCCTAGGTTCTGGTTAGACTGACTTTTTCGGCCCGTGAGATCCGAAACTCCATACAGCGCATGCACCTGGGGTACCTCTCTCTGTGGCAGATTCTGTTTATGTTTCAGGATGCCTCATTCACGTCGACTCCAGCGCGTGTGTCTTCGTGTCTTTGTGTACTTCTCCTCTCACCTTCGCGTAGACAGAGAAGTCTAGGTGTAATCAATAGACAAATGATTTCTGTTATAAAATGCCAACCAGGGTCTGGGAGCTCGAATCAATTTCAAGGCTCGTCTTTGCTAGCTACCTAAGCTGGCATCTAAATCAAGCAATGCCTCTGCAAGTACCTTTATGTGGCCTGAAGCCGCTTGTTTTAGCCCTGGATCGGTAAGCTCATTGCGAGTGCGGCAAGCTACCAGGCCGTGATTTGCAGAGCACAACCACAACCACCACCCGGACTTGGCAGGTTGCAAAGGATGGGCTCTTTTTCGAGCCCACCAAAAAATCAAGCCCTAGGGTCTCAACACTCTCAGCCAAAATGGCTCCACTCCCAGCTCAACTCCCGGTTCCCGAAGCATGTGTCAGCAAAGTATGTAGTTCTGACAAGCAATTACCAACAAGGGGGCGTCATGCTACCAGGTGACGTCATGCTGACGCCATACCAGGGTTCAGGAGTCTCCTGGGCCATCGGAGGCATAAAAGTTATCGGAGGCATAAAAGTTAAAATGCTGGCAATCATCTGGGTATGAATATAAATTAGGCACCCTTTGGTGGACGTCATTTAGGTGGGGATTAACCACTTTCAGGGGATTCCCCTTTGAGTTTCATAGCCATATAGTCCACCCGAGGAGACCCCAGGCGAGCGGAAACAAAGAACCATACAAACCGCCGGACGAAATCGCTCACTGCGCCGACAACTCCGCCCAGCCCATGGCAAAACTGAAAAAAGCGCCTCGTGCTCCTTCTTCTTGTCATCCTGCCAAAACTTGAAAGACCAATCTGAAATTCAGTGTCAAGATTAGGGACAAACTCGTCCAAATGGTCCCCTTACCATCCAAAAGGGGCACCCCTATTTTGAGAAACACCTAATATGTCAAATATAGTGATTCAGACAAAAGCCTTGCAACCCAATAATTAGTGACTAGTAACTATTCAGGGCCAGTAAGAGCACCGGCCAAATCCCTCCCATGGGTTGGTCTTTAATCTTCTGTCTGTCTGATTGTGGCTTTCCTTGTCTGCTGTGAATGGACACAATCATACTGTGCAAGGACGAAATCCGTTCGCACCACTTTGAAACCATCGGAAACCCTTTATTGCTGGTATTTACCTTGGGTGCTGTAGATCCTCCAGCAAAAGGTTTAACTTTTTGCAGGTTGAAAGGAAATATGAGGGGTCTCCAAAAAGTTGAAGTCTAAAGATCCAACCCAATAGCAGTACTGTTCCAGGGGAATCGAATCCTTCCAGGGTTTCTGAACGGTGGTGCCGTTCTGGATGTCGCAACCATCCAGAGTTGCTGGATGGATGAAACCCCCCAATGCTGGGATTCCTAGCCACCGAGGCATCAAGCAGCCAGCAACTGGTGGTCGATTTAGGGGTCTCTTTCTTTGGACCTTTTTCTGCGGTGCTCAAGGGAAACCACCAGCAAAACCCACCACTGCAATTCCGATTCCTTACAAAGACACCCCCAATTTGTGTTTCCCCAGATCAACATGGCGCCCAACAAAACCACAGAGGACGTCTCCGAGCGCGCAGTCTGTCTGGAGGCACAAAGCTACTTCCAGAAAACCTCCAGGCAGCGAAAATTGGCGGTGTCCATTGTTTTCCGTTGGTGAAGACCTACCCATAGCCCCCTTGAACTCCATGACAACATAAGCAGAACCCCTATGTTAGAAGCCAGGTAGATAAGGTCGCCATGCTAGATCCCTTATCTACACATCACCAAGTCTCCTGTCTCCTGGGCAAGAATCCCCGAGCGCAAGAATAATTTCATTTGGCTGAGTCAGGTTTGCCATGAACAAATCAACTAAGCCTCAAAATTGAAAGGGAGGTTCCCTGGCTCCAGGGAAACTTCCCGGGTATCACAGAAGTGAAAACCCACCCCGCATTCCTACAACCCTGCATTGGCCCACTGTTCTTGGACGGTTTCGCCAAGGTTGTGGCGCATCCGGCGCACCGTGAACAAAACACGCAGATCCCACATGTGCCTGCCCATCCGCATACGGTCGGTGTCTGGCTTTTCGCTTCTCTACTGCGCAAGGCCGAAGTTGAAACTGGGGTTCACAACTACCTACCATTTGCCCCCGCCGGCCATTTAAGCGGCTGCCGTCAAATTCCTTCCCACGCGGACCTGCGTCTGCGCAGAAGCATCTGACACCTGGCCAAGCTTCACGAGGTGTAGGGCCAGTGTAGGGCAAATGATCAGAACTCGCAAAACTGGCTCTCAAACAGTGGTCCTCATTGTAGGTGGACATTTATATTCACAACCTCCAGGCCCCTTCCCGGTCAAGCCCCACAGAACTTGAGGCTGAGGCTTCGCGCCAAAGCCCCATAGGGGTGTCACTTCTGGAGACTCGGCGGCGAAGATTCTGCATGAAGTATTGTATAGACTATAGAATCCCCAACGGGACCTTCATAGAGCTTGTTTTCTCCCGCGAACTCCCGAACCGGTGGGCTAGGAGGAAGCTGCGCAAACCCCTCCATTCAGCGCACTGGACAAGAAAGACTTCCGCACTTGCCCCGGCCGGTGCTGAAAGATCAGCTCCTTCTAGTTGATGGTTGAAGCCCGGTTAGAAGACCAAAGTCTCTGATGAAAGGGTTAGAACCTTAAAGCGTTAGGGGCTCTGATCCAAGTTGCATCAAACCTGGCCAGACTTCGACCTGAAAGCTAAATAACAAGTCTTGCTGGTCAAAATGGGAACATGACACCCCAAACACAGACGGGGACGAGTCAAAAGGGGCAACCAGAATACAAATGAGACGAGGCAACTATACAAGGGGGGATACACCAGGAAGAAAATGCAAAAGAAGGGGATGGTCAAGCATGGGCATTTGCCAGCCAGTGTTCCCCACCTTCGCGCAGGTTTGGCACGACTTTGATTCGACGACACTTTTAGGGATTAGGGACGCACCCGTCTAGTTTACAGGAAGCAGTCCGAGACCCCAAAGTATGAACCCCACCTTAGCAAACCCATCCTACTAGTAGAGGCCTCGCCAAGAGTACAAGATTCCCGGCAAAAGGGGGCACCCCATCTTAATCAACCATGGTTCCCATTGGCCTCGGGTTCCCATTGACCGGGTTTCCATTGAGATACCAGGTTCCCATTGACCTCGGCCGCTGAGTTTCCTGATCCCGCCTTGATCGGCGGCGTCGGCGCTGGCGGCGTCGGCGCGGGCGGCGCCGGTGGTGGGATGGACAAGGGTAGCATCTGCGACGAGGTCGGAGCGTGCGACTTCGAAAAGACCGTCTAGTAGAAATGCTCCGTTAGCCAAATAATGTTGATCCCATATTAATCAACCTCGGTTTGTTGATATGGGGGTGCCTCCAAAAGTGGTATGAATCCCCACCAAAGACAGTTGGACACCCCCCTTATTCATAAACAGGTTGGTCTATTGACATGGGGTCAACATTACCCACCAAAGAACCAGAAAGTTGGGCGAACTTCCTGGAGAACATCCGGGAGATGGCCCATCTACTAGCCGCCAATTGGGAGGTTGTTTTCTTCCATTTGGCAGTGGCTCAAAAAGACATACCCAAAATGGCTCCTGGGTAAATGGAAGCAAAGACTAAAACCTGCGTAACTCCAGCTCTTTAATTTTGAGCCACACCCATTTAGAACCAACACTTAGGGGGCGAACAAGGCGTTGCGCTATGGGTTGTGGATGCGTTTGCTGGGATTTTGTTTTGGTTGGCCTGCTTTCGCTCAAAAATACTTGTCATGTAGTGGTTCCGTTCTGCAACAAGAAAAAGAAGAGTGTTTGGTTTCATGTTGGTATCCTTATCACCCTACTTGGATGATCCTTACCCATGTCAGCTAAGTGGGTTATGACCCATGGCAAGTCATCCAACCCCTGTCAGCCACCGGAATCCCCAATGTGAGTCACAAATCAAAATGTGGTGTTAAAATGGGCTGCCCTCAGATCCCCCGCTAAAAGTTTAACTTTTAGTGGATTAACTGGACGTCCCCCTTCAACACCAAAAGGGTGAAAAGCTAAGGGGATGGCTGGGAGCCGCCAAGTAAAACGGTCTACCCAGAACCATCAAAGGAATCCAAAACCTTCATGGGTTCTCATTGTGGCTCATGTGCCGCCTGAGATCCTGCATGCCACGGTGCGAACTCCCTATGTGAGTCATCACTTGGACGTTCGCCCAAGCTAGTAAGTGGTTAGCCACTTGGGTTATAGCACCCTACTGGTCCATTGACGGGGACGTATACGTGGGCTAAGACCTAGGTTACCAACAACTTACTAACTGGGCCGAACACTCAAATAGTTTGACGGACAGCTCTGTACTTGTATTCTGCAACTCAGAGACCTCCCCGTTGGATGGCTTCAAAGGGAAAAATATCTTATAAAGCCAACCATCCTGATGGTTCAACGCCTAAAGGAAGTTCGGGTAGATGGTGAGTGTCATCAACATCTGTATGATGGCTGTATGAATCTACGTGAAGGGGATCCAACTTGGGCGCCTGAGTTCGACTACAGGGTTGTCAACAACCCCTACAAGTGCCAAGCTTATCCCTTGCAACTGCCAATTGAGGCAGCCAAGATGTGAAATTTCTGGACCAGACTTCGATCGCACAAAAAATATACCTGACGAAGGGGTCCTGGAAAACGATTTGACGACCATTTCTCTGGTGGGTTCCTTGGCACGGAGGAGGGCAACTGTTTCCTGGCTGAACCCAGCCATGACCTTGACGCGTGACTTCTTTCGGCCCATCTCGGATCCCGTGTTGGTTCCAGCGGGAACTCACCCGGAAGAAAAAAAAGGGGTACCCTAAAACAAGCACGTGCGGGCAATTGGCACTGGAGTGGTTGAAGGGTTGCTCTGACGGGAACCGTTGGACCAACATTGGGTCTTTTGGACCAAACCCGAGCGAGCTTCAAACGCTTCAGATGCCATACAGCGAACTCTCGCAGTTCGGGGACCAAACTTGATTGATCTCACTTCCCGGGTGGCTCAAAGCGATGTCCAAGCTTTGGCCATGGCCCAAGCACCAAGAAGGGGAGTTCACAATTCCTCTGGGGCGTGACAAAAATATGGTTGGGGGCCTTTTGGCTCTTTGCTTCTTGATGTTAAATCGAAATCCCCTCCGGAAAGAAAAAAAAAGAAAAAGAAAAAACAAAAAAGAAGAGAAAAACAAGAGGGCTGCATGCACACCATACACGACCACATTGGTGTTTCCGAGACTGAGAAAACTGTTGAACGGGGGAATTCTTTCGTCCCCACCTCCAAATCCTAGGCCCCCCCCGTTTGGGAAACAAACTCGACTTCGGCACCCTGGTTGCTGGTCGATTTGAATTTTGGCCCCACCCCTCCCGTGGCACCCCGCTACGTGTCTGGAACTAGCAAGGACCTGTTTGGCCTGCAGGTACCGAAGTACCGGGTCACCATGCATCTTGTTTTTGAGGAATCCGTTCTTTGGGACGTCCAAAGGGAATTTCACGAGACGCCACCAATTGTAGGTGGTCTACTTGGAGAGAAACCCACATGCATCGTGGAAACCGAGAACAAAAACATAACCCCCCGGTTGATTTTGATTGGGGGTGTCCCCTTTTAGTGGGGCTTCACTTTGGGAGGGGAACCACCCACTATTACTCACTCACTTCCGAGTGGATTTGCCGACAAAAAATCCAAACATTTATTTTTGCCACTAACATGTTGGTGCCAAAAAAGTATGAATGCCAGGAATTTCTGGAAAGTGAGATTCATAGGAATGGTTGTACTTACCCTAGGGGCCCAAGACCTCATTATTTCAGGTCTTCGGGGGTCAAAGGCCTTCATATTTGGGCTCCTAGGGTTACATCCAACGTCCACCGCCCTGGGGGCGCGTCTCCACGAATCGACGGCCTGCACCGGTGCCCTCTGCTGATCCGCAAGAGCGGCCACAAAGGCGCTGCGCTCCTGGTGGAGAGCTTCAGCTTGTGGTCGACCGGCAAAGTTCCCTGAGGTGATGTCCTAAGACACCCCTATTTGTTGTCTTTGAAACAAGTCACCCCTAGGTGGTTTATCCCAATATTCCAGGGGTTGATTCCTTTTCCATTCTTTTCAACCATGGTTCTTTTCAAAAACCGGGTCCGTTTCCCCTACATGTCTGATGGTTTTTCTGAAAAGAACTATCCCTGGGTTAAGAATGGGGAAGTGTCCCCTAGAGATGTGGTGTTGCTTGCCTCACGTCTGGAGTGGATGGGCCAAAAGTCTGAACTTTGTGTTTGCCAAAATGGTCCAGACCCGAAAGTGACTAAAGCCCAGGAACTTAGGAAGCGAGCTTCGAGTTGGTACCCTTTTCAGGTTGAATTTAAAAAAAAAGTACCTTTTTTTGTTCAAGCCATAGGTGTTTCTTCAAGGTTGCTTTGAAAGGGACGCCGAAGGAACTACCACTTTGGGTGCCGGTTCCCCTTCAAAGCACCAAAAACGGCTTGAAGGAACCACCCCCAGGCCTCACTTGAACCCGACTGGAGAGTTTTCGGGTTTCTTGGACCAATGCTGGACCAAACCCGGACGCGCCAAAACGAGCCCAAGTGGCATCCTCAACAAATTCCCCAAGCGGTGGTTTGAAAAGCATCACCCCCCAAACGCGAATTTTCGAAGGGGCCAAACGCGAGTCGGGCAACACATCTTGAACCGGAAATTCGAAGCAGGACCAAAAGGGCAAGGTGTTGCACGGCTCAACCACCGCCCCGATATTTCCCTTGCAACCTCATCCAGGCCGGAACTTCCGCCTGGGATCCCGAGCTCCCACGGAAGCACGGTCCGAAAACCTGCGGCATACCTGGACCCTCAAACTGGAAAATGGATGAATCACCAACCATAGGTTTGGGTGGCAATACCCCATCAAAATGATGTTGAGGGTCCAGGCCCCCATTTCAGGTCAACCCTTGGTGGCAAACAACTGCCTGCTTCTGCAACCTGCGAGAAATGAACAGAACCAAAGACCCGACCTCAAAGCCTAAAAACATGTCAACAACAGTAAAGAACACTAGGTCCTCCAGTAGAGAGGTTCGAATAAGGGTACCCTTTTTTCTGTAGTCTATCTCAGTAGGGGAACCCTCACAACCAAAAAAAAGGAGAGAAGGGACCTAGCCTAGCTGGGGGAACTAGAACAGCTGAGGCGTTTTGGTGTCGAATGGCCGAGCTCCCCGTGCGCCTGGCTCTGGGAAGCCATCGCGCGCAGAGTCTCGGAGACCTGAGAGCCCACCAGCGCCTGAGTTCGTGAGTCGAGTCTGAGAATGAGCCTGGATTTTGTCCACCACTTCCGCGATATCATTTGAGTCACACTCAAAACCCGGTACAAACATGGTCGACCCAGAACCATGCTTCAAGAATTAAGAAGGCGGCCGCAGCTATTTCTGGTTGGGATCGCCCCTTACTAACCTTCATCTACCCGGGTTTTGATTGTGACATCATTTTTGCAAGGTGAAGGATCCGGTCTTGGCGTGTTGGCCGTTTTGGTGCGAAAACGCCCGCTTTCACTCCCCAAACCCAAGCCATCATTTGGAGGGTCGAGGCCAATATCATGAATCGGCGCCTTCGTTTGGTACCACCCTCAAAACTGCGGCCGAACTGCAGTTACACTGGAGGTCTCAAGAAAACAGAGCAACGACCAAGCTCCATTGGTTCTAAGGTTCTAAGCTGGTGATACAGGCTTACCCAGACCTTGCTGTAATCCTCAGGAACCTACACCAGGAATCAAAGTAGATGGCACAGTTCCCTCTATGTGGGAAAGTACAGGCGATGACAAAACCCCGAAAGAGACTTGCGCCATGTGCTTTCACCCAACTCTACCATCCCAGTTGCAAACTGAAAGGGGACCCTGTTGTTTGAGTTGACTATCTTTAGCGGGAAAGCCACCAAAAGGGACACCCCTGGACATTTCTCCAGCGAGCAAGGAGGTCGACCCATTGCGGAAAGAAGGATACGCCACGCGCTTTCGAAAGCTCTAGGCTCGACATGACGATGTTTGTTGGACACCTCCATTTGCTTCAGTCCCTTTCTGGAAAAGCAAGACTCCAGTGCTAATAGATGGTAATAGATTCCCGGTAAAGCCACCAAAAAGTACCGCATAGTCTGATATTCTGAAGAAAATGGAAGGACATTGGAGGGCCCCGAGCCCTTGGATGGTTGACTCAAAAAAAAACAGGTAAGCCGCTGGAAGCCGGGTCCATGGTGTGCCAAGTTTGGGGATCGAAGGAACATGGTGTGCCTTTTCATTTAGGGTGCCCGTTCTTTGTTACTTAAAATAACAAAACAACAAAAGGAAACACCTGCATTTGTTTGGATCCTGCAATCCCCTGACAAAAAACTAGTGGACACAACCCCGAGGGTTCGTCTTAAGATGGTCATGGTTCCTTGGTTTCCCTTTAACACCAATGGCTTGGTTCCCAAGAAAACGAACACACGACCCCTCTTGACGTGCTTTTCCCGCCGACAACTGTTTGACACCCAAGAAGCAACCACACACAGGGTTTGTCTGGTGCCAACCGCCTATGTTCACTCTACTTAGGTTAGTTGTCCAACCTTCATGCGAGCTAGAACTGATTCTTGGGGTTTCTCAAAATAGGAGCCCATTTGTAAGGGGTAACCAAGAGGACGTAAACCACCCTGAAAAGGTCCATAATGTGAGGGACACTCTTGTTTCTTTTGCAGCCACCTACTGATTATGAACAGAACCCAACGACTAAAGAAACACGTGCCAAGAAGTGCGAATGCGTATAGGACAGGAGGAGTTGCAACCATGGCCATAACATACTTATGCCCGAACATAGTTTGACTCACTAGACCCCATGGTGCGCCACTTGCCCGTCGTGTAGTGAACCCAAGGTACTTAAGATCACCTTTTTGGTGAAATCACCATGAATCACCTGCCTACCTGGTCCTAATATTCACCCATATATCTAGGATTCCAACCTTTTCTGATTTCTACCATCATCATTCTAGTAAAAATAGATGTAAGATGCTACCAACCACGGACCCAGCTCACCCGACGTGAGTATTTGCGATTCCTCAAAAACAAGCACACACACACACACACTGGCATCTAACCCTTAGCTGGAAGTCAGGTTACTTTTCCTGTGTTCTTACCCCATGTTGGACCACATTCTCCCCCAAAACAAGGGTGAATTCCATCCATGCCAACTTTGGGAGGTCCAAACGAGGGAACTGAGAAAAACTGCCCTCTCGCCCTCCAGATCCCTAAAAACCAACGCCCGGATCCCGGTGTCTTACCCTACTTTGAACCACATTTGCCCAACAAAACCCTGGTGTGTCTTAACAAAACTGGGGCTAGTTAAAGTGGGGCTAGATTCTTACCCTACTGCAACGGCATCCACCAAACCCTGATGTTTGGATTTGTTCCATCTTCTTAACCCGATTTAACCCCTTACCCTTGTTCCATCCGAACCAAACCACCCAACAAAATAGAGTTTTTGAGGGTGGGTAGCCCAAGGGTTCCCTACGGCTCCCTCAGGAAAAGCCTCCCTAAGCCCAAGGAACCCTGAAACTCTCAATTGCGACGTACCTACCCCCCCTTAGGGCAACAAACCACAGCCCGTGGGGAATCTTGAGGAACCCTAAGGCTCTCAACTCTTGACCACCCTTGTACCTACCCCTCTTAGGCATTTACCCACCCCCCTTGACCGCCCGTAGCATACCTACCCCCCTTAACCCAACCCCAAGGAACCCTAAGGATCTCAACCCCCGTAACGTACCTACCCCGCCCCCCTTATGGATTCCATTACACCAAACCGACAAACCCAAAGCAAGACGTCTTTGTCGGACTGCGGCCTCCACGCGCGCGAGGTCCGAGTGCACCGGCGCCAGCGCGGCGCTCAGCGCACTGCACGAGCTGATCGCTTTCCGCGTCTCCGCGAGTGGTGGGAGTGGCTTGCTTCCATTTGCCCTAAGCTCCCTGGAGAAAAACACGAGTTGCTTTATTTGCTTAACAACAAATGGACAATATGCTATTTATTGACTTTGTTTAAACCAAAAGAAACCATCCAGTAGTCATAGATGCCCTTTAAAAGGAAGAAGGGAACATAAAACATCTTCTTACGCAAATGAATGCTTGGTGTGGCAAAAGGCCGACTGTCTTTTGCAGCCCCTAAACATGGACAGAAAACAACAAGTAGCACTTGATCCAACAATGGTGCAGGTTGTTGGTCGATTTTAAACAGCTTCCCCCCCCTTTAAACAAAAACAACACAAATACGGGCTCGCAACCGACGGGGTGTCCGGGAAATCAAGTCCGTTTTCGGAACCTGGAGAAGGATAGGGACGGTCTTCAAACAGCCCAGCTGCATACAGGGGAAACAACTGCCAAAAGTAAGTCTCAGAAACTCTCAAACTGCTCATTTTTATCGGACCTAGATTTACTCAAAAGAAGTAAAGCTAAATCTAAGTTTCGACTCCCAGCGGCGCTCAATGGTTGTCCTTTAAGTCTTGAGACGCAGTCACTCCATCAGGTTGCAAGAAAGCAGCTAGCACTAGTTGCTCCTTGCAGAACATTGGTAAAGCCCATGGTCGAAGTGGGCAGACACAAACTCGATTACGTTACACCGCCCTTTACGAATTGAACTTGTGCTTGTCTATGATAGCCACCTGCATCAATTGCGTGGCCCCGCTTGAGGACGCGTAAGGAACCTCACTCAACTTACTTCCTGAGTGGATTCGCAACAGTAGTCCAAAGTGCTGATTGCCGCAACGGCCCAAACCCGTTTCCGCAACGGCCCAAACCCGTTTTAAAAGTGACAAAAGTTCAGGCACTAAAACTGAGCCACTCAATCGCTCAATACTTAAGATTCTTCCCTTTCAAGCACGCGGTGACTGTCGGACAGGCAAACACCACCGTCCCGGAGGATGCCCATGGCAGTTGAGGTCGCATTTAGCTTAGCGTGGTGCCCGTTGAGATACCTAGGGCCTAAATTAGAGAAGGCTTGTGAGGCACTTCAACACTAAATAAAGCCATCATGAGAGAATGTGTTAACTGTTTGGACTCTACACGCTTCTTATAGTCTAAGATGGGACCTACCAACAAAAACCAATGTGTATTCTTCGATTGCCGGATTCGTTGGGCCGAAAAGCTCAAGGCCGCGAAAGCTCGAAGTGACTTGGGCCATGGGTCGAGACATCTAACCAATATGGACCGCAGGTTTTCGTCCATGTGTCTTTCCATTTGCCAGGGCAAGCCATTTTGTAGTACCTAGTTTTGACCAGCCAAATGATAGTATCACTAACAAGGAACCAAAGGCTTGGCGAAGGAACATGCGCCAGGTTTTGCGTTCATGAAACATCCAATCTCAGTTCTCCTTGCAACATCTTCAATTGTAACACGTATTTTGCTGGACAGACCGTCATTGGCAGCATACTCTTCATGTCTCATGTCATATTCACGCAGCACGATGCAAGGCATCATTGCGACACAGCCGAAATATCCAACAATCTACATTTACTTCGGGAGAGACCGAAGGGCTTTCTAGATCGCCAGCAAAACGCTTGGAGACTCTTTTTGAGTAGGGTCTGAGCATCAGGACTATCACATAGTAAAAAGCTCACGACTATTCTAAGGGTTGATGTTCCATTCTCTTCACCCGTCGTTCTCTTTAGAAGCCACCCATTTTCCCGCGGGGTTTCCCAAGAGATGGGGATCCCTCTTCAGAGGGATAAGACATGGAAGGTATGGCTAGCACTATGAGCCTCCCGGTTCGAAACAAGAAGACTGAAGACGACCCCAAAAAAGGGCTCACCCCCACGGAAGACTCGTCTAGGCATGGCTGGGAAGGGGACAAAGCGAACATCCTGGCACTCATCAACTCATTTCCGATCGATTGGATGCAATAAAAAGTCTATGAATTCAGGAAGTGAGTCAACAGATCTAATTACCAAGGCGGACGTTCCATCCGATTGTTGGAAAGCTGGCCCAACATAAAGCTTCGGTTGATGACGTATGACACCCTTTGCAACTTTGGTGGCTCCCATCTACCCAGTGGGTTTCTCCCAAGCAAAATGTCCAGCATTTGTAGGTTGAATGAGAAAGTCATGTGTTGCCAACAGGTCTCTCCAGACGACTTGGTCACAAAGACCAGCCAATGGTCACGTCTTCACTGATGGTCCATTGGACAAGGCAGCAATCGACAAAGGGTTATGTCCAGTTAACACCCCGAGCAAGCAACAGCTATACTCCAGGCTAACATGGAACCCCGGACTGATCCAGTTTTCTCCTTGGGGAGACCAGTTCCACATGTGCACCAGTGAGAAGGCCAAAAAGGCAACGGCAAACTGCGCACCACATGCAACAAAGCACTCCCGCAATGCTAGAAACCAGCATAGGAGTATATGGGGTCTCAAGATAGGACCCTCCCCCCAAACTGGAGGCTGTCCTTTTGTTGAAGCCAACCAAACAACATATACCGCTCAATAGAGCCCCGTTGGAGGGCTCCGTGGAAACCTGAACGCACCTAAGGAACAGTTGGACAACAGGTGCATTGTACCGGTTTCTTTTCGTCTATGCTTTTGAGGGTACCCTTTTTTCGGTTGTTTTAAGGAACAACCACTCGGCACACCATCTTTTGAGGTGTCCCCCTGCATATGCAAGAAATCCAGTAGAAGGTACTTTGCAGGGTCCCTGAAAAACAAAATGGTCCAAGCCAGGACCCCTCTCCAGTGGGAAAGGGTGTGCGACGATCGAACCGACGGAGTTTCGGCCTGGCGGATGGCACAGCGCCTCCGAGAGACAAGCTTTGGCCGTGCTTTGCTGGAGAAAATCGGAGAGGGGTGTCCCGTCTGGACGTACGAGTACGTGCGGATACGTCCCCTGGAAAAGAGAAATGTGTCCAGTCGCGATAGGTTCTCTTTAACTCGGTTCTTAAGCAAATGAAAGTACACCTTTGTGTTCGTGGTTTGAGAGGAAACCGCAAGGACACCACCAATTGGAGGAGCGCTTCCCCTCATACGTATGCAAAATGGATCTATGTGGCTCTGTCATGTTCTTCAGCCTGGCGCCTAGATATCACCCTTAAAATCACCGGAAACAATCAGGGTCAGGCGTTCTGGCCAGAAGTAACCAAAACCAACTCTGACTCCAGACTTGGATATCAGCCCCTTCTTGCCCAACAAAGCATATGACCACTGACAGGATCAACGAGCTATTTGGGCAGAGACCCATGGCTTTCACTGTTGGGGAAAAAACCAGTCTTAAAAAATAGAGGACC
Organism: Effrenium voratum; assembly: GCA_963377175.1. Taxonomy (NCBI): domain Eukaryota; class Dinophyceae; order Suessiales; family Symbiodiniaceae; genus Effrenium; species Effrenium voratum. Next base: position 496,891 of record CAUJNA010002358.1, on the reverse strand, counting down.
CGGCGCAATGGTTTTCCCTGTGATCCCGTTTGAAACCACCCAAGGGTTGACTCAAAGAAGCACGCTCAAACCAACACAAACAAAAACAACATATTCATTTCAGCAAATGGAAGCAACAAACAAGGCAAAGAGGCGACCAAGTTCAGTTAAACCCCATATTGGCTAACAAAGCAGGACTTCTGGCCCAAGCATGGCAAACCAACAAAAAGGCACATCGCCCTTTTGCTCCAAACAGGCTTCCATCGATGCTCCCGTGCCTGCCAAGCGCTCCTAAGCAGCGCGGGTCTGGGGTGTGATGTGGATTGCATCGGGGCGTGCTGGTCAAGTTCCCTATACTTCCCCTTACAGTAACACATCTGTTTGGCTGTTTGGCTGGCGTGCCATTGGGGGGGGCGCTGGTCAATTTCCCTATATTTCCCCTTACAGTAACACATCTCACATAGAATTGGCCCCCTTTGGCGATGCTGAAAATCAACCTTTTGAAGGAAAGCAGCGGCCCCTGGAATTCTCCGAACTTGCCAAAAGCGCCCGGTTCCCTTATGGAGCCTTGACTGAAAAAAACAACCAAACGTGGAGATCCAAACGGTTCGGCATCCTCAGTACTGCTTGCAGGTCAGAAAATTCAATCAGTTGGGTGAATCCTAACTATCGTAAACCGGCTTCCAATTTAGTGGGATTGTGTATTTTGAGCGTACCACTTCTTGGGTTGGCAGCTAAGTATGTAACCAACAACACAGTTCCATCATCTGCCCCTGCAACCTTTGTGACCTTCGGGCAATTTCGGCGTATCTTCAGTGGACGGGCAATTTCCAGATCCTTTGAAGGGGCAAACATCTGCGGAAGCTTTCCAGGATCCCTCTTGCGCATGCTTCTCACTGGCTCAATTCCCACCTTTCCCAGGTTCTTTGAAAGCAAGCAATGTTTCTCGAGGGCTCAACACCCCAGTTTCACACTCGACGTTAGGTCTGCATCCTAGATCATCATTTACCCAGCCTGCATTGGGGAGGCTTGCTTTTGCTGGCCCATAAACGAGCTTCTTGGTTGTGCTCGCATGTACCAACAGTGCCATGTTTCTTGACCCTGGTCTTTCGATGGCCAAGGATCAACATGCTCAGGGTTCCTAGGTACTGCGAGTTCGGTTGGCGAGTTGTGACACAACTTGGCCACCGAATATTTTGGATGGAGGATTTGTACCCTCTCTCTACCCTGTTTCAAACCACGCTTTAAGAGGAAATAGCGACCCCATGTGCGAGCAAACCATTCATCGGGCTCCCGGTTGTCGAAGCCCGACTGCTCTCGGACCGCTCCTGCAGTGCGTTCACCGCCTGCAGCGCTGTTTCCGCCGTCCGCTGCTGCGCGGCTTCAGCTTGCTGCTGCACCTCTGGCAGCAAATATGTGGTCATGTTGGTTCAGTGGCACCGTCTACATCGTTTCTTGGCCCTCTGGGAACACCGAACATTCTCGCAAAACTGACGTTCCATACTTAGTATTCCATTTGCTTACGTCCCCAAGAAGAAACAAACACATCCAATAGTGGTAGATTCCCCTTTTAAACCAACTGGGGAACATAACAATGTTCTTCAGCAAATGGAAGTAGTCTAAAGCATAAACATTTCTGGGGTTTACGAACACATGATGGGCTCAAGACTTGGACTCAAGCCGGAAGTTAGCCGATGATTTGCCGATACGTTCCCTGAAAATGATGAGAACACATGTGCCAGTGGTGATAGGTTCCCTCTAAAACCCACAGGGGAAAATACAACATATCATGAAGCAAATGAAAGAATGGGTTTAAGCCCTTGGCGTAATCACACAATCCCTGTCCAGAGCGAGATATGCAGGTGGGCGTGGGCTTGGAGTTTAAATCCAAATTTCTTATCTACAAATGGATTCGTGGTAGACATAAAATGCCAGAACCTGGCCCCTTTCCACTTTTATTGGTTCTTTATGGTTCCCCTCTCACTCCAGCCAGATTTTTGCAGAGTCTGCTTGGGACCCTTAAAACATGGGGCGATGCAAAGTATGGTGCCAAGAACCTTGTCTCTCCCTGGTCAACCTGTTGTTGCTGGTGCAACCAAGCCCTATAGTCGCAACCTGCTTGCGGGAGCCTCCAGGATTCCACTGTGATAGGTCATAGGTCCATCATTTCACGAGTAATCCTGCCTGCTTTTCTGGCGTGGGGCGTGGGGGGTTTGAGAACGAGTCACTGGCCAAACATTGTCTTCGCCAAGGTGCCAAACTAACCATGTGGATGGTTGCGAAATCCATTTCGCACCACCTGAGAAACATTGGAATGAATGCAAATTCCAGCCTATGATGGTTTCCCATGGTTTCAAAGTGGCGCAGGATTTCGTCCAAGTCAGTCTGTGTCTACCTGTTTAGCCCCTGCTCCTTCAATTGAGGGAACAGCCATCTATAGGATCCTATATGTTCTCTCACAATAGGGAACCCTCCAGACACATGGTTTCATTTTGGACTCCCTCTCCCCCTGGGTACTACAAGTAAGAGCCCAAATAATTCAAATCAGGCTTTGTGCTGCTTTGCAAACATGCGCAATTTAGCCCCTTTGCTGAACACCGCGCCCACCGATAGCGTTGACCCCGGATGAATGAAACCCTTCCTGTTACTGGGTCCATGAAAAATTCAACCTGGCGTTTAAAACCCGACTTAGTCATGACCTTAGGAGTAAAGCTTAGTTGCTGTTGACGCCTCTGCACAAAGTGCTAATCTGTTTGTGGGTCCAATTCGGAAGATCCGCAAAGTGTCAACAAAAGAGTTAAAGTCCAAAGATCCGTTGGCCAAATGGCTATGGGTCAAAACCCCGGTTCCCCGGTGAACACCCAGAAAGCCTTCCAAAAGACAACAGTGGAGTATCCATCCCCCAAAAAGCCACAATAGGTTTTGACCCACAACCAAATAGCCATAAAGAAAACCGCGTATTCATTTCGCCCCTCTCACACACACACAGAGCCACACAGCCAAGCATTTCCCCGGTCGAACCCCGGTCTCTCGGACTCTCGGTCTGGGGCGGCTGTGAGCAGCTGCTGCGTTTCTTGGCGCTGCTCTTGGACCTGGAGTTGAGGAACTGATCCCCAGAATCCCCTGTCCCCTGGGTCAAGCAAAAAGACAGCCACAGGGCCACAGGGTTCGAAATAGATTCAAGCGTTGGGGTTGAAAAAGTCCGCCTTTTCCCAGTGTGGCATGGTCAAAATTAAACCACCAGGGGACCGCGGGTTTTAGTCCGCGTTTCCACTTGCCAGGGTTCCATTCTGGTACCTATTTCTCACCCACAGCCACTTGAGTCACAATCAACACCTGACACCAATATCAAAGACTCCCTCTGACCCCCAAAAAAACACCAAAGAAACAGTTCAGCATCTAGGTCGAACTGATCCCCCCCCCACTGAAGAGGCAATCTAGAGGCTGCTTTTGGATGCTCCATCTGTGGATTCGTAGTCTATTTTAGTAGGGGAGCCCTCCCCGAAAAAGTTGGCAAAAGGGCACTACTGGGGGACCTAGAATCACTTCAGGAGATGGCAACGAACAAAAGCAACCAAACTTTTTGTTTACCGCCAAAATGGTCCAGACCAAAAACGTGACTAAAGTCCAGGAACTCGGGAAGTGAGAACATGGTGAAGTTCCTCTGGTTTTCCTTTGAAGCCAACCAAAAAGAGGTTCCCTCTAAAACATCAACACACCCATACTGTGGATTTAGAAACCCTGGTTTCAACCATCCACGGTAAATAGATCCGACTGCCTTTTAGAAGCTGATCAGAAGCGAACAACGTATGGGTTCAACCTCAAGGCAGTGAGCCGACACATGGGGCAGGTCGGTGTAATGGCCCCCGTCACTGCAAAGTCTGGACAATTCACCCGCACATCCTGTCAAAGTCCATTTCGACTTCAAGGCACCCCTCAACAGAGTCTGCACAATCCCTGTTGCTGACAGTGGAAAGTCATCAGCCCCAAAAGGGGCATGGAAGAGCAAAGCAATGCGTGACAACGCCAGCGCAGCATGAATGGGCGCAAAACTGTTCCCCAGCATCCTGTATGCATCCTCAAGCTCGGCACCAATGCACAGTCCAGAAGGAAAACCAAGAGCCGCTGCAATCTCCCCTGGATGAGATTCCCACACGCTGTTTGCACAACTTGCATGAACAGGCCCTTTTGCTGCAGATACGTCCTCTGAAATTCCAGATTGCTTCCGTAAGAGGCCATAACGGGTGCAAGCATCTGACCATCGTCCACCCGCCTGATCGCCAGTACAGCATCCTTGGACATGTTAGGTAACCTCATCCAAACTGGAAGAAATCCAGGGTCAATGGGCATTTTGAAGTTCAAGAGGATGTCCATTATATTCCCTCAAAGCCAGATTCACAATGTTCTATGCCCTCACCGTCCTCTCAAGAGCGCGAGTGAACCTCATGCGCGGGACAACCCTCATCGCTTCCTCAGAGATGTGGCAGATGGACACCCAACCACGAAACCAACTAAACCGCAAATGGCAAAAAGTCCGCGCAAGCCAAGTCTGGCAATGGTTCCTTCTCAGTACTTGGCTCAAACCACAGAGGCCGTATTGTGACCACAAGGATTTGGGAGCTCACTTGCTGAGTGGATGGCCCAACAAAAAGTCCAAACTTTAGATTTACCACTAAAATGGTCTTCTCAAAAAGTTTAAAGTTCATGAACTCCGGAAGCGAGGGATTGCATATGAGCTGGGTCTGTCCGCGTGCATATCGGAGGTTACCCAGTTCACAAGCCCATCAAAGACTCCTCCTGACCCCCGAACACCAACTAGGTCCTTCAGTAGAGAGGTTAGAATAAGTTGGTACCTGTTTGTTTTTTTCCTGTAGTCTATTTTAGTAGGGGAACCCTCCACCCCAAAAAAAAACGGTAAAAGGGCACTACTGGAAAAACCTAGGCCTTACTTTCCCCCAATTTACCCTTGATTTTGGGGTATGCTCCAAGGCGTGCAGCTCACCCAGAACGCGCCTGAGCCTGCAATAGCGCCTGTGCCTGGAGCATCTTTCGTTTTGACGCATGACGCATGATGGATCGCGATGGGATCTAGGGATGCAAGTAGGTACCTGGACCAACCAACATTCTGGGTGAAATATAACATTTCACCAATCTGAAACAAGGTGATTGGGGGGCTATTCCAAACATACACCGCCATTTGGGGTGAATTCGGTCGTGTGAGGTCGTTGTAATTCACCCAGAACATTCTTGTTGGGGAGTTCAACAATTTTGAAGGGTAGTTGAAGGGTCCAGGTAGAGCCACCGCCACCTGTTCCCATACTCCCTCCTTAACAGTTCTATTCGCAAAATTTCAGGCCGACCGATGCTTATGGGGGCCAAGCCGAAGCGTGGGAAGTTTTATAAGGCAGGGTCGGAACTACTTGGTTCCCCAAGAGGACATGTGGGGAATGTGGGGCGGTTCAACCGGTTTTTGTCTGGCGCAGTTGTTGTGTCCCTCTCACGGATTCCTTTGTACGCCCTAACCTTGGCTGATGCGCGGAGGGCTGTTCCAAGGAAGGTGCGCCCTCAGGTTCTGTCCTGGAAAGAGCAAAACAAAAGAACCCGCTTCCCTCGCAGCACTCAACGGACAAACATGAAGACCTTGAAATCCACCCAACTTATGGCTGGTGCTGCTTGCAAGCCTGTTTCCCCTTTGGATTTATTTCGGGTTCAAGCTCCAGTTTTGTGCTTGAAATTTATGGAATTATATTTTGTGGTGGCATTCCTTTTGGTTGCCATTTATACGGGGAAACAAATATCTCCAAAACAACAGAAACCCCAAATGAACCGTAGACTGCAACCTTAAGTTCTCATCGTGGACACTTGGTGGGTATTCCCAGTTGTTTGTGACTTTGGTTGGACCCCAATGTCCTCAACAACCAGCCATTGACCCTTTTAGCTTCTCAGTGGTAGGATCCCTGCTGTCAACAGGCATAGTCATCAAAATGACTTGTTTCCCAAAGAGAAGGGAATTGTCTGAAGCTTGTCTCCGAAGTCCCTCCCAAATGCACCATAGATTATTGGAACAAGAGTCCGCTGGCCCAGATGTTTTGATCCATAGGCATTGCCTGGCGAGCATCATTGGCAACCAACAGGAAAGGGTGCGGATTTATTTCGGGACGTTGTTTTCTCGGATGTGTTTTTTTGTTTTGTTTTTCGTTTTGAGGAAATACAAGCCTTGCTCCAGTTCGATTGAGCCTAACTAAAGCGGGATAGGTGCATGTGTCTTTAAGAGCCCTCCCAAAATTGTGATGTGTATCGGTTGTTTTTCGAGTTACCCCGCGAATACAAACAATCATGTGATCAGAAATGTCGTTCCACAATTTGTCATAAAGTATAAGGTACTGTGAATGGATGAACTCCTGCATCACTTCAGAACCATGGTTGAAACGAGTGTTTGTTGGTACTAACAGGGAAATCGAATCATTTCAGGGATTCTGATCGGTGGGTGGTGCGGAATGGATTTCGCAACCATCCACACTTCCACACTTGGATGTTCGGCCAAGCTAGTAAGTGGCTAGCGACTCAACGAGTGGCTTAGAACCTAGGTTGCAAACAACTTCCAAACTTGGCGGATCGAACACCCAAGCAGTATGGATCAAACCTCGTCCAGTCTGGGACCACATACCCTCAAATGCCCGGTGGCCATGGAAAAAATGCATTCTTCTTTTGGCTTGCTTGACTTTAAAGGGGACACCTTCCCCCCCCAAAAAAAACACGGCAACACGGGCAACACCACGGGCAACTGGAAACCCTTCTCCGTGGATTTGGGGCCGCTTCTGTCTCGCCTGCGCGAGGGCCAGAGACTGCTCATGCGCCTGGGCCGCGCCGTAACGCGAAGCGGCCAAAGTGGCTGTGGGTCAAAGCATGTCAAAACCAATGGTACCATTTTGGTTGGGATAGGTGAATTCACCACCCATTTTAGGCTTGCTATTTTAGTGGTTGCATTGGTTGTTCACTAGGGATACGGGAGTTTGACCCATGGCCCAGCGATATACGGAGCGCCAACAGTGGAATCCCAAAGCAACCATATCCCCGGGAGTTTTTGTACTTTCAAGTTCACGGCCGTCTGCGCCATCCGCGAGGGACCGTCTTCCGCGCTCGTGTTGTCGCAACATCTGTGCGCAGTACCACTTGAAGGCCTTCCCAATTGCTTGACTGGCAGGGTCCCAGCGTTAAAACTCTGGTCAGCCAAACAAACCTGAAATGGACTCCACATCAACCGACAAATAGACCAAATCAGAGGCGAACCCTTGGTGGTCAGTGTCGTGCTGCGAGCGAAATTCATCTGAGTCAAACTAACTTGCGCCGAAGAAGTTCAAACTCAACCTACCACATCCGAAAGATCTCCAATTGTCTTAAACCTTCAACTTACTTGAAGGGCCTCGACAGAAACGAGGAACCTTGCCCTTTCAGGATGGAGTAGGAGAGCTAACAGGGATACCGAAAGGACACAGCCCCATAATCATTTTTGTCGGCGTGCCACTTTGAGACAAACTCAGTTGCAAAGACCGATGTCCCGCCAAATGGCTTGGTGCGTAATGATGCTCAGATATCATAGTGACCCAAGGCCCAAATGCCCAGCCCGCCGGCCACGGGACTCCACCAAAAAGCATTCGTGCCATGAAGGGCAAGGAAATCAATCCGTTGGCTGCTGTTTTGCTGCGTAGGAACGTCGCACAAGCCTCTCACACCTTGGTGCGTCCACCAACAACTCCTTGAGGTCTTCCACTAAACAGAGCTTGCGGCTGGCAGAGGGGATCGCGGAGAGCAACAAATTGGGCTTGCAATTCGGTCTCGGACCTTTGCTTCGGGACTTTCGTGGCCACTGTCGGGTTCTTCTTAGATGCCGCCCTTGGGAAATACAGGTTGCGGAAACTGGGCTATCCTCAGATCCCCCAATGCGTGATCCCCTGGGACGACTGGGAACCGCCAAGTAAACCGTGGTGACTTGAAACTATTGAAGCCAAGTCAGCGAGCTTGGATTGTAGCTGGTTTCTTCACTGATTCAGTGGTTTCAGGTACCATTGGTGTTAAGTCATCTGTCTACCAAGCAAACCTACTTGCCTAGTTGCAACCATGGAATCGAGGTAGAAGACAGATCTTAATTCACCTGCCTACATACGAGGTATCTGTTCCAGGACTCATGCATGATTCCAACCTACTTGCCTGGGGCCGAACATATCCCCAACTGGGTCCTCCAGATTTGAGAGGTTAGAATAAGTTGGTACCAACTTTTTTCTGTAGAACATATTTTAGTAGGGGATTTCCATCCCAACCAAAAAAGAAACGGCTCAAAAGGGCACCTAGCCGGGGGACCTAGCCAAGCACGGGGTTGGTTAGAGCCTCTTCTCCCGCCTTCTGCTGCATCTCGCTGAGCTGCCGCACCTGGCCCAAACGGCTGGAGCTGGGGGGTTTGAGTGGTTACTCTCAGGAGCTGAATCATTGCACACATTACCATCTTATGAGTTAAAATGTTGGATTCCTTGTACCCCGCGATCCTACTTTTTAGGCATTCCTCGCTTGGGTTTCGCTTTACAGCAGGGATGCTGGTCGAAAAAGTTCTAACATGTTCTAAAGGGCGTCATTTGGTACCTGAGAAGGCAGCTTCGGCGTGGCTCATCAGACCATAAGCAAAAAACTTGCCTCCCCCTTGGGAAGGACAGGGTGAATTTCGGAGTTCCTGTGTCTCCTTTGAACATCAACCCCACCAACCCGAAATTCCTGGAGTCTCCATGACCCTTAAAACATATGGGTCCATGACCCCATTGTTTTGGCTAATGACCCCATTTTTAAAGAGTCATGGAGACTCCAGGTACATTCATGCTCCGAAACGGTGATGCTTCCATTGACATCAAGCCTTGGAATAAATCTAATGCATGAGAGAATCCACGCAAGGAAGCCTAAAGCTACTAAACTTAATTTGGAACCTTGAGAGGCTCCTTTGATGGTTATGAATGGGTGTTTGGAAAAAAAAAGCAAGCCTGTGGTTTCTCCGGGGAGTCTGAACCAACGTCGGGGGTGCTTCCATCATGGGCCAGGATTCCCATGATATGTCCTTCAACCGACAATTCATGAGGACCCCTCCAACACAAGCAGTTCTTTGTAAGTGGGACAAAACATCTCTCACCATGGTGTCCAAGCCAAGAAATGAAGAATTGATGTGAGTCACGGTCAACATACGCAGCCACCTTGAGGAACATGGGACAATTGTGGCGCCGGATTGTAGGTTGAGTGAGTCAATCCAAAGCTGACTATACATGCGTGGTTAGTCTTGAGCCAACAGGGTGACGTCCCTTGGAATCCCCAAAGAGAAAGTCCCGATTCACTCACTTGCCTAAAGGACCTGGACATAGAAAAATAACCTTTGGGGGCCATGACTAACAATGACAAAGGCCAGGCGATGAAAAGGTCGAGCTTGGCAGCTTTTGGACATGGAATTCCGGCGGTCCTCCCTTCCCTCCAGGTGGGAATAACCAAAGATAATCGACGTTGTTCTTTTTGAGCCATCTGTTGGTCTTGAAAATAGCAACCAATGGATCTTTCCTTAAACTGGCTGTGTCTTTCGAGTTGCCCCGCCTTCCTTTTGTGGCTTTAGAAAACCCAACCTCCCAGGAGGTCCCTTTCTGTTATTTTGGGTGTGTCTTTTTTCAGGGGACCCCCCAAAACGATGGTTTCAAAGGAAACCGAAAAGGAAAACCACCAATTTGTGGGTCCCCTAAACCAAGGCTTGCCCTAGGAAAGACCAGAAGTATGGATGTGGCTCAAAATTAAAGAGCTAGGGCCAACCGCTGGTTTTAGTTTCTGTTTCCATTTTCCAGGGCAACCCATTTCGGGGTTACCCAATTTTTGACCGCCAACTGTTCATTTGCTCCAGGTCTCAAGGTGTTCGATGTATGGGAACCCATCCCCAGAAAAGGGATCAGACACGCACTTCTTACCAGGCTTCCATTCTGACTACCAATTTTTGACCCGCAGCCACATGGGACACCCAAAACAGGGGACCCGTCCCCCACGCCTCGCCTCACCGCCCCCGAGCCGACCCGCCGACCCGCCGACCCGTCCTGCAGCTCCGCCTCGGCCTGGCTCTTCGCCAGCGCCTCGGAGGCGCCGGGACGGGGACGCGGTGGGCTTGGGACGCGCTGGGCGTTGAAAAAAATCCGCCGGGAGATGGACCACAGGTTTTCGAGGTACTCCAGATTTGAGAGGATAGAAGAAGTTGGTACCAACTTGTTTCAGTCTATTTTAGTAGGGGAACCCTCCCCAAAAAGAGAAACGGTAAAAGGGCACTACTGGGGGACTGGGGGACCTAGTTTTACTTCATCTCTACCCTTGGGTACCGATGTTTGACACCGCCATGTGAGAAGAACAAGGGGCAAGCCCCAAAATGGCGGGCTTGCCTGACAGCCCGAAAATTATGTGCCTTTTGTCACTTTAACGGGGATTGCCATGGCATCTCAGAAATTGGCCATCAATGCCGTTTCCCATCATGCTTTTGGAGTCCAAAAAAATGGGAGGCTCTCCAGTGGGGTACCCACCCACCAAACAAGCACAAAACACAAAACGTGTATGTCTTCCGAGTGGAGTACAAGTCAGTGGTTTCAAACACCCAGAACATGGGGGTCCTCTTGGTGGCTTGTTTTTTGACAATATGTCTACTGAAACCCCAAAAACAAGAAAAAAGTTCCGTTGTGGATTGAAACAGCATCCAGTGGATGAGGCAATCCAATTGTGTAGGCGACTGGTGAATGATGTTTGGTAATCCGAACCAAACGGACGAGTTCCAGTGGATGCCAATGAAGGCTTCCACACAATTGAAGTTTCCCCAAATCGATGAAAGTGCGGGGCCGGAACGGCCTGGTAGAGGGGAAGTGGGACACAAACAAACAGGACAACCAAAATGAGGCGGGTTTTGTTGCAGGACCCAGACTTTTAGGCCTCAAGGACAGACTTAGACCCCCACAAGTTAAACATGTTTTGCTGGTTGACTGGGAACAATGAAAGAAAACCCAAAAGTGCAGAAACACCAATGAAGAGTCTCAAACCACGCCCGGGGGCAAAATTCCTCGGGCGCTGACCCGCTCCCTCGCTTGAAGCTCTTCCTGCTTCTCTTGGAACTGCTTCCGCAGCCGTTCCTGGCCATCGACGGTGCTTGTTGTTTATTGCTTGGAGCTTTGTTGCTTGGTGGTGATGTTGCCGTTTGCTGAATGAGCTTTGTCAGTTGTTGGGTGTTTTCGCTGGATGGTCGTTGGTTTGATGGCTGGCTTCCAATATGCTGGCTTGACGTTGATGGTCTTGTTGCTTCGTCTTCGTTCGTTCGTCGGCTCCATGGATTGGATTGGTTGCTGAGGCATCGTGTGTTGGCTTAGTTGGTCGAATTATGCTGGTGAGTGGCGTGTCGAGTATTGTTTGATGTCCTTATACAAGTGGCCACAAAGCCACGCGGCTGTTGGTTTAGTGTTGGTTCAGAATACATTTAATCGGTTGGTTGAGTGTTAACTTAAGGTGGGTCGAGTGGTACGTTAAGCTTGGTGTTGGGGTGAATTCAGGGCGGCGCTCCGGCTAGGGTGGGTTGAGAATCAGTTTAGGGTTCGAAATATGGTTGGCTTAGGGTGGGTTCACGATGAGTTTGAGGTAGGCTTGAGGTTGGGATTTGAGTGGATCTAGAGTGGGATGAAGACGAGTTGGTTGGTTCACGGTGGGACTAGGGTTGGTTTAGGGTGGGTTTAAGGTGGGTTGAGGCTAGGAGAAAGAAAAAACGCTCCTGCCCGCCCTGGGACATGGGAAGCACGATGTTTCTCAAGAAGAATGCGGTTACGGTTGGGCGGTTGGGACACATATTGCTGGCCGTTGCTTAGTGGCGGGAGGCTTCTGCTTCTGCAATTGGCCGACCTCCGTGCCCAATGCAAGGCTCACGTCCTGAGTAGGCCCAAGAAGTCTACCCTCCTTCCCACTATCATGGCAACTGACAGGGGTCCCTTCAAAAGGAAATTCATCTTCCAGGCACCTCCCCACAGGTGCCATATTAGTTGGAGGAAGGGTAATTAAACCTTTTGGTCTTTGCTTCTAAACTGGTCGTCCTAACAAGTAAAGTCCAGGAACTCGGGAAGTGAGGAGGTCGATGGGAGGGCACACAAGGAAGAGAAAGCGTGGAGGACGAGCCAAGGCAAGCCAACAAATCAAAGAAACGAAAACTGAAAGGAACCGGCTACTAAACTCCCAATCAGCCACGGCCAACAACAAACAGCAACACAGAAAACACATTGTGAAACAAACGCACTGAACCACCAAACTCATTAAGCCCGCAAAAAACAGAACAGCATAAGAACACACAGGAACCAACAAATCAAGCCACACAAAAGAACACAACACTTGCTTTGTCAAAAAATAGTCGAGCCGGAAAGAAGAACACACACACTTCGCCGCCTGAGTATCTGCTGCAATTTGGGTTCTAAACCTAATTACTAACCCCTGCTTAGTAGGTATATAAATAAGCCCAGGTGGTATCCCCAACAGCCCGGAGCCCTCCGGAATCCTCCCTGCAAGCTGCCCCAAACCAGCCCAGAGCCTATCTGGGCAGAGACCCCACAGCCTTCAGCAGTTGGGGAAAAATCAGAACACATAACACACATGCGTTGTCCTGAAAAAGGACAAACAACCCAAAGACAACAAAACAATCAAGCCGGAAAAAAACAAGACACTCTCCTCAAACTCCTTCAGTTCCTTGGGCAAAAAAATATGTCCAGCAGTGATAGATTCCGTTCAAAGCTAGGAAACATAATCCGATTTGCTTTCACTGAAAGCAAATGGAAGCAAATGATCGGAGCCAAGCTCAAGTGGACTCCATCTCAAGCAAATGAAAGGAAAGACACATGGCCATGGGTCTTAAAACCCGGTACCCCCAGTGAATATGACAAAAACCCAGTTTATGAATAGGGGTGTTTCTGGGTTTAGTGGGGATTCATTGCTTTAGGAGGGGAACACCCCTACATAAATGTCCATGGTGCAAAACCAAGGGTACCATTTTGGTGGGTAGGTGCACCACCCATTTTAGAACCTATTTTAGTTGGGATTGGGATCCAAACATCCCCACTAGGTTCTAAAATATATTCTAAAATGGGTGGTGAATTCACCTACCCCAAAATGGGATCCCAAAACGGTGACCCACGGCCACCTGCCGCCTGCGCGCTCCGCCCATCGGCCCCTCGGCGTGTCGGCGCCTCGGCCGCCGCCACGGGGTCGGGGCCGTCGTAGCGTGGCGGAGCGCTGGCCTCCCGAGCCGCGGCAAAAGCGCATGGAAGTGCGCAGTAGTCATTCTACAGGGGTCTGTGTCACTTCCATGTCAGATGGTGGGGAGAATTGTTTGTGGCTATAAACCCATAAACCCAGGTCTGGGGATGGGAAGGAACTTGGCCATATACCAATGAACCTCTAGTTAGAAAGGTGGGAAGACACTTGACTATAAACCCATTAACCTCAAGCAAGTTTTCCAAGTGATTTCCTTCCGAGGGGATGGGGAACTGTTTTGGCTATGCCCTCCCACCAACTAACATGGAAGTGCGCAGTAGGCCCTTTCCAAGAGCAAAAGTAGTCATTCTACAGGGGTCTGTGTCACTTCCATGTTAGATGGTGGGGAGAAGTGTTTGTGGCTATAAACTCATTAACCCAGGTCTAGGGATGGGAAGGAACTTGGCTATAAACCCATTCACCTCTAGATAGCAAGGTGGGAAGAAACATGGCTATAAACCCATTGACCTCTAGTTAGCAAGAGGATGGGGAATAAATTTGGCTATAAACACGTTAAGGGAAGAAACTTGGCTATAAACCCATTCACCTCAAGCAAGTAAACCAAGTGAGTAACAAGCAAGAATGTGTTTGGCTATGAACATTTAGTGAGCAAGTGGCAAGTAAACCAAACTAGTAGCATTGGTGTTTGGTCATGTGGCTTATTGGCCTCTAGTTAGCAAGGTGATCAACCTATGACCAAACGCGGCCAAGGTTCCCCCTAAGTTCCAGAAGAGGGCGAACGGAGTTCAGTAATTGGCAAGTCAACCCATTAATCAAAGAACTAGTTCAGATCCCTTAGCATCCCAAACAGACGTGATTTTCCCATGATGTCCTTGACCTTGTCAAAATCACATCCCCAGCAAAATCGACCCTGGGAATGTGAAAAGGGGTGTGAATCAGTTCCGTGAACTAGCCTCTAGTTGGCAAGGTTGCCAATCGCCTCTATGATCAAACGCGGCCAAGGCTAACCCGTAAGTGCCAAAAGAGTGCGAACAGAGCACAGTCCGTGGTTAAACAGGGAGACAGCAAGTGGATAAATTGGAGCGCAGACGGTCGAACAGATACAACGGACCCTCCACCTACTGCTCTCTGTACGTGCGAACAGAGTACCAGGAGCACAGAGATTCTACAGGACGAGGTATTGGTACGTGGTAGAATTCTCGAATCGTATAAACAGTACGAGCGCAGTCCGTGGTAGAATCTAGAGACAGCAAGTGGTTACACCCAGATGGCTACAACCCACTGTCACAAAATTGACTCCACTTCGGCAAGCTATGTTTCTCGAGTTTTTGGCTTGCTCCAAGACAAAAACCTCGCCCTTGAAAAGTGCTAGCCCTAAACAAAGGCCACAACTTATAAATATGGATGCTTTCTTACAAATACTTAACTACCTATATGCATGTGTTTACAATTAGTTGTTCTTACCATACTTCCGAAAGCTGAATTAAGGGATCCACAACTAAGGGACCTTTATCATGGCTGTTGCTCGCTCGTTGTATCCCCAGGTGAGCTCGCTATAAAACAGGCAGAATTGTTGGAAGACCTCCGCAACTAGTGTGACGTTGCCAAGTTGGGTGGCTTGCAACCTGGGTTGTAACCCAACTTTCAAGTGGACTACAAGTCATGACCCAGATTCCAACTTGGTATTTATAGCCAGTGGGACAACAGCGGTTGCTTGGGTAAAGACTATGGATATTAACTAGGTTGTTGGGACACAAAATTAGAACCATGTTGGAATTTTGACTACGCAGGCCATGTTGAAAGAGCTTTGAGTCCAAAATGCTTTTGGAATATTCTAATTCCTTACATGGTTGGTACATTTGTTTGGGGGACGCAGATTTCCAGACTTGACGCATGAGCCAACAAACCCAAGAAGCCCAGCCAGGGGTCCCAAGGCTCCAACCTGCGCAGGCAAAATGCCAAGTGATACAAGGTGGGGCCCGGTCTAGCAAGGGTCCCCGAAAAACATGTTGTTGTTGGTTGTCTTCGATTTAGCAACAAATAGGGGGATTCTTTGCTTTAAAGGGAAGCATGTGCAAGTTCTGAATTCAACACCGACAAGTCAAGAAGTGGCAAGCGGCACTCGTCATGGGCCACCTCTCAGCGAGAGCGCTACCAGCAAAAAACACCATCTCCGCCTCATAGGGTGGCGGGGGCCGCCCAATGCGTCGGCCAAAGGTGTCCTCCAAAGACCAGGCCGCCCTTGCTGGGTGCAACATAATGTTGGCCCCATATTACTTGGATGGAATTAGGACCCCAGCAAAAAAAACACAACTTTTTTGCACGGTAGTGGAAAACAAAGGGAACCCCAAAAAGGCAAAAATTGTAAAAAGGGGAACTAATTCTGGGGAAGATTAACCAACCCCAGTTGATTTATGTAGGGGTGTTCTCCTCCAAAGGTGACAAATCCCCACTAAACCCATAAACACCCCTACTAATATACTGGGGTATTAATCCGGGGTCAACATTAGGTGTACCTGTGGAAACCAAGACAACTACACATCCCGTGCGGTTTCCCCTTAGGACAATTGAAGCACATATGGGCTATTTAGAACCCAGTTCATGCAGTCGGTGTTTCATTGCACAACCACACATGCACATGTAGCTTACAGTAATGCTTATATACGTGGTGAGAAGTTAATGTACTACGAAATGCATGTTATGGCCAGGCTGGATATGGTAGTATCAAATATCAGGACAACATTCCAACATGCCAAAACCAGTGATGCATCAATGACAATGCAACAACTATACAACAACTACGCAATATGTCAAGAAGCCGTTTGAAGATAAATAATGTTAAGCGGAGACACGCAACTGATCACACATGTCAGACTGTGCAGTTCACGTGTTGCCCCAACTGACAATTCTGAATATGTGAGCTGTGTGTTTCAGACAATCGATATAGGGCACTAAGCCGCTTTTGAGGCCTCTTACGGGCCTGAGTAAGTCTTGAGGTGGGCTGCCAAAAAGCCACAATTTGCACTCCAGGAAAGACACTCAACGGGATGGGAGCGGCCCCGACATGCATGTCTGATGCTACCCAGACCGTAAATCGTACCTTGCGGGAGTTCTCGAACCACTGGAACTGCAGTTCCGCAGCAAGTGTCCATCTGTGAGATGGTTCCCAGCCATGAACAGTACCTCAAACATGTTGCCAAAACTCATCTTTTGGCTCCCACTTAGCATGCTATCATTGAACACCGACGACAGTACAGTTCCACTTTTTGCAAGTGGACCAACCACACAATCCTCGAGAACCCCCTTAGCTTTTCAAAAAGGCTGGGGGGGGGGGGTTCGATCCCATCTTTTTATAGTCTTCCCCAGAGAAAATGGAATTAGAAAATGGAATGCTCGGGTGACCCATTTGCAAGGGGGTGGTCCTGCAAAACTGTGGTGTGGGCTTTCCCAGGTTCTAGTCAAAAGGGTCCAGAGCCCAACGGTCCTCGTCAATTCGCGCTGCCCGATGGGGAACACCCTGGAACCCAGCGTCGCAAGACCCCGAAAGCGTCGCATGGGAAAGAAACAAACTTGCCCCAAGCAGATTCGCGTCGGAAATGCTTGAACAGTTTGTTCTTTGCCATTAAACGGTCCAACCCCACAAAGTGATTAAAGGCCGAAACGAACATCGATCGAGAGTGAGGACTGAGCCGCCCCGTTTCCTGGTCTCACTCTCCGTGGGCGGCCGTCTTCCAGCGCCTGCGTCGGCCTCGCGGGCTCCCGCGTCGAGCGCGCCACTGTAGCCAGCGGTTTCCATGGCTCGCACTCCTTGGCGGTCGCCGCGTGCGCATATAAGAATCCCCCAATTGATGCCGCCAGGATCTTCGTCTCCAGGCTCACCTCGTCCTTCGGTGACTTATTCATCAACTTCATCAGAGCGTCCCGGTACTTTCTCACCCCGGCGAACACCATGGCCTACAAAGGAGTACAAAGAAACCAACTACAAATGAAAACATAGAATCAACGTCTCTTTCATACTGTCAATGGGTAAAATCCACTTTTCCCAGCTGGAAGGTTGGTTCTCAACCAATATTTCTGTACATTGCTTCAATCCTAGGTGGGATTTTGTCCCACAGCTTGCTCTACCAAAACCAAGTTCCAGAGACCCCTGCCTTGGCATATGGTCTTTGTGCGTGCCCTCCTTTGAGCTACCAGGTCACATTGGAAAGGCCTGGTTCAGCTGTTCTCCAAGCGGTGTGGTGGTGAAACAGAGGGGCTTTCATCCACAAGAACCATGGGCCCGTTCAAATCCCAAACCAATGAACACCACCAACTACCGGAAGGGTTACCTGAGTTCTCTGTGAATCCCACCGATACAAGGATTTGCCCTACGCCCTGCGTCATTCAACAGGGCCCCCCAAAGAAAAGTCAGCAAGTGGTAACTGGGGGAACTGGATGAACTGGGCTGAGCCTTGCAAGTCCATGACTCGAGCCTTTCGCTGGTCCGTTTCGTATGCTTCAAGCAAAGGGCCTTGGAAACGACTCTTCCGCAGCTGTACCCCAGCGATTGCTGACAAAAGCACCGGACAAAAGCACTGGACACTGATCTGTTGACCCTTCGTGGAACTTATAAGGGACCTCTGGAGCCGAAAGCAGCTTCAGGAGCTACCAATGATTGATTCAACTGCTGGAAGGTTTCGCCCCAAACCAAACCTTGCCTTGCAAATGCTAGGCCCGAGTGCAGAAACCTTGGCCTGGACCCGTACTGCCGTTCAGAAACCCTGGAACCATGATTCCCCCGTAAATACCAACAAACAATTATTTCAACCATGGTTTCTTAGTGGTGCGGTTTCGGATTTCGCAACCATCCACAGTTCTTAAAGTTAGGGACTGACCGCTTTCCGCGACAAAGGCTTGCTCTCCAATGGCTCCGGTTTTACACCAAAGTGCTGTGAGCCACGAAGCCTCCTTTCCGGCCGCCCTGCGAACGCCAACCGCGGCCAAATGGCTGTGGTTCAAAAATAGCGTAACCCCCAAATGGAATCCTGTGGAGCCATGGACCAATAGCTTCGGCTTTTCTGGTTAATTTTGACCCACTCAGTTGTTCAGTGACCCCGGAAAACAAGAGAGGGAACCCTTTGTTGCGGAAGACCATGTTTAGTGGGGCAGCCACCAAAAAAAAAGGGAAAAAAACGGTGCCACTACCCAAACAGCTCCAAGGCGCAACTTCCCGGCCCCTTGCGGAACTTGCGCCTTCGGCGCAAAGAGCGGGCCAAGCTCTACCCCGCCCGTCACCTGGCAGGCCCAACTTGCCACTCGGAACCCAACATCTGTATCATATATATATATATATTTGCTGTGGATGGACGAAATCCGTTCGCACCACTTAGACACCATGGTTGAAATAGTTGCTTGTTGGTATTTACAGGGGAATCATGGTTCCAGGGTTTCTGAACGGTGGTGCAGGATTTCGTCCATCCAACGTAGGGTACCAACTATACCCTGAATATAATACAGGACATCCCTACTTGGATGTTCGGCCAAGTTGGTGAGTGGTTAACTGCTTGAGTCATAACCCAATAGCAAGGTTAACCCCACTTAGGGGACAGATAGGTAGGTTATAACCTGGGTTACCAACAACTCGCTAACTTGGCCGAACACTTTTGTGGCAACACCCTCATTTTTAACGGTCTTTCCGGGTCCCAAGATGGAACAGCCTTCCCTCAGAGGTGCGAGCTCTGGAGTCAGAAGCCCTTTTGGTTTAGAGAGAGGCATGGTTGAAGCTGGTTTTTGGGTTGGTTTAGAGAGAGAGGGTGTCCAAATTGAATCGAATCGAGGGCTCGGTCTCTTTTGGGGATCAAAACTTTGCTCCTTGGACTATAGGAAATCGGGACCGTACCCCTCCCAAAAGCCCCCTCCCAGGGAGGGCATCAAGAAACTCCTTCGTGTTGTGATTTTGCTTTTGACCCCTTTTTTAGGGATCCCACAACCTCCAACGACACCCTCCTGAATTGTGGGTGTCCCCTGAACCTGTTTTGGGGCTTTGTTGTTCACAGACCCTTGTGCGACTTACCTTGGCAACAGGAACGACAGCAGACTCCTTATCCATTGTTTCTCTATTTTGACTTCAAACAGGGTTGCTCCTGCAGAGCTGGTTGAAGGGACAAAGGAAGCAAACCCACAAAGGCCAAAACCTAAAAGGTAAGCTAAGTCTGGCAATGTCAGTGCAACCCGTTGACCAGGCCCTGTCCGTCAAGTGGCCCGAAAGACTCACCCAAAGGATGTGACAGCGGTTCGGAGGTCCTTCTACGTGCGAGCTGCGAGGGAGGTGCCGAAACATGTTGGACACTTCGAAACTCGTGTTGAACTCCCAGGCTGTCCAGTAGAGAGCTTAGAATAAGTTGGTACCAACTTTTTTCTGCAGTCGATTTTAGAAGCGGAACCCTCCCCCAAAAAAGGGGCAAAAGGGCACTACTGGGGGACCTAGACTCTCTTTGGATGCAATCGTCAAAAGGGTTGAACCGGGGTTTGCATGGAATCCATTTTGCCACTGGAGTAGGTAACCCTTCGCGTGCCATTTGGTGCTTAAAGGGTGGGAAACCGTGGTTACCAGAGAAACGGAAACACTGGGTTGTGATTGAGTACCCCTTAAAACCCAACCAACGGTGTGTCCTCCCGGATCCGACCCCTGCACAAAATGTCGTCACTTTTGGATGCCTGAAGAGTGCGTTCACGCAGGAACTCTATAGTGTGCCTGGCAATGTTCTGAGGCAGATCCCTTTGTTCCGGAGCGCGGGTCCTGAACACACTCAAAACGAAGCCGCTGCCTCGTCTGTTGCTTTTTCTACCCGGCTTGAATTCGGGTTGGCCATGACGGCAGAGTTTGGCCCACGCGAAGGCTGTCTACTACACCCTGGCATTCCCGTCCGATAAACTCTCACTACAAACGATGTTTGGTACTTTTCCTTAGTCCCAGGGTGTCATAGACAAATCCCTGCGGCAAATCAGCCCAAGGCAAAAAAATCGGCCAGGCGCATCAGCATCAGCCCGACATCGTCGCGGTGATTCCGGCAGTGACAGCCTCCCTGCGCTTGGGGGAAAAATAGCAAAGGAAGCTTCCTAGATAGCCAAGTTGCTGTTTTCTTCAGTCACTGTTGCTGGTTTTGGGGCGTAAAGTGTATGAACAAAAAAAGCAACTGGCGATCCAGGTTCAGGAGTGACCTCCGACCTGCTTGTTGCCCGTGCAGTTCCGGGATGCGGCCCGCCGCATCCCTCAGAAGTAGCTGCAGTAGATCATGTTCTCGTAGGTGGTACCTGACAAAGCGCGCAAGCAAGTTCTCAGCAGAGCGCCTGAAGATTGACCAACAAGAAGCTCCAAGCTGCTGGGCTGAGATCAGATTCCCTCCTAAAGGGAAACCACTCCTGATTAGTATAGTCCTTGGGACGAATGCGGAGTTAGATTACGAAGGGACTAACCTAAAAAGGCCACCCATGCATGGACTCTTGTCAGGGCTGCTCATTCTTAGCTGCGAGGCATGCGGAGACGCTGATGTCAATTAACCCCACACGCGTGAGAAACAGCTTGGGACTCGAAACTGCCAAAAACCAGACCCCAGGCTGTCCGGGGGCCAAATAGGAATTGGCAACTTGCTTTCAACTCACTTCCTGAGTAGATGGCTCTTACCACCAAAATGGTCTTTCCAAACAGAATAACGTCCAGGAGGTCGGGAAGTGACCTGAAGTCACCAACTTGCTTTTAAAGCGGCCCCTCCCCCAAAGTAGCCAGCGCAGGTCTGAAGCTTGGAGCTGCGTAGCTCCTGGACTTTTTGGCTCGTGGACTGAGCAACGAGCTCCCATTCAACCGAAGAAACCAAACCAAACTAACCAGCTGCCAGCCCAACCCTACCCTCATGAAGCGGACCCCGGGGGCTTCCCCAAGAGGAAAATCATGTTCCAACCGCTGTCAGCTTTCATGATTGTTGGAGGGAGGGTAAAACTTGGTTGCTGCTGACCCCGTGCAAAAGGTTTTACTTTTTGGAGGTTTAGTGGAAAACTCATTGATTTCCCAAAAAGCTAAAGTCTAAACATCCAACCCAATAGCAGTCAAGAAAAAATGGTTCCACAACCCGGGCTTTACGGCTCACATTCCCTAAATGTCCCGTCAAACATCACCCCAAAGGAACTGAGGGAGTGAAGCGTAGCGATGGGTCTAGCTCAACATGGGGCACCCCACTTTGGCTTTGAAAGAAACACTAAAAACCCAATCCCTCAAAACATACAGGTGTCGTCACTTTTGGGGGACCCCCCAAATGACTAACCTGCTTTCCTGTGGTCTTTGTCAGGGTGAAACGTGTCTCACAAAAAGACGAGCCGCCCATGCTGAAGCGCTCAATCGCGGATAGAGCGACGCCTCAGTCTCCGCCTTATCCACCGCAAGGCCATCTGAGACTTCAGGGTGTCGCGCAAATACCTCGTGCAAGCAGGGTGCAAATATGCGGTCCAGGTCCTCCCCCCCCCCACCCAGCGTGATGGTTCCCCGTTTCGTGGGGGGATTGTTGGTAGGTGGGGTTGTTTAAGGGTTGTTTGAGTCGGTTATTTGAGGCTTGGTTAGTTTAGAGTGAGTGTCGCCTGGGTTTGGCATTAGGGTGCAGGCTGTCGGGCTAGCCCGGTTTCACAGCCACGAATGCCTAGTTGCATGGTGTGGTTCTGAAGCTCAAGATTGAGACTCGCACCTCTTCATGCTTTGGCTCTGGGAGCAAGAAACAGTTAGCCTACCAACCGATTGGTACGGCAGAGGTGTCCCATCAAATCGATAGTCCACAATTGGGGTGGCAAAGGCTTACTGAGTGCTTCCCTCGAATTGGAGCCGAATCGGTGGTTCGAAGATGTGGGATGGATTCCCATTTACCCACAAGAGCCAGAGGTTAAGATCCAATCCAGACCACCAATCCAAACCAATTGAGGGTGGCCTCAGAAATTGGATAGAAACCTTCCGGCCGCGCTTAGCCGCCTGCCGCAATTTCAACCCAAGTTGCGCAAGGCAACTTCACCCTTCTTGCTTGCTCTGTGCTTGGCCTTTGCACAAACACCACAAACTCCCCTGGAAATGAAAGGTGATCACCTGCTGCGAGCTTTCTTGCACCAAAAGGAAAGCCAAAAAGATAGATCCCGCCAATTCGCTTTGGGCAAGTGAGTAAATTGTAGTGGAGAAACAATCGCCTGGTCCCGAAGATCCATCCAAGCTTGGACCTCAAGTGCTGCATGGCTTGTTCCACCGACACCTGCCAGTTCATTCATGTTTTCAACACACCAACGTGTATGTGTTTGTATCTCTATATATGGAACCTGGCAGAACACTGATCAAATCAACAACCCAAGGTTTGTGGATCCCGCCAGTAAATTGTTTCAACAAACAAGTGTTCATGCAGCTTGGTTTACGTCAGAGAATTACACCGGATGAATCAACCACTGGTTGAGGGAAGTGTAACCCATTTCAGAGCGAACCCTTTCTGGGGTTCTTCAAACGGGAGAAGTTTTAGGTTTCACATCGCATGTTCAGACAACAGCTGCCCTTTGGCGCAGGCTACCAGACAAGTCAATCTGTCGGCCATTGAATTCACAAAGCCGCTGGGGTCTTTACAGCTCACTGCATTGAGACCCTACGTAGACAAATCAGTTGCGCATGAAGCGCCAGAAATCGCGCTACTCCCGACTTGCAACGATTTCAGCCTACCTGCAAACTCCACATCCCGAAAGTGCTGGTTGAAGTTGTGCCCGAAAGTCAAGCTCTGCAGACTGACTGGCAAACTGACTCCAGCGAGGCCTTGGTTGAACATATCGCCGAAAGATAGGCTCTGCAGACCGCCTGGCAATGTCACTCCATCGAGGACTTGGTTGAACATGTCGCCGAAAGTCAGGCTTTGCAGACTGCCTGGCAAAGTCACGCCATCGAGGGCTTGGTTGAACCTATAGCCAAAAGTCAGGCTCTGCAGACCGCCTGGCAATGTCACTCCATCGAGCGCTTGGTTGAACATATAGCCGAAAGTCAGGCTCTGCAAACTGCCTGGCAATGTCACTCCTATCAATCTTTGGTTAAACTCATGGCCGAAAGACAGGCGCTGCAGGCTGCCGGGCAAAATAACTCCATCCAAGTGTTGGTTAAAGTCGTGACCGAAAGTTAGGCTCTGCAAGCTACCTGGCAAAGTCTCTCGGTCCAGGCTGTGGTCAAAACTCCAGCCGAAAGTCAGGCTCTGCAGGCTACCTGGCAATGTCACTCCGTCTAAGCTTTGGTCAAAGTAATTGCCGAGAGTCAGGCTCTGCAAACCGCCTGGCCAAATCACTCCATCGAGGCTTTGGTTGAGCATTTCGTCCAAAATCAGCTTCTGCATGCCCCCTCCAAAAGTACCTCCAGCCAGAGTGTTGCTGAAATATTGGCCTTGACCAAAAGTCAGGCTCTGCAGGCTGCCTGGCAACGCAACTCCATCCAGGCTTTGCTTGAATTCATGAGCGAAAGTCAGGCTTTGCAGGCTGCCTGGCAAAGACACTCCGTCCAGGCTTTGCTTGAACCTATAGCCAAAAGTCAGGCTCTGCAGACCGCCTGGCAATGTCACTCCATCGAGCGCTTGGTTGAACATACAGCCGAAAGTCAGGCTCTGCAAACTGCCTGGCAATGTCACTCGTTCCAAGCGTTGGTCGAAGCTACCGCCGAAAGTGAGGTTTTGCAGGGAGTCTGGCAAAGTCGCGCCATCCAGGCTTTGGTCAAACATATAGCCGAAAGTCAGGCTCTGCAGGCCGCCCGGGAACGTCACTCCTTCCAAGCTTTGGTTAAAGCTATCGCCGAAAGTCAGGCTTTGCAGGCTACTTGGCAACGTCACTCTATCCAAGCTTTGATCGAAGGTACCTCCGAAAGTCAGGCTTCGCAGGCTGCCTGGCAATGCCACTGCATCTAGCCTTTGGTTGAACGCACAGCCGAAAGTCAGCCTTTGCAGTCTGCTTGGTAATGTCACTGCATCCAGCCTTTGGTTGAAATTCCAGCCGAAAGTCAGGGTTTGCAGACCTTGTGGCAAAGTAGCTCCGTCCAGGCGTTGGTTGAAATGTTGGCCGAAAGTCAGGCTCTGCAAACTGCCTGGCAAGGTCACTCGTTCCAAGCGTTGGTCGAAGTTACCGCCGAAAGTGAGGCTTTGCAGAGTGCCTGGCAGTGCCACTCCATCCAATTTTTGGTTAAACATGTAGCCAAAAGTCAGGCTCTGCAAACTGCCTGGCAGTGTCACTCCCTTTAAGCGTTGATCAAACTTGCTGCCGAAAGTCAGGCTTTGCAGGCTAGCTGGCAAAGTCACTCTATCCAGGCTTTGGTCAAAACTGCGGCCGAAAGTCAGGCTCTGCAGGCGGCCCGGCAAAGCCACTCCATGCAAGCTTTGGTCAAAGCTATCGCCGAATGTCAGGCTCTGCAGCGTAAGTGGCAAGATGCAGTATAAGCCATCCACACTCATTTGCGTAACGCCTTCGAGCACCTGCTGAGAATCATCCATATCATGTCCTTTCAGCACGTTCCATGCCTTTAGCAAGCAATTGGGCGTGCAGGTAATGGATCCCACTGAGTCTGTGTTCAGGCCCTGCTGTTGTAAAGTTTGGTCATGTGACAGCTGGACATCTCCGAAGAACACGTGGAGCGCGCCAAGCTTCGGGGCTATCTGGCACCTCACCCGCCGCACCAGATCGATCCCAAGGATGTCCTCTGGCACGCTGAGGTGAACTTCTGTGCCATCAAAGCCGGAAAGACTGAGCTCCAGCGTCTCCGTCTTCGACGTTGGCACGAGGCGATTTCCCATTGAGGATAGTTGGAGGCTGGGCACCTTGATCCAAAACGGGCCCTGACCCTGCCAAGCAGGTCTCTCCAAACGTGCAATCCCGTACTGAAGGGCATAATGTGGAATAGCTGACAACCTCACCCAATCGGAGGGGAGGAGGCGGGAGCTCTATGAATCCGCAAGATCCGAGGTTGAAACTTGTCTAACAACCTAATGGACCAGCCCCAAAAGGTTTTAGCCACACGGTATACACACAACAGAAAACCAATTTCCGTGAGCCAGTCGCAAACCAATTTCCGTATCCCACAATGACATTGGACTTTGACTCACGGGCACTTCTGAAATAGTTCTCCGGGCCGTGGCGAATGTTGTTCCTTCAAGGTAGATAACAGTCCACATCTGGCAGCCTGAAATTCCTTCCAGGAAATGCCATCACGAAAAATCACAAGACTTTTAAGCTTATCTCTGATTGGTGTTTTGGAGGTCTTCCGCGGGGTGGTTTCCAATTTGCCAACAAGCTCCAAATCCAAATCCAAACCACCAATCCAAACCCACTGAGGGTTAGTTGATCAAAGAAGTGCCCCCCTCTCCCCCTTCCCCAGCCCCGAAAAACAACAAGGCACCACTTCTCTGTCAGCCCTGCCACTTCGGAGATGGAGCTTTCAATCGCGCTACACTCGAACGGAAGACATGCCCTCGTTGCCCTCCCACCCACGGAATCTCGTTCAGGGGGGTAAAGGGTGGGCAGTGGAGAGTTTTTTTTTGGTTGCTTCGGGTTGGGTTCCGATTCGGGCCTCAAAAGCGGCTCTTTGGACCACACTTTTCCTGGACAGGATTCCCGAAAGCCCCGGGTTCGCCCAGGGTGGCGGAACATTTCGCCAGAAAGAAACGAGAAACGAGAAAAGGGGAAGGCTGGTCTAAGATCGGCTCCTCACACTCCATATTTCATGGTCATGCTCATGGTTCTCTTGGAACAAACATCATAATTATACAGTTATATAGTCTCTGAAACTTTCAGGGTTCATGACCAGGCTTTCAAACAAAGCTGTATACTTTGACCATAGCACATGAGTCAAAATCAACACCTGGTATGGCCAACACAAAACCATGCAAAGAATCAGCAGGCCGCACCGATTTTAGCGTTGGGAGTATCCCCTACTAACCTGGGCACATATGGGCATGCATCAATATGCATTTTCGCTTCCCTTTAAACCAAGCTGAACAGGGTATTGCTTGCCCCCCCCCCCCCCGGCCCTCCTGCCCAAACACTGTACTTTTGGCAGGTGGAAAACTCATCATTCCCCCCCCCCCCCCCCACACACACTTGAAGGTTCAGGATCCAACTCATTTCAAGATATGAGCCAGCCCTAGGATCCCCAATGGCCATGGGAAAAAGGTCGCTATTTAATACGGGGTGTTCGGCCAAGTTAGTCAGTTGCTGGTAACCAAAAGGCTATGACCCACTTATAAGTCCCCTAAGTGGTGAGTGGGGTAACCCTATTATTAGTGGAACCAATGCAGCTCATTCGTGCCCTGGAGAAGCACGTTCTGACTCCTAAGGATATAAAAAGAGATATCAACAACACTCTTCAAGTAGGGAACTTTAAAGGAGCCCCTGCCAAAGAGAGAAAAACAGAAGGGAAGCCATCCATTGGGTTTGCAAGTATGATCCACTCAAAAGGGCTTACGACCGTTTGTACACTTGCTCACTTCCTGAGTGGGTTAGTCCAATATGTGTTTTGCCACTGAAATGGTCCAAACCCAAAACATACAAAGCCCAGAAACTCAGGAAGTGAGCTTCTTATTCCCAGTGGAACTGGGGAAATATCAATAATTCCTGGTTGTTTGGACTTTTTTGTGGCCAGCCGGCTGAGATCCGGGTGCTCACTTGGCGATAAGTCGATGTGGTTTGGGGATTTTGAGGCTTCCTGGATCGCCAGGTGCTGCTTGTTTCCATGAACTTTGCCCCCTAAAACCAGCAAGTGACTGAAAAAAACAGCAACTTGGCCATCTAGGTACCCCCTCTTTGGATCTTGGCAAAGGAACACCGAAAGGAACACCACCGTTTTGGAGGGTCTCTTAAAGACAAAACCTAACTGGGGGCTAGGTTTGTAACCCCAAAACCAAACTGTGGCCGCCACGCACCGGGGGCCTTGTAGCAACTTACACAGACTGAGGTGCACTTCTCAAAAAGAACAAGATCTATGTTTTCCATGACCTGTTTTCTTTGGGGCTGGTTGATTTTGAAGGGACCCCCACAGCGCTGGAGAAAAAAATGGACGCCAGATCCAGCCTGTCCAGCCTGGACACCCTAACAGAAAGGGAACACTGTTTAACCCTTCCTCGAAGTGGGGAGCTTCTTTGCCGAGAATCCGGTATCCGTTTTGGCCTTCTCAGTGAACGGCCATCGACCAGCCGAGGGAGCAAAGACCGACAAGTTAGGTCGATGTTAAAGGCAAAACCCCGAGAAAACACGGGGAAATCAAGACTTGGCTGGAATGAGGACCCCTGCAAAAAGCGATAGTTATTCTTCGCCTGTTTAGTGGAAAAACAAAGGGGACCCCGAAAAAGCAAACAATCGAAAAGCGGAGCGAATTCTGGAAAACAAAAAAACAAAAACACGTGCCTGGCACGGCGAAGCACCCTTGCCAAGGAGCCAGTGAAGGATCGCTCAATGGCACCCAACTTCCGGGCCCAGGTAAAGATTGGCGACCTAAAGACGCGGATGGGTGTTTTTCTGCACAAATGGGGGTCACCCCCCCCCCCCCTCCCCATTTTGGGTGGTTTCCAGTTAATTAAGCCATCCAACAGGAAGGGGTCCCCTAAAATTGACAAGCCCATGTGGGTCTGTCTTTTTGGGGTTGGCACTCCTTTTCGGTGGGTTTCAAGGGAAAACCAAGAGGACAACCGTGCCATGGAACCAAGCTGAGCCCAGATTCTGCGCCGAGTTGCCTGAGAAGCCGTGGAAGGAGCGTCCACCATAGCTTCAAGGCAGAGAGTCCAAAGAGGCAAACACGAGGTCTGGAGCCACTGACGTGGCCGTGAAACCACCAAAAAAAAAACGGAACAAAGACCCAGCCAACTCAAAAACCGGGGGGGGGGGGACAAAAACCGAGAAAAACTAAAAACACAAGAAAAGCAACAGCTAAAACCGCCGGAGGATTTGCTGGGAACCGGTTCCCAAAGGGGCGAAAAAAAACTTCGAAGCCCGCGCCCCAGATGGGACCCATGGAGTCAAGGTCACCAATGTGAACCCCGGATTCAGCAGAACCCCTGGCTGATTTTGATCGGGGGGACACCTCCCCCTTTTAGTGGGGATTCATCACTGAAGGGAACACCCCCCGAATAATAGGACGGGTTCTACTTAGATCCTGGGTCAACATTAGGGGCCAGGTTGACAAAACGGGGAAGGCCCCCATTGAGATATCAAGTTCGGTCGATTCCCTGCGCTGAGCCAACGAGTGGAAGATTGAAGATCCAATGCTGTAGATGGCTGCGAAATCCGCTCACGAAAAATGAAATGGGAATGAAAGGATCACGCTGCTTGGTGCTTACAGGGGAATCGTCTCAGAAAACAGGGTTTCTTAGGTGGTGCGAACTGGATTTATCCACAGGATCCATCCCTCGCGCGCGTATATGGACCCCTTTTTGGAAACCCCTTTCAAGGTGCGCACATAAACCATGGCCCGAAGAAGGCACTCTTCCTGACAACCCTATGTACTCCCCCCGGAACACCAAAGACTTTGCTTTCTCCTATGCTGAAGGCTGTCGTGCAACTCACGACCTGAAAAATCTCCAGTTGGCATAGCTTATCTGGGCTCAGATCGCCGGCGACAAGTTTAACTTTTGGTGGGTTGAATGGAAATCCAACCACCAAACACACAAAATATCTAAAAAGCAAAGGAACCGGATGGCTGCGAACCCCCAAGCTATGGCTGGTTCTCGAAAATAACGATGGTTGAAAAGAAATGGGGAACCAACCCCTAGACTTATGGTAAGACTAGGGCGGTGTCGTCTTCGTCGTCTTCGCTCACATTTGGACCTTCGAAGCGCCCGACTTACGGAAGATCTCTCGCCTCCGCCGGGTCCTGGTATGCGGGGGGTTGCCTCATCTCGTCGATGACGTCCATGATGATCCTCAAACGCCGGGGAGGTGCTCCGCACCCCAATTGTGTCAATAAGCATAGGTGTCCTTTTAGGACACATACACTGGATTTTGACCCATGGTGGATCGATGGCCAAGTGGATCCCTGACAAAGCCGCCTCCAAGTGGAACAACGTTGAACCATAGGTGTCCTTTTATGGGGAAGTAGATGGGTTTCACTGGTAGATGATTAAACCACTAGGTAAACCAGAAATCACCATCTATTTTTCCACCAAAACAACCAACAAGGACACCTATGGCCGGGGAGGTACTCCGCCACACCCCAATTGGCTGTGGGTCAAAAATCGGTACCCCAAATGGTTTGCCCTGTGGAAACATGGATCAAAACCTTCGGTCTGGTGGTACCCACCTGACCTGACCTTCTCACAAGGTTCCCTGACCTGACCTTCCCACAAGGTTCCCCTTCTCATTATTGGGGGGGGGCTCACAAAAATGACAGACCTGACCTTGTGACCTTGAGGGGGGGGGGAGGGGGGGGGGTTTATAAATTCGGGGTATGCATTAGCTAGCTAAGTATCTTAGATATGCGACTACCTATTGACGTCGCCAAGTGTGCGGGATTTTTTGTTTTGCCTGCCCTTTTCCCCCACCCCTCAATCCCTTGACACACCAACAAACATGAGAGTACGCGAAGACCCTTTCCAAAAACAAAGTAATTGGGCGAAAGGGGCCTGTGCACTTCCACGTTTGTTGGTGGGAGGGCAAATGGGGGAGGGGGGTGAGATTACCAGCTTGTTTTTCATCCCCAACCTGTTCTAGTTGATGCATGGAACAGCTGGTAAAAAGGAAGCAAATTTAATCGAGCTCTTCGGAGGTTTGGACAACGAGTCCACCTGTTTCGGGATTGCTTACCTTATAGGGTCAAATACAATTGATGATTTTCCTAACAATTGGTTTCCGGGTTGATCGCCGCGATGTAAAGATGCGATCGTTCAACTTTTGGCTCGGAGCGTAAGCATCATGGTATTCTCCATTCAAGAGGTCAGGTTCTCCATTCAAAGGCTTGAGACCTCAACACAGGCCTCGAGTTCCCAAAAAATTCTTCAGGCAGCCCGTTTCATCTTTACAGGGACTACACCGAACTTCGACCTGCAAGAGAACTTGCTTCTGGTAAAACTCGGTCCTTGACGGGGGATCGATCGCGCAAACGGGGGGCGATCCCGGGCCGTTTCGGGCAGTGTTGGTCTTTGGGGTTTGCGCACAGCTCAGCACATCCGCCC
Source organism: Effrenium voratum (assembly GCA_963377175.1). Taxonomy (NCBI): domain Eukaryota; class Dinophyceae; order Suessiales; family Symbiodiniaceae; genus Effrenium; species Effrenium voratum. The sequence goes on along the minus strand of CAUJNA010002358.1, from coordinate 466,454 downwards.
GAGTGGGCTGGTTTGGGCTGTTTGGTCTCTGCCTGAAGCTGCCTGAAATTCAGCCCGCATGACTCAAACTGGTGGCCAAAAAGGGGGAACCAAAAGGTCATTTCAGGTCGATCCGCGTTTTTGGAGCTGAACCAAAAAGGCTTAGCCGCGCCAAACAGGTTTTGCTGAACTTTGTTCTTGAATAGATGGAAGCGTCCAAGCCGGTCAGCGATTGATGCCAACACGCAGCCGCGTTCTGGGTGCTCCTACCCTCGCATCAGCGGCCGCTCGGACGCGCGCTTCTGGCGCGAGGGAGACGCGCCCATGATGCCCAAAACCCATGGAGGCTCTAAAAGGTTGGCCCCTTCATGTTTGGTGGTTCTCCCAGTGGCTTCCACTATGACAACACCAAAAGGGCACTTTCAAGAAGGACTCCCCCCAAATTCCTGTTGACTTGCTAGCAAGGCTTGCTAAGAGGGAACCCTAGACTATTGCCAACAATTATGGGTGTCTTTTTTTGGGGAATCGGACCTCCCCAAAAGAAACAAAGAAAGAGCGCAACGGTTTTCCCATTGTTTCCCCTCTTAAAACAACCCCAAAAGGGGGACCCTCAAAAAGACACCCCCTTTCATGCTGACTTCGGATTCATCGCAGGAGAGCCCTAGATGAAATACTAAACGGCAACCACTTGATTAGTTTCACCATGGAATTGGACAAATGACCAGGCTTAGACCAGTATTTAGACTGGTGTAGTGGAGTACACTTAAGAAGCTTATGAATATGGTACAGGACCACACTGTGTGTGTAACTGTCTACACCTATCTTACGAGCAACATTGTCTTAGGAACACATCCCAGACTAAGTTGCGAAGTGATGAATAAATGGGTTGGCTCTGCTCAAAGTATGAATTGATACTGTCCAACAACCGCTTGAAGAGGGGCACTGGATCGTGCTCAAAATCACCTTTGCTGGCCGGCCAAGACACAAAAAATCCAAAAGCTCACCGGTTCTGATCATGACATCTGCGTGGCAGTTGCCTAGAATCCATCCAACAAACCAAACCAGGCGTCCAGGTCAAAAGTGATGCTGCTTGACGTTGGAAGGGGAGCAACATTTAACAATTAAAAAATAGCAGTTAAGTAGTTGGATTTCAGCCACTAAACCACAAGAAGGACACATGTAAATTGTTTCCCAACAAAAACCATGGATGTACCAGGATATTCGAGGTTCTGGTCCATCTTTCGACGCAGACTTGTGTTCTCCACTGTTCGTCCATAGCACACCGTGGGATCCACTGGACAACAGGGATCCCTATACAAGGAACCTTCATGACCCTTTACGTGACAAAAACAATGCGCAGGCACAATTTCACTTACTGCATGCATTTGCAGGTGGAAACCTTGATCCTCCAGATTTGAGAGGTTACAAAAAAGGGTATCAACTGTTTCCCGTTGTCTATTTTTTGGTCCCGAACCCTCCCCCAAAAAAGGGGTGAAAGGGCACTACTGGGGGACATGGCAACCCGGCCTTAACCCCTGGCGGATTCCCAGGCGGTGTTCGGTTTTCGGCTTTCGGCAGCTCCTTTCAAAAACAAAATCGCGGGTCTTCCCCCGTCAGCAGCAACCTCTGGATGTGTGGTTTCTTGTGAGGGTAGCCTTTGTGGAGCGAGCCCTTTTTGGGCTTATTTTCACCCAGACCTTGGAAATATAAGACTTTGCAGAGTCCTTGGAATTCCTGAAGGTTCAAATGAATCTAATGTTGCCCCCATATTAATTTAACCCCAGTTAATTAATAGGGGAACATGTTCCCCTGCAAAAGTGATGATTCCCAGCATCCAGGGACACCCCCTATTAAAGGCTTGGTTAATATGGGCTCAGCATTACTTCCCTGTAAGACATGGGCATTTGCTAGGGTCTGGAAAAAGAACTGATTTTGCTTGGATCCATCCATGGTTTGCCTTTTCGACTGAAATGAACCGCCTCCCATGGAAAGGGTTTCTACCCAGAAAGGCGGCTTATTTATCCCACAAACAGTGGAAAAAGCAAACCATGCATCCAAGACCAACCGTGAGCAGACCAATCAAGCCCAAGCACCCGGAAAGCGAGACTACTCGGCTGCATGGCTTGGTTGAGGGTTCAGACCCCTGTAGTCATGGTTACTATAGGTGTCAAAGCCCATTTAAAACCAGATTGAGGCGGGCAAGAACGAAGCAATTTATGATTACGGAGAGCACCAGCACAAGAGAGTACAAAAGGACTCATGCAGTTCAAGTACATGACGCAGGGGAAAACCGGTTCGGTCTGTCGGTGATTCCGTTGAAATTTGGTGGCTTGTCTCGCGCCACAGTCATGTCACGAATCAAAGTCACTGAGCGACAGGTTGAAGGGCAACACCCGCAGCTGCTGATCTTGATAGCCTCAAAAAACAACACAATTCTCGGAGACACTTCCCCATTCTTTCCAGGGATCCGAATCTTTTCCGATCTTTTCAGGAAACCATCAAAAACCCAGGTTTGAACAAGATCCGTCTTTTTCGAAAAGACCGATGGTTGAAAAGAGTGGGGAATTAACCCCTAGAAAAATGTGGCCATGAATCAAAACGTCAAAACCCAAATCACACCCCCAGTGAACATCAACCAATCCAACCACTAAACTAAAGCCTACAATGGGTGGTCAATTCACCCAATCTAACCTGGGATCAATTCCTAGAACAGCACTCTCATTTCGAGCCGCCGTTCCGACTTCCGGCGCCTCTGGAAGGCGCGAAGGAACCTCCCGGCGACTGTCGACTCGGCCCCTTTCAAGCCACATCCCTTTGCGGTCTTGCTTGCTGCAACGATCCCCAACCCAAAAAGGTGTCCGAGTTCCGGAACTCAGGAAGTGAGTCAAACACAAACAGGACGCATTCAAAGCGGCAAAACCTTGGTTGCTGCAACGACCCCAAATCCAAAGGTCTTGGTGGCACCTGGGCCCTCAATCTACCCTGAGCAAATGCTTGGTTGCTACATTGACCGACCTGCAAAAAGCTGTTCACCTTTTGGGGGCTTCAGTGGAAAACACCCCAATATTTCAACCCAAAAGTTGAGTTGTCTAAAGATCCGTTGCCCAGTAGCAGTCAAGTTCATGGGGACCAGCTCAATTGGGCCGATTCCCTTCGGGTGGCTCCTTTTGGCTTCCCGTCATCCAAAAAGAAAACCCAATTTCAAGACAAATCCGAGAACTGCCGTCCTTCGAGTTGTCTAGGTATCTCCCCTGGCAAAGCTTCTAGGTATGTCCCCTGGAAAGGTTTAAAAGAACCTCAGTGTCAGTTGCAAAACTGGAGGTGGGCCCAACTATTCTTGGTCCAAGCTTGCTTGCACACACACACAATCACAATCACAATCACAAACGCGCACGCAGAGACACACGCACACGCACACGCACACACGCGCACACGCGCACACACGCACACACGCACACACGCGCACACGCGCACACACACACACACACACACTTAGACTCCAGATGGAGGGTTCTAATGTTTCGAGTACAACTGGTAAATCTCGGCTTGGATAAGGTTTTGCATGAATAAGTTTCGGCTCGCAATGCACTCGGTTTCCCTCTAGTGTCGAAAACGTTACAAGGTTCAACATGAAGCACGCACAGCGAGAGAAACAACGGGCCAAAAGGACTTTGAATCACTGGTACAGGTACGTCAATCTCGCGTCCAAGATTGATATCACAGGCAAGAGCAAAGGTCTTCGTTGGTGCCAGCGTTGCTCTGCCCCTGGCACCCCCTGCAGTGGGAAAAAGTTATTGTATGGTGGCAGGGTTTTCTGCCACTCCGCACACACACGCCCCTCAGTGAGGGGCGAAAACTTTTGTTCCAGCCGGAAGATCACGCAATTGGCTCATCAATTCTAACGTCTGCCAAAATATCCACTGCGTCGGGGAGAGCGCGAAACTGCACGCTCCGCACGAGGCCGCTCAGCAGACGGGGACGAAAGATCTCCAAGATGAGCAAGACGTGTGCCGCAATAGAAGACAGGCGGAAGCTGCAAAGCTGTCGGGCGATCACCGTCAGAAATGGGAGGGGCATAGGTGAACATCTCTTCGACCCGGATGATGTCCGGATGTTGTACATCAGCAAGTGATGGATCAGGGTCATGATGGGTGGAGAAGGACTCCAAGCGAGACAGAATCCGTTGATAACCTTGATGTTGCCAGTCACGAATTGTCCATGCTTGACTGGATTCACCAGTTCCGTCAACATGCTCAGTTACCCGTTTCCACTCCCGAAACGAGTTCTGTGTGCCACAGTTGAAGTTGACCCGGAGTGTAGATCCGCACCCACTCCTGGTCCTGCCAGACGGAGTATTCGAGCCAAGGGTGCTGCTCGTCTGTTCTGGCCGACGTTTGAGTCACATCATCTGTGTCCATGCTGAAGTAAAGGACAGGGCGTACCGCAGGCTCTGATCCAGCTGGCGAGGAAACAGTCACAATGCACAACCATGCACAACCGACCAACACACAAGTAAGCAAGAGCAAAGGTGACACTCTTTCATGTCATGATCAAGATGCATCGGTTTATACGTCACCTAGCTCGAAGATGGGCTGCGCCTTGTTGGTAGAGCTGCCTGATTGACCCGCAGGTGTATTTAGATCAGCGACCCCAATAGATTCGGGTGGTGCAACTCCACGAGATACATGTGCTGGATGGTGGGATGCTTGACGCGCGCGTTCTGACAGTTGCTGACAGATCCCAGCCTGAAGACGAGTAAGATCTTCAACAGAGAATTCAGAAGCATCCGAAGATCGGAGAATCGCGCTCAACATCTGCGGTGTCATACTCAGAGCCGGAGATTGCGTGGCCACGCTATGTTGATGAGGAAACATCGAATTGAAGTCTTGAACAGCTTCAGGAGCAGCAACACGCCGGTAGCCCTCAGTGGTCCAGTCCCTCTTGTACCAAGTGCGCCTGGTGGGCTGGTCTTCGTCATGAGCCAGGTTTGGGGCATAGAACTCCTTCCACTCCCTGTATGTGTGGCGCGGAGGCGGATCATCGCGTTCATCTTGTGGTGTCCATGATCCCGGATGAAAAATCTTGACCCATTGAGCGTCCGGTTGTTGAGGATCAGGGCACCACTCCAACCACGACATGACAACTCAAGCACCTAACTGCACAACCGAGAAGAACACGGCTGCAGGCAACGAACCCTTCTTGCCATGCGTCACCAAACATGCCAGTCAACCGCAAAACAATCAATCCAGCACTCGCAGCGCACGCAGCGCCGACCGCGGTGGTTTGTAGCCAGAAGCAACTCAGGTGTCGATGTCTGTCGCCCCAATCAAACTCAGGATCATAGGGAAGCGATGAAGATCGTCAACCACCATCAGAGACCGAGGATGTCGATGAAGAAGACAATCCAGCGTACATGAGGTCAGGCGATCCCGAAGAGAAAACGGGCCGCGCTATACTCGGATGTGGATTGCCGAGTCGTTGGTACCCTCTGGTGCGCCAGTCCCGATATTGCCAAGTATAAAAGGACGCATAGGAGACCGGCTAGATGAAGGCATCCAGAGTGGTGCCTCCCGTGCTGTCACGAGGCCAATACACTTCAAAGTGGTAGAACCTGCGCCATTCCCGATAGGTGGATGTGTCAGACGGAGCGGTCCCAAGGTGGAGTCCGCGACAGGTTGCCACGGACCTGGTTTGTAAACCCGAATCCACTCAACATGCGTATTTCCAGCAGCATTCACTATATCGTACTCGAAGTAGTGCGGAACGGGCCACCTCTGATCGTCGAATTGAACATGATAACCGAACCAATGGCGGTGAGACAACACAAGGCTCATGCAACCGAGAAGTCTGCGAGATCAAACGCGGGCCGCCATGCTAACCACGGCATGGTGATATTCAAAGGCGCACACGGCTGCACGGAAAAAAACATGAATAAAGGCACTCAATCAAAAGGCCGCTGGCAGAGCACTCACGATGCAAGACTCAACAAGCGCAAGGTTTTACACAACATTCAGTCAAAGCATCAATCAGACACGTTCCAATCGAAATTAGGGTCATAGCCCGGCGGGGGAAAAGGGTCACGCCACGCGCCATCAGGAACTGAAGACGCCGATGAGGACGACACTCCACCAGGCACGAAATCTGTCGATCCAATGTATGGACGTGGGCCACCAAGGCGTTGATAACCTCGCGTATGCCAATCACGGAATTCCCACACGTAATAGGACGCGTAGGAGACAGGCATGACATTCGGATCCGTAGCGGTGCCTCCGGCGCTGTCACGGGGTAAGTACACGTCAAAGTGGTATACCCTGCGCCACTCCCGATACGTGGAGGTGCGGTCCGGGGTTGGGCCCAAGGTGGATGCAGCCACAGGCTGCCACGTGCCCGGTGTGTAAACCCGAATCCATTCCAGGCCTCTCTCAATGTGGTACTCAAAGTAGCGCGGCAACATGACAACCGAATGAGTCGCCAAATTACTATTACAAGGGCAAGCGAAGCCAAGGGATCTGCGGTGTAACAATCATGCCATGACCGACATGCACGCCATGCCTAATCAGCAAGCAACGCAATGCATAACAACTTTTCCAAACTGAAGAATGGACGAATCAACAAAGTCTGTGGTGTACTGCGGCAATGATTCACCGACGCTGATGACGCGCGCATCTGCAATGGAAATGTCCTGGTTGACGTCGCACACGGGGGGAAAGACATTTCCGTCCATGATGTAGGAAGGCATGGCAGTAATGCTTGCATCTTGTAGTTCTGGACCGTGTTGCACGAGTAGCCCTTTTCGAAGTGAACACAGTGAAGGGCCGCCGAGAATAACGCTCAGCAGAGGTTGACGTTGTTCGAGTGCGTTTCGGGGAACGCGTGAGACTGCGGAGATCGTCAGCACGGGATTGGTCAGCTCTGCAAACTGAGCGTCGTGTGCGCTCAGAGACCATAGTAGCCGGGCATGACTGTCCTCGGGGAGAAGGGGTAGAGGAAGTTCGCAATGAGGGCATGAACTGTGGATGAAGAGTCATCGGTGGCGGTGGTGGTGGTGGAGGAGGAGGAGGAAGTAGTAGCAATTGTGGTGGAGGTGGAGGTGGTGCCGTCAATCGAAATGGTCTGTCGAGCAATGTGCCGGCCGGGTAGTTTGGTCCGTGATACTGTAACCACGTCGGCTGCGCTCCATGGGGCCAAGTTATGAATGTCTGCACATTTTGCTCCAGCATGATTTGAAAACTCATGTCCACAAGACAAGGCAAGACAACTACAAGGTCAACGAAATGCACCACCACTCGAAAGGAATTTTGACGGCTCCAATATTGCAAAGTCATCTAACCGCGAGCCTCAAGTCGCTGGTAGACCTTCCATGCCTGCTTGACTTCCTCGATGGGTTTCTGAAGGAAACGGGCGATAGTCTTGTAGGTGGGCCTGGAATCCTTGTCTTTTTTGCGTCTGACCATCTCATCCAGCTCACCCTGTGTCCATGCCGTGAATGGTTCGAGATATTCATTGCGGAGGGCAATAGTGAATTCCTGTAGATCCACGAGGTCCATGGACCACCGTCGGCGATGGACGGAACGATGAAGCACCGGGATGTGGACGGACTGAACCGTCCGAATCCGAATCAGGCGTAGTAGACGAAGCGTGCCCCGGCGCACGATCGTTGCGCGCGGCATTGGGAGCGAGAGGCCTTGGCGGTGGTAACCGGTCCACCAGAGTCTCTGGACGTTGACCAGGGTTGCCTCCTGGAGCTTCACGTGCTTCGCGAGGAGGTGATAGTGCAGGTATATACCAGGTAGAAGAAGTATCCACAGGCCGAGTTCTGGTGCGGGTGGGAGTGCGAGACCGATCTGACGAGATGCGCTCCGTGATGATGCGTGGGCGCAGTCCATGTCTTGAATTACGTGGTGCTCTGGGAGGCATTCGGGGATCTGATTCCTGATTTCGATCTGCCGCCAGGGCAAAGTTCAGGGTGTCCAGGGCAGTGGCAACTTGGGAGGCGAGGACGTTGAGCACCGCCACCATGCTATTCACGAACTCTGTAGACAGCCACATGGCAAGTGAAATCACAGCAAGGGCAACACAAGCAAGAAGGGCTGCGAATCTACACAGACAACTCATGCTGGCATGCACTGGTGCAAATCCGTAGGCTGAGAACCTTTTGCCGCTGCGGCCATATGATAGGCCAGATGGTCGACACGCCGGCATGGCCTTGACTGCAGGGGGTGGCTTCGGCACGGCAATGCGATGGTCCGAAGCAAGAATAGGTCGTGCACGACGGCCAAGTGGTCGTCTGCGATGACTACGGCTTCGGGACCGACGTCGATGCAAGTCACGGTGTCTGGACCTTCTTCTCCGGTTGTGCTCCCTGGAAGCGCTGTCACTCACCGGCTCAATGAGATCGGCCGGTTCCATCCGGTTGGTGGAAGTGGCCACCAGCGTGATGGGCACTGTTGGGTGAGGTGGTCTCACCGATGAGGCTTTCGGGGATGCAGGTGCCGGTGTCGATGGAGGCGGTAGTGGTGGTTGCCCGCCAGGCGCCGCAGGTGACCCTCAAGACGTTGTAGTCCGGCCACCAGGATACTGATCTGCGACGAGATAGAGTGCAGCATGAGCCGACATTCTCGTAAAAGGTCCCCATGATCCATGACAGCGCAGGATACGGCTGGCAATGATGGAATGGTCCGATCAGTAGCAAAACCAAACTGCGGAAACATCAAACTAAGAGGCAAACAAGCAACAAGTCGCAGCAATCCAAAAGCATGCAACAACACCACATGCTTTTTCCGGAAGAAGAGAGTCATGATGGATACCACGAAAACGTTGACACAAACCGCGGCGGGGTAGTGCAAGGAAATGGTACTGGATCGCATTGCCGAAGACATTCACCAGAACATCCCCAAGTAGTTAGGAACCGCAATGGATGAACGAAGTTTCCACCTGCCATCTTTGGCATGAATGCAATCATAGTAGTGGGAAGCTGCAATATCAGTGTAAGTGCCTCCGCGCGGAATCGTGCAGTGGGGCTGGCGCAGTCTTGCCGCTCCTCCTATGCAGATGGGCCGGTCACTGCGCACTCCTGCGAATTGGGCTGCTGCTTTCACCGCTGCGTCATGAGACACAAGGCTGCTTCCACTTGTCTGGTTCAGGAAAAACTAGGGTCGCAATGCAGGGCAACGTGTAGTAAAGAACTTCATCGATCAAGATGGCAATGTCCTCAATCCGACTGCCGGAGCGAAGCGTAAAACGATGGCTGCCCAAGGAAGGTACCGGATGGCGAACAGGAAGATGAATCAATTCAACCTGGTCCGAGGGCACCCTGTGGCGCGCCGGCGGGATTGACGGCGATCGAGGCCGCCTCTGATCATCATGAGTGCGACGGCCAGTGCGGGTCCATTCACCCCAGTCCTCTTCATCCTCAGATATCCCATGTGGTCCAGGCGTAAGCCTAACCCGGGATCGGCGGGAAACGGGAGACCGTGAACATGGTCATGCATCGCTCTGACGTTGCGTGAGGAGCTGAGTGCCTGAACATCGCGTGAAGAGCTGTGCGCCTGAACATTGCGTAGGTGCACGAGGCCATGCGTCTGGACAAAGAGCTGCATCTCATTGCCATTGATGAAGTTTGGAAGTTGGTCAAGAGTAACTTGGCTGGTAGTCTGCACCGTGCCGTCAGGGCGCAGAAGGCTGCTAACCACATACTCCGCAATGCTCAGGTGAAGAAACGCCGCAATGCAAGAAGCCAACACATCCGAGCCAACTACGCACATGCAAGCACATGAAGGAAACAGCAACAACGCGCCGGCAAGCAATCCCAAGGAAAACTCCACAAGCACAACAGCAGTAAGGCAGCGTACAGATTAATTGCCGCAAATCGTCGCCGAACGTCACGAAGGAGATGAGGATCGAAGCCTTTGGCTTCATAAAGGCGTTTGAGAGCATCTAGTCCAATTTGTTGCTGGACTGCTGGTTGAGCTCCACGTACAATGAGCCACGATCGGGATGACCACGAAGAGTAAGTAAACATCTGATCATTGGCACTTCGGATACCTTTGATCTGAGAAGGATGATCAGGTAGTTGCGGTGTGATAGTCCTGGACGATGAATCACACATGTAGCCCAGCACTTTGGTATCATTCTGGGTCTCCAGCATCACAGGGGGACGATAAAATTCCAGGGAGAGAAAATTCATGAGTACCGTTGTGGACGGGGCCGAGTCACGCAGAAGGATGAAGCGATTGTCGACATAGCGCTCGTGCCAGATCACCCCGAAGTCGGACATGTGAAATCGAAGAGAGCACATGGTTTGATGCCAGAAGAAGTCCTCAACTTTGGCAACCAGATTGCAGAGTGGGGGCGCCGCAGGTGATCCCATAGCAGCACCACGTTCCTGCCGGAACAAATAGCCATTAATCTCAAAATGACTGTTGTCAATGACAAAGTCAAGGAGGCATCGAAGGTCTTGTTCACGAAAGGTTCGAGGGACCTTGGTTTGACGGCGCCACTTGCCTTTGAACATGCGACGTCGATGATCCGACTTCACCTCGTACACCGACCACTTTGAAGATCTGCGGAGACCAACTACTTGATCATATCGATGAAGCAGGACCTGTAGTGATTGATGGAAACGCTCCGTGGGTATGGATGTGAAGAAACCGGAAAGGTCCTGAGATACCAAGTGGATGTATTCGGTGGGCTCTTCATGTGGTAGCGCATCCCAAAGCTGCTGGACTAGCTCCTGAACCGAAAGCTGACCTGGTACGTCTGGAAAGGTGACTTTGGTGAGTTCAAAGATGAGGGCGCCGAAGACCGTGAGGAGGGGTGCTGCCCACGTGCGAAAGAAAGAAATTATCGGTCTCGCTTTTAGCCAGTCTTTGGTCGGTTTGGGAAGGATGCGAGCCGTGGGCAACGGTGTCTGGAGTCGAAGTCCCCGCTGTTGTAGGAGAGCAGGTATCGTAGTGACAACTTCAGAGCGAAAAGATGCTGCAGACTCACGGCACAGCGAACAGACATCTCCTGTGCAAAAGGTCTTGTGCATCAGTGTGGCAAATAACGAAGGACAAATCACATGAGCACGCGAAGGGAAATGATCCGCTGGGATTACAACCCACGAGGACAGGGAAACAATAGTGCGTTGTAGTGACGCGGAAGTCCAGTGTGCGTGGTCTTGAACGTTAGAGCGATGTGCATCGATCAACTCCGTCAGAACAGGTTGAAAATCAGTAGGGAAACTTCCATGTACATGCCAGCGACGAGCCAGTCTACGAAGCTGTATGGTAAAACGCTGTTGAAGCATGTCAACATCACCAAAATACTGATCCTTCATGGATGCAGTCATGATGTCAAGGTCAATGTCCGCATTGATGCGCGAGAACTCATCCACAATCACGGCATGATCATGTGCACGATGCAGGTTGCAGGCGTCCATGTCCGAACAGCGACACGGAAAAGACGTGTCAGGAGTCCACCTGCGTTGCCATGTGCGGTAGTTGTAGATCCTGTCTCCCAAGGTAGCACTGCGAGTTTCCACAACACGGATCTTTGGAAGAAATAAGGAAGGAAACAGATCACGATGTGATGCTACCCAACGCTGCAACCATGTTCCAAGCTGAGCCTTCCAATTCTGAACGTGTAGAGGTGGGAGAAGCAGTTGTGTCATGGTGCTCGGCTTGGAACGAAAAGGCTCGTTGACGAAGACGGAGAGTCGCAGGAAGTAGTATAGGTGGAAAAGCCGCCGATAACAGATCGCGCATAGCTTGAAACGACGCACCTGTGTTGGATCCCAGTTTATAAAGAGTGGAGTAGTGTGCTTGAATGTCATCCAACATCTTGGGTCGTAATTGCCGATGGAGATCAGGATGTAGTCGTCGCCGAAAGCGCTTGTGTAGCGAGAGTGAGGTAGGCGATGACAACGAATGACGCCGAAAGTCCACCAGATGTTCACGGAAACCAATTTTCCGAAGAAGTCTGTGCACCCAGGGAGCGTTTAGATGTGGACGTAGCATGTGTTGCCACTTGCTTTCCTGAACCCAAACCGAGGAAAGTGGGAGTTTAATCTCAACCGGAATGGCACAGAAAAGCCAGTAGGTGTTGGATCGCTTCCAGTAGTGAAGTGCAGGCTCAAAGAAGGCATGATGTCCCCGTAGTAGTTGTAGAAATTTGCGGCTGCGTGAATGTTCTCGGCGAAGAACATCCTGATCTGTTGCTCCAACGTAGTAGGGACTATGCCATGGTGAGAGTCTGAGGTAGACGCATGGTTGCTGATGGTGACCTGGATCCTGAATGAAGTCAAAGAGGTCCGGGAAGCGTGTCCGCAGTGATCGAAGGTGTCGCATATCCGCAAAAGTGGAGTGCATGATTTCACACAGCAGTGACGTCTTGTAAAAATGAAGAACCTCGAAGAACGGCGGAATGTACCCATGGTTTTGAGAAATGAGACGCTGCAAAAAACAGATCAACAGATAGGCAGTGTTCCGACATCTGTGAAGCTCATACTTGTTGGCCACAGTATGAGAGGAACGCGACATGGAATGTATCGGAATCTGAAGAGCAATCCGAACTACGGTGAGCACTTCAAGGATGAGGTCTAACTGAGGCAATTGCTGAATTGACTCATACTCATCCATTGGAATCGACGGTGGTGGAAGTCCAGGAAAGCAGTACTGCCAGCACGTAGAGAACACCGTCAGCGAGTTCAGAAAAGTAGCCAAGGAATGCCATTGTGCAACGTCGCCAAAGATTCCACTGTGGCGAAGTTCAGTCCACATGATGGATATGCAACCAAGGAAAGCTACAAGGTGGCGGCGACATGCATTCAAGAGACAATGAGCACCAAGCAACTCACAAGGCAAGTAGAGACAAGCACCTCACCAAACAAGCAATGTGCAAGAAGAGGACGGACAAGTTTTGAACCGTTCGTCATCTATGACGCAACTGCCGCTCCGGGCTAATATGCAAGCAATGGAAACTGTTCACCCGGTGAGTAAGCGGGCAGTCACGATGAGGTGACACAGCGCTTTGTCCGTGAGCTTGGTAATGTAGCCAGGTTCAAGTCCCCACAGAGCGGCCATAGCCGCAAACGTAGGTGCATCTCCTTTTGGCATGCGTTGACGCGCCTGAAAGAGCTGGGGACATAGATTCCAAGGACTTGTTGCCGTTGAGACGGGATGGGTGATTGGCCCACTTAATCAATGACGCCACTGTAGTGGTAGTGGGTGATTGCTTGAGATACAAGCGTGGTTGATCACTGGTCCATGCGTAGTGCTTGATGATGTCTTCTGGCGTGCTGTGTATGGTGAGCAGCTGTGACGCCGCCGGCTTGGAAGGCGGGGAAGAAAGTCCGTGAAGAGACTGGATGATCCGAGGTTGTTGTTGAACCGAACCATCAAACGACTTGCCATCGAGGGCCGCCGCACTGACCGTGGGCAGGGAGCTGGTCGGCGTCGAAGATTGTGAGTGGTTGGCCGGAGGTGGTGTAACCAACTCTGCATCATCTTTCTGAGATGGTAACGTAGGGGAAGACGAAGCTCGTTGTGATGCCGAATATTAAGCCTGGAGCAACTCATGAGCTCGATGTAGATCATTGAACTTCTTGAGCATGTCTTCTGCTTGGGTAGAGGGCGTAAGAGTCGCGTGATGTTGGTGAAGAAACTGAAGCACCAGATTGGCCAAGTGGTCGTGAACCTTGATGCGCTGATTGAAGTCGTCAAGGTTGAGCCCCAGCGAATTGGCAAGGTCCTTTTCCAAAGTAAGCAGGTTGAGAGGCTGTGATCGTCGCAGTAGTTTTGAACAGGTACTCCAAAGCAGGGCCTCGGTGCAGGTACGAAATCCTTCCCAGTAGCCAGTTGGTAATGCCCCCGTGTATGACCTGAACCAGGCGAACATCCCGGATGTCCATGCCAGACATGTCACGTAGAGTATTGTGCGGGGTGTTGGCAACCGTCATGCGCAGGCTAAAGGAGTAGAGCTGGTTGATGTCGAACATGCCATCACCAGGTTTCCAATCATCCGATGGAGTAAGCCACGCTTTTTGAGGTCGAACTGGCAGCGCAGCTGGGTATCCAGGCGATGGTGTAGCTTGGGAAGAAGTGACCGGTGGTGGCATCACGGGCGTCACGAACTTAGCTGGTGTGGGCTCCGGAGGAAATGGTATCATGTAGTTGATCGGAGTATGATGAAATTGCTGCGTAGAGGAGGGGTTCGATTGATAGTTGCCTGGCGGCACCGGAAAAGCACTGGAAGTGTTGTAGCCCGAATTGTGTTGCCAGGAGACCAAGTTGTTCCAATCCATGCCATCCGAGACCAGGTTGTCATTGTGTTCACGTCTGCGTGCTTTGCGAGGCTGGGAGGAGGGACTCCGATCCCTTCTGCGCCGAGTTCTGGATCTGTCACGATCATCCCGGCGTGACATGACGAAACAGCAACACGTCCGGAAATGGTAAAGCTCGTCCTTGAGGAAGGATACAAACGACAAACCACAATCAACGACAGCTCAAGACCATGTACATGCATATTCATGAATCAAAGCTCGACCACTGTGCAGTACGTCAAGTGCAGCACACAACTCGGATAATTCAAGCATGTGAATCGGCCGACATGCTCTTTGCGAAAGGAAACGGCATCACAACGCAAGGCACAAAGGAATCTGCCAGCAGCGACATCTGAAACTTAACTATGAAGAGGTGGCTGTCTTCCCTTTAGTGAAACCTCGTTCCTGCTTAAACGTGAAATTCCGCTGTTCTATGATAAGCACGTTGACGTCAAATTTTCCGGCGTACCGGCCCGGGGTCACACGATGGGTACACCCGAGGGTCCCCCACGAATGGGGTGTTCACACAAAGACTCCAGATGGAGGGTTCTAATCTTTCGAGTACAACTGGTAAGTCTCGGCTTGGATAAGGTTCTGCATGAATAAGTTTCGGCTCGCAATGCACTCGGTTTCCCTCTAGTGTTGAAAACGTTACAAGGTTCAACATGAAGCACGCACAGCGAGAGAAACAACGGGCCGAAAGGACATTGAATCACTGGTACAGGTACGTCAATCTCGCGTCCGAGATTGATATCACAGGCAAGAGCAAAGGTCTTCGTTGGTGCCACCCTTGCTCTGCCCCTGGCACCCCCTGCAGTGGGAAACAGTTATTGTATGGTGGCAGGGTTTTCTGCCACTCCGCGCAAACACACACACACACACACACACACACACACACACACACACACACACACACACACACACACACACACACACACACACACACGCATGTGTTGTTGTGTATATCAAATGAAAGGCTTACTAAGCGTCATCCAGGCTGACTACAGTCTCATGAAACAACTGGAAACACTTGAAGTCAGAAGGAACCCAAATACTGGTGGCTTTACTTGCTGTGTGCCTTTGAACCAAGGTCGAACGGGCACTCTCAAAAACAAACACACACACACACACACACACACACGTATTTGGAGGGCTCCGTTGCTGGAACCAAACCCATGTGAGCCATGGTCAGAGTTACTTGTTGAGAAGGACATCGACATATCAATGGGTCCCTTCGTTGTTGTGGACAAATTATCAATGCCCCTCACATTATTGACCAATCATCGAATAAATCCAATCAAATCAACCAATAAATTCTATGATTCCAACCAATTATATAAACAATCTCAAAATCACTCCATCCATCGATCCGTCCATCCTTCCATCCATCCATCCATCCAAAGCTCATATAGAGAGTCCCGTCATTTGGCTCTTGGCTGCGAGGCCCTTCTCAGGCTCGCTGCCTGAGTGGATTGGCAAAAAATCAAAAGTCTGCACGTCAGAACCTTAGGTGGCCTTTTGGAAAAATTAGATGGCCCCTGGCAAATGAAACAAACACCCATCTAAACCAGGGCCTTCTATGTTTAAGCAAAGGAAACTAGCGAGACACACACAATTTCGGGGGGGTTCTTTATCTTGAGACTTGCCCACCATTTTGTTAAATGTTGCTGAGAGGAAACTAACAAGAGCAGCTCTCCTGTTTGACCCTTTGGCCTGAAAAAGTCTCTCTGAGCCTTGACGGGAGCCGCTTTGGGGTTCTTTGAAAGGTGGTTTCTCTACTATTGGCTTGGATCTTTAGACTTTGACTTTTTGGATTCCCCTGTTTCCTGTTAACCAGACAAAAGTTAAACACTTCTTGCTGGATGAACAGCAGAGCCAAGGTTTGTGCGACTAAGGGCGCTATTGTGTCTTTTGGCCTGCTCACTTCTTGAGCTCGTGGATGTTCATTTGGGAAGACCATTGTAGTGGCAAGCAAACAGCTTTAAAATCAATCTCAAACAAATTCAATGAGATCAGAAGAAGACACGCCCGTTTAGCATCCAAAACGGCCCTTCAGCAACTCGACCACGCCTCCGTCGCTTTGACCACCTCTCTGGTGGCTGACTCCTCCTGAGGGAATAAGAGAAGGACCTGCTGTGGATGGACACAACCCTTCACCAGTTGAATGCCGGGATGAAGCCCTATGAGACTGGGATAGCCTACCAACTAGTGCAGACTTTGGTCCATCCAAAGTGTGAATAATCCCCCCGTGGTGGCCCTAACTGGGCTGTTTACAAGGGCAATCTCCAACCTCTGTTGAAACATGTTCAAGCCCTCTGTTTAGAACACATCCTTGCTTCCCTCTAAAGCAAAATGGGAATTGGTCCTGTCAACACATTTTGGCCCAACCCTCACCTGATCTCCACCATGGTGGAAAATCAACCACTCCGTCAAACGCCACACCTTAAAATGGGCTGCCTTGGCATCATGCAAAGTGGCCCTACCCAACTTCCAGATTCATGATCTCCACATAGCTGTGTCGTTTTTAAAGAGTGCCGCGGCTGGGTAGTATTGAAAGGAAATCAGAATGACAACCAAAAGACATCCCCACACTATACCGTGGCTGAAGGTCTTCAACGTAGAACTGGCGAACGCATTCAACAGACGCGCTTCATCAGTCTTCATCGCCAGCTAAAAATGCCGCGCGCCTCTGGTGCCCCGCCCTACGTACGTCTCGACCACTTCAGCGCTAAAGAGTTCTTCCCGCCACGGACAGAACCGAGCCCTCAGTCTGCAGGAGTCTCCATCCAGTCAGTCCCGGGTTGACTTCGACTTGTTGGAAGCCCCGGCTGCAAAAGTCCAATGGCAAGTGGGGATATCCCATCTGGTGGGTTAAATGGAAACTACCACTATAAACACTAACAAGCTAAAAGGCTAAGGGGATGGCTGGGAGCCACCAAGTCATTGTGCACGGAGCGAAAACCTCTTTGAACTAATGAATACCCCCGTTGGACAAAGCAAACAGGCAAATGAATCAAACCATTTCGAGTGAACGATGCTCTTTTCCAGCCAAACCGGAGGACATATGGATATGACGAGGGCGGTGTCCATACATCGGAACTCCAATCTTCCGGTTGAAAGATGGAGTTCTCGAATGGCCGCGGCCAAAAGCTATGTCACTTGAGTCACAATCAAAACCCGGTATTAAAATGGTCTACCTAGAACCATGCAAGGAATTAAGAAGGCGGCCGAAGCTATTGCTGGTTGGGATCGTCACGTCCCTTACGAACCTTCATCTACCCGGGTTTTGATTGTGGCTCACTTGCTTAACGCGAATCGACCTTTTCACCTCTTGGCTTCGCTTTGTTGCTCCAGTGGTCATGTTTTCCTCATGGCCGCCATGGCCACAAAAGGCGATCACCATATATTTCTGGGTCCAAACTGGGCTGAGCGATGGTTGCTGTCCTTTCAACGCACAGGTCACCCACCTCAGCGGTTCGCATTCGGAGACAAAGCCATATTGGGCACAGACAACATTTTGCTCTCTGAGTAAATGTTCCCCCCAAAAAAGCCGTGCAAACTTGCTGTTTTCCACTAATGTGGTCTTCCCGAAATGTTTGAAGTCCAGGAACCCAAGAGGTGAGTCAGGGGTCCACAGAAAGTAAACACATATTGTTCTGTTTCATATTTCTACCCTGCTTTAAAGACCCCGCAGGGACACCCCTCCACAAAAGGAACATGCACTTGGTTGACGGTATGGGCTTGCAAAACACTGTCTAAGACTTTTGCAACCTACTGAAAATGACCAGAAGCAACAAATCTAAGAACCCAAAAGCAGGCCAGCAATAGTGAAGTAGTTAAGTTGAAAGCAGAGCCCTCCTAGGTTCTTGAGTAGAGAGGTTAGAACAAGTTGGTACTGACTTTTTGCTGTCTATTTTAGTAGGGTCCCGAACCCTCCCCAAAAAAAGGGGAGAGAAAGGGCACCAATTGCTGGGGGACCGCTACTCCTCTGCCAAAAAAAAAGGGGACGCACGGGCGCTGTCCTCAGGCGCCTTTGCCACTTCCGGGCGAGCCACCTGCGGAAACTCCCTGGATCTGGGGCTTGCGGGGTACGGATGCCAGGCAAATAGCACACACACACACACGTGTATGATGCAACATATGCATATATATATATGTATATATATATATATATGCGTGTATATAGAAAATACAATACACATATATATATATATTATATATATATACATATGTATGTATATGGTGTTTCTCAGAATGGTGGACTCCCTTTGGTCGGCATTTCAAGGTACGCCTAACCAACAATTACTTGTAGACCACTGCTTTCAGAACTCCCGATATGTTTGCATCTGGCTACGTGTCAAGACTTGGGCGATGGAATTTTCGATTTTTCGAACTATGGGTTTGGCTCATGAGGAAACTGGCACAACATGCCTCCCTCTCTGAACGTATTGCGCTTGCGACCAACCACCCATGGCGAAGGGCTTTCCATGCTCCCTCGCCAAGACAAAATAGATCCCACACATTGCAAGGATTGGCATAGTCTGGCATTAACCACACAGACAGAAAAAATACGTATCTATATACATAGATGTGTATACCCTATGATGTGTATATCTATAACATGTGTATGTTGTTCACCATAGTTCCCCAGGCTCGCGTGGTTGGATGCGGCTTCACTTGCGTCTCGGGAATCCGCGGATTCACAGATTCAGAAGCGGGTGAAGCTGCCCCAGTGCATTGGCAACCAAACAAGCGATTCGCAAGCAAGCATTGGCTTCCACAATATGGCTGTGGCTCAAAAATAGGTACCCAACATGGAACCCTGGCAAATGGAAACATGGACTAAAACCTGCGGTCCTTTGGTGGCTGAATGTTGACCCATACCCATAGTACGTGACAACCAGTCAACCAACTATTGAACTTTTTGCCATGCGTTGTGTTGAAAGTCTAAGGGGGCAACCTTGGGTAAGGGCTGCTGTGGTCCATCAGAACTGAGCCACAGTCAACTTGCCCCGAGTGATCCTGCGGCTCGGACTTTTCAAAATGGAGGAATCCTTAATGTTGAGCCCGGTGTCATAAAGCCGTCCTACTCTTGGGGGGATATTCCCTCCAAAAGTGGTCCGAGTCCCCACTAAAAGGGAGCACTTAACTCGGTTGTGCTCCCCTGCTGAAAGTTGAACCTTTCGTGGTTTGATGGCAAACCCATTAGTTGGCGACAAGTGAAAGTCCTAACATGCAAGCAAAGTGCACCAAAGTTAATCAACCTGGGGCTTATTCATCTGAGGTCAACGTTCAGCCAGAATGAGTGGGACACCAGTCCGACGCAGGGTTGACTTTGAAATTGCCGCGCCTTTCGGAGCAGACCCGAGGGTGGCTAAACAGATGAGACTCCTGCAACACGTTGATGTGCTTGCTGGGCTGCCGTCAGATCCCCCGCCAAAAGTTTAACTTTAGCGGGTTAAATGGAAACTACCACTAAACGCTAAAAGGCAAAAAAGCTAAGGGGATGGCTGGGAGCCACCAAGTTTTGCTGGTGTTTTTGTTCGACAACGAAGGACAACCAGACCTGGGTTCGGAGTGAGACCCGGCATAGTTCGCTGCCGGAAGCTTGAGTAATTGGCGACACAAAGGAGCTCGAGAATACTTTTTCAGAATGTTGGCGGTCGCCTCCCCATCTGGGGGTTCATGCTGGTGTCCCCATCAAATCAACCGAACAGGGAATCCGTCCCCACCCCCCACCCAAACAAAAAAAAAACAAAAAAATACACAAAAACATCCATTTGACTGCCTGCCACAACTAATCAGTCCAAAGTCTCAGTTTCATGATGGTCTCCTCCTGAAAACCATCCTTTTAATTTAGAGACGTCATTTGCTTTGAAGCATCCTCATGTGTCTGACTGCTTTTTTCTGAGAATAGTTGGACCCCCCCCCCTTTGAGTGGTGTTTGCAGGAACCTGTATCACAGCAATCCTTTGTGGGTTGGTCAGTAATTTCAGGAATCTTGCCCAGCGGCCATGGGAAAGACAAACACCCTGTTCGCGCTTCTTGATTTTCAAAACAGACCCCTGAAAGGAAAGAGCCAAGGGTCAAACCCAGAAAAAAGAGGAACAAACACACCCCGTGCCTAAATGAAACCCACCAAGGCGCAAGAGCCAAACCAGCAAGGCGCAAATCAAGAAGCGCACGTGCCTAAACGAAAGGCGGATCAGACGGAAAATCCGGTAAAGACCCCAAGCACCTGGCAACGCCGTCGCTTTTCCGTTGTCTGAAACCGATGGGTAACCCTGATTAGTGAACCTTGGGGGGAGCGTGGAAACCGTTCATCGGGCGGGTTGCTCATCGTTCCCTGGCCAAACCTCACCCGACCGGCCTCTGGGCGGAAGAGTCGCAGATCCACCACGTCCAGGAGCCGGGCCTTAGCTTGTCGATCGCAAGCAATCACCTCGCTTGGCCCCAAATTTCTGGGCTGCACCAAAAACAATACGGCCGTGGCTCAGGAGACCGGTACCAAACTGGAACCCTGGCAAGTGGAAACATGGTCCAAAACTTGCGTAACCCCTCCTGTTTAATTTTGAGCCACACCCATATCTGGGCTGCTGGAGTTTCCCCCTGAGAAGGTGTTTTCCCTTTGGTGGAAATGCCCATGTTTCCAAAAGAAAGGGCGATTTGGTCACTTGAAAAGACCAGCCATCATATGTTTGTTCCAAAAAATGATTGAGACCCCAGCAGGGTTCCTTACAGATTTCCAAACACCGCTGACTTGCAGCTGGGGTCCTCCCAATCAGCCGCTAAAAGTGCTTCAGCGGATCTCTAATTGCTACGACTGTTTCACCGCTGTTTCATGTTGGTTTGCGGGTGAGGGCTCGACAGCCTGACATTGGAACTACAAGAGTTTGTCATCAAACAATTAAGGGGGCGTCCTAGTAGGGGACAAGAAGGAAACCTGGAATTCACTGCAATTCACCACTGTGTAGTTTCTTTTCGGTGTTTAGATGTCACTGGTTCTATATATATAATACATTCTATATATATGTATATGTGGGTGTCATATTGTGAGGTTACCTTTGTTTGGGTGGCTTTAAAAAAGGAAACCAGAGGAGACCTACAGCCTGAGAACTACCGGGGGTCTCTTCCGCTAAAAGTTTGACTCACTTTTGGTGGGTTAAATGGAAATCTCCACTAAACGCTAAACAGGTTAAAACAAATAAGGGGATGGCCGGGAGCCGCCAAGTTAAAGCAAACCAAAGGGGGGTACCAAAAGGTCGAAAGGGCTTGAACTTAAGGCCTCAAAACTAAGACAGACATACCCGCCAGCGCAAAGAAAGGGGAGCGCCCGCAAAAACACAAACACACAAAGACTGTGATCTAAGTACACGGGTCCGGACACAAGCAACTGACCAACTGGTGCTGTTGACCCCTTGTTCATCAACCAGTTTTGCATAGGGGGTGTTCCCCTTCAAAAGTGGTCTGACTCCCACTTGACCCAGTTGGCCTCTTTTGGCGGTGCCCCTGGATTGCCAAAAGTGCTCCTGTTCAACCGTAGATACCCTCTACCTCCTGAACTGACTGAGCAGAATAGCACCATTGCTACGCACTTCCGGAGTGGATTAGCCAAAAAGAGGTGGCCGAATTGTTTGAGAGACACTAAAATGGTCTTCTCTACAAAGTGTCTAAAATCCGAAACGGAACTCTGGAAGTGAGGCTCCCAAGTTGCCATGTAAGCCATCAAAGCATTCATGTTGCGGTCCTTGACTCAGAGAATGCAGACACATAACAAATCTGATACGGACAATTCAACATAGCGGCAGAACCCTTTGGTGGACTACTTTAGAACGTGAGGTGGCTCTGCACTAAAACTCACTTCCTGAGTGGATTGGCCAGAAACGTCTAAACTTTCTGTCTGCCGCTAAAATTGTCTTCCCAAAAAGGTTAAAGTTCAGGAACTCGGGAAGTGAGAAAATGAAAGACCAAATGGGTTTAGGCCTCGTTTGGTGGTACTTAATGTACCTCATGTACTAGAGCACCAGTTGCCCTTTTGAAAGTCAAGCTTCATGCTAGTGTGAACCCCGGACTATCAAACCGCGTGGGATGAATATGAGGGTGTTCACTCCCAATGCAGAGGATCACGACGCCCCAGTATCAATCAACGAAGGGATTGCTAATATTGGATCAACACTAGTTCCTAGGGAGAGACCAGCCTCCAAGCAAATCAAGGTCAAACTGCCAAACACATGCTACGAACTGGAAAGCTCCCCCCGATAATAATATGTTTCCCCTGTTACCTACAAAGCCCGTTCATATACAGTATTTCTTTGAAGGGTGGTGAGCAAACCAAAAAGTGACCCAGCCATGGTGGAACGGAACCCTTTCTGTGATACCAAAGTTGACTCCCTGACTACTCCATCACTTTCAAGAAGATTTCGGTGGTATCACAGACTCACTGCCTGAGTGGGTCGGCCAAACAAAAAAGTCCAAACTTGTTATTTACCACCAAACCGGTCCAAACCCCAAAAGTGACAAAAGTATGAAACGGAACTCAGGACGTGCGCGGAAGCCGGCCCTACCAAACACATTCATCCCGGAACCCGCCTTGAGCACTTTGGGCGCTTCCGGAGCCTCATCCTTCGCCTGAAGCCACCAGGACAACAGCCATTTCGGGAAGTCAAGACGCATATCAGTACCAACACAGACACACACACACACACACAAGTTGTTGCTGTGCTTTTTTATTTGGCCACCCCCAAACTCCCCTGAAGGTCGCGCACTCAGTGCTCGGAGACCCGGATTCGTTCGTTCGTTCGAAGTCAAGAAAGACACACCCAAGTCAACCTGTGACCCCTGAAACAGTGTCCCCCAAAGGAACGAAATGGGGAAGCTCAGCTGACCGGCGTCCAAACAGGCATCTTCGAAACCACCAAAACCAGAGATACGGAATATGGAGGCGTTTCCTGTAGCCTTGTAAAGCAGTCATGTGGCTAGCCTCAACTTGCGACAGACCTACACTTCCCTTGCTAAGCCGCCGAACGAAGGCCACCTGAAATTTGGGGCCTCTTGGATCTAAGGGTGGTTGTTGTCTACCCAACATACACACCCCAATACCGCCTTGTGGTGTGATGTGTTCGCAAATTCCTTAGTCATTTGGAACTACTTTGTGGCTTCTCAACACACTTCTCCGCACACCTTCACTTAGGTTGGATGGCAAGCTATGTCCTAACTGGTGAGTAGCAAGGGTCTTCTTCTGAAGGGCCTTCATCCTTCATGGCAGGCCCGGTGTCACCTGAGCTCTGGAAAACCAGGGGCCCAGAAATACCCGTCAACGCACACGGCCCAGGAGCCCTTGGCAACCGCAAGGCTTCCAGTTGGAGACTGTTTCAGGCGCATTCCAACCCGTTTTCGTGCGTCTTAGTGACCCGGAGCCAATTGGAAGAGGAGAGAGGAATTACCAGCCCCAAGATTCCAACTTAAACAAGTGTTGCTGCCAGTCATGTTGACCCCTGATTGACACACCCCGGTCCCCATGCAAGGGGGAACCACCAAAAAGGGACCCTACAAACAAGTGGGGGTTTAGTAAATGGTTTCCATTGCCTGGAGGCTCCTAACACTTCGAAACTGAAGGCATTACTGAAAAGAAAGGGTTGGGAACAAAAGCACTTGTGAAGGGTCCAGGGGTGTGTCCGTAGGTATTCAGGAGCCAGAAATCTGAGCAGTGCGCGGATTCGCGGGTCAGAGTCTTACCCCGGACATACGATGGTTATACGTGGCACACTGGAATCTCCCCCCTTTAATCAGTACCTGGAGTCAAGGCTTTTCAAAGTTTCGTTTCTTTGTCCCAAAGTTATGGGTGCATTACCCCAATTGCCCCAGACTCCCCCATTGGCCATGGGAAACTCTGCGCAGTCTTTTTTCGTAGTTATTTTTGAAGGGACACCCCTACAAAACAAAAACAAAAAAACAACAAGCAAAAAGGAAGCAACCCACGTGCCTGGGTCTGTTTTCCTGTTTTCCAGAAGGAAGCCCAGGGCGGCGTGCAACCCTTTGGAGGAGACTCGCCCACCTGCAACCTGAGTTTTCTACCAAAACGAGGGCGGTCTCAAAGTTGGAAACTGAGCGTGGCTGAAACAACCGGACCTGGTGAAACAGCAGCTTCCCTTCTAGGTCGTAGAAAGCTTAGAATAAGGGTACCCACTTTTTTCTGTAGTCTATTTTAGTAGGGAAGCCCTCCCCCACAAAAGTTGGTCAAAGGGCACTACTGGAGGACCTAGCCTTGGTTCAGTTGCTCCACTTCCCATCGAGATGAGCCGAAGCTCCTCAAACTTTCGGTTTGCCACATGGTCCAAGCGAGATGAGAGGTTCACCTTTTGGGGCCATGACTAAGAATGGACCAACAAGCATAGGTGTCCTTTTAGGGGCAATGGGTGGCCCTAGTAGATGATCAAGCCACCAGGTAAACCAGGGCCATCTAATAGTCCCAAAAAAGGGCACCCATGCCAACAAGGGGAAACTGAAAGGTCAATCGGTAGGCTTTGGGCAAGTGAGAAAAAGTTGACTCATGAGTGGATGGGCCAAAACAAATCCAAACTTGTTCTTCAGCACGTGGCCCAAGCCCAAATAGTAGCTCCGAAACCGAAACGGAACTCGGAAAGTGAGCTAAAGTCCATGAACTCAGGGGGTGAGCCTTGGGGAATGCAAGGAGTCCACATCCATCGAAGCGCACCTCTTCGGCTTCTGCCTGAGGCTTTGACTCGCCGGCCCAAAAGCCGGTGCGCCGAAAATCGTTGGAACTCTCCAAACTGGGCTGAACTGGTCCCCTGCTAAAAAATCCGCTTGTGGGTGCAATGGAAACCCAACCACTAAACCAACTAAAACCTAAGTCTACGGAACCAAACGGCTGAGAGGAAACAGGGCCCGTGCGTCACCGAATTGAATTAAGATATCCTTCGTGGGGCTGTGACTTGATTAACCTCCCAAGCCTCTCAGGTCCTCCACTGAGATCCCGAATCCTAGTTTGTAATCTGCAATGGGACACCACCATACAAAAGAAACCACTAACATCTGGCAAGAAGATTATGGATTGGAGTCTCATTCTGCCAAAAGCTTGTGGCATTTATTGGGCCCGATTTCCTTCTTGTTCAGACGGCAAACGTCGGAAAACCGAACCAAATTGAATCTCCACCTACCTGGGATTTGATTGTGTTGATTGTGGCTCACAAACTTATTATTCACCAACAGCAAAAGTTGGAAACTTTCATGATCATGGGGGGAGTCGCGCGGCTGTTCGTGAGCTAATTTGCACGGAAGCACGGGCCCTATATGCTTGCCATATCGTCGCCCACCTTTTTGCCAGCAAAACGCGGAAAAACTGCCAAACTCTCTCTTCCTAGAGTCTCCATGACCCTTAAACAGTAGATCCATGACCCCTTGATTTTGGGCAATGACATAAAGACTCCGTTGCCCAGTTTGGACCCAGAAGTAAAGCGTTCGCCTTGGCCACATGGACCATGGACTCAGGGGAAGCTAAGAGGTCAGAGTAGGTCGATTCGCTTTGGACATTTCGCAGTGCCGAACATGGGGTACTTACTGGGCTGGAATTAGGACCCGAGCAATAAACTATAGTTTTTGCATGGTATTGATAGGTTAGAACTACCTACAAGCAGCAAGACGGCCAGCTAACTTTTTCTTGAGCCAGTAGCGTCATGGCAACTGTACGTGACACGTTGCCACCTGTCAACAACACCCCCGCTTTGCGGAGGATAGTGAAGGTGAGTGTGAAAGATGCCTACATTTACAACCTCCCCCTGGGTCCGGAGATATTTGAGGACGTGACGAATCGGCGGCACAGGACCTCAGGTTGGCAGGTGAAGAGGCAGATTGACAGTTTCATCGGTGGGTGATGCACATGTAACTGCAAATGTGATGTCACGCTTCTGCTGCAGCACTTTTGACTCCGGGAGTAGCTGCTTCATTTCGTTTCGCAATCTCTGAAGGCAACCGTCGCTTCCAGACGCCATCGCAGCGCGGAAAAAGAAGTAGTTGCTGTACAAAGGTACCAGCGATACGGCTGATAACCTATTGATAGGTCAGAACTACCCACAAACAGCAAGGCGGTCAGCTAACTCTTTCTTGAGCCAGTAGCGTCATGGAAACTGTACATGACACATTGCCACCTGTCAACAACACCTGGTTAGTGGAAAACAAAGGGGGCCCCAAGAGGCAAAAACAAAAAGGGAGCTAATTTTTGGGAAGCTTAAACCCTGTCCAACAAACCACTTTCGCGGAACCTTTCACGATGCTTTCACGTGCGCACGTTTCACATTCGCGGACATGTGGTTTCGGAGGATTGCTTTCGCGGAGCTTTCGCTGCGGGTTTGCTTAATCGGGCAATTTACATGGAATAGGCTACGCAGCTCTTTCCTTTTTCCTCCTGTGGTATTTACAAAGGAGCGAAGCAAACAGAAAGTGGGAGTGCTTTCGTGTGCAATTGGAGCTTTTGCAGAATGCATTTGGGGCTTGATGCTGTGCAATGACCGGCACAGCCCACGCTCACGAGCCCCAAATGGAAGCCAAACTCTGCTACACAGAAACTGCAAACATGCACATCCGCGACGCTTTCGCGGCGGGCTATTCTTGAACCACTTTCGGCGCAAACTTTCGCGCCCTGCGGTCTTAGCTTTCGTGAGGCCTCGTTGGGGCCGCAATTTAGACTTGAAGGGTTTTTGATGCCAAAATGATAAAAGGGGGTACCCAAAGTGCAACCATCGGGTGGCGAAAGGAGACATAAGCCCACAGCAGCACAGCCAAATTACTGCTTCTTTCCATGTCCAAAATCCCAAGTATTGTCCAAAAGGCAGTGGTGGGGGGTGCTGGACTTGTTGCGCTTTTGCTTACCACTAGAACAGTCCAAACCAAAAAATAAAGGCCAGGAACTCAGGGAGTGAGTTGATCATAGGCCAATCCACAAGTGAAAAATCGATCAGTTACCGATCTTTTACTAAGTCGACTGACTGCAATGGATTGCTTCACTCTTCTCAGCGGCATGTGCCACAACAAGGGGGATCCCAAGATCGGTGTCGTCCCTCTTGGTTTCCCGTTAACCCAACCCCAAAATGCTGCCGAGACTCAACGTCAAAAAGAATCCACCATCATAATTTCCCCCTGGGGACCATACTGGTTTCCTACCATGGAGTGATGGAGCTGAGTTGACTGCCCGACACCAGGCTAGAACTAGATGGCACAATTCCGGGTGGGTACAGGTGATGACTAAACCAAAACATCTCTTTGCTTAAGCCGCCTGGGAAAAAAGTGGTTCTTCCTCTAGTGATAGATTCCCTTTAAAACCAACAAGAATCATAATCAAATTAAACACGTTCTTAACCCAATGGAAGAACATGCCGGAAGTATGCGGTCTACTTTCACCCGACCGAAGTCCCCATGCAAAAAGCACAAGCCTACGCAGCTTCAAACCCGTGCCCGACCCGCTTTCAACACTCTCCGGCCTCGGAGTTTTCGCGTGAGCCGGCGCGCCTGAAGCCAAACCAAGCGAAAATACCAAGAACCACTGCCCATCCACAAAAAGGGGAATAGTGAATACCAGCGCCCAACCTGCAACTCTGTTTCAACCATGTCCAAAAAAGCCGTCCCAAAAAGCCCAAAGCTGCTATGGACCTACGGAAGTCGCCGTGGCAGCTTTCAAACGTTCACCGTTCACTCAAAATGAGCTTGTTCAAGGAACCCAATCAACCCGCCAACCCACCAAACAACCAAAGAGAAAATACACTTGTTGTATGTTCCAAACTGTGGTGTAAATCACTGTGGACGGCGAAAATCGCCCTTGCGACAACAGGTGGTTTCGCCTCGAATAAGGGGCTCATCCATTCCAGCCAGTGCAAGGTGAAGTTTGCGCATCCGCAGGAATACAAGGGTCTAAATAACGAAAGGGAAATCACCCAAAGTCATTTTGAGAAGCCCTCAAATGACTATTTTGTTGAGCCAAGATTAACCCACTGGAGCTACAATATGTAAATTACACACAGAGACAAAAGAACATCAAGCAAGGAACACCTTCGTATGGGTCCCCAAGATCACATGTCCTCAAGGCTGTCAAGATGCAGCAGTCTTCATATCCAGATAGTTGCCAGGGATCCATCTTGGACATGGTAGAAGGGTCTGAAGGACCACACATGAAGATGCCATAATCGTGACTTGTCTAATATAGTTTCAGCACCTCCCACAACCCCATCCTAATTGGTTCGGCCCTTGTAGAAAATCGGTTGCAGCCAGCCAATTGCACCATTTTTTCCTCACTTCCTGAGTGGATGGCACAAGCTGTTCGGTTGACGCTAAAATTGGTCCAATCCCAAAAAGTGACTAAAGTCCGAAAATAAACTCAGGGAGTGGGACATATAGGCCGTCAGTTTAAATACAGGAAATCCAAAACAAAAACCACATTTGGAAAAACAAAAAAACACTTCCCCCAAAATAGACACAAACCAGCCTTGTTTTCTCCAATTCTGGCTAAAAACAATAGCCAGAGTTGGAGCTTTTGCAAGGTTTGCCTTGACTTACACCATGTGTTTCACCCCCGGCGCACGGCGCCCACGGTGCCAAGCGCATCGCGCCTCGGCGTCGTTCTCGCGGACTTCGGCGAGGCAAAGTCGCTCAGCGATGCTGCGGAGACGGCGCGGTCGACCAAAGCTGCCTGCGGCTGAGCGAAACCCTCTGTCCGCCTCAATTTGGTCAAGTCGTTGATAAACCAAGGTGGTCCGCCTCAATTCTTGGGAAAGTCGTTGATAACCCCAGGGGTTAGAATCTTGATAACCTTATAACACCATGTAGAACCAACACAAAATTTCGGCGGCCAAGTGACAAGAGAACGTTGAACAATTTCTCTCCGCCTTGAGTTCCCTACAGGCCCCGTGTGCCTTCCAGGGATCCTCACTTCGGCCCGGCCGCACCGCCGGCTCGCGGTCACCAGCGGGATTTGAGGATGCGCATGGAGCTCGGATCGAAGATCCGTGTCCACTTCCCCTGGTAACTTGCAAAAACGTCTAAGGCACAGATGGATTGGGTTTGCACCCATACCAGCAGGGAGTGAGTTTTTCCATTTTCCTGGTAGGTTGCGGGGAAAATTGGACAATTCCAAGGCAAGTGTGGGGAGTCATTGCAACTTTTTTTGAGTGCAAATATATGGATTGGGTTTGCACCCATACCAGCGAGTCATTAGAATCTTAGAAACTGGGCCAAGTGTGGCTGCCAGGAGTTGTGAAAGCATCTGACACCGCTAAACCTGGCCAAAAGTATACACTATCCACGAAGCTCAAAACTAAATGGTACCTTCAGCGACCCTCCAGGCTTAGGTTGGCCAAGAGCACCAAGCTTTTGTTTGAGCTGCGATTGGACAAGCAAAGGTTAAACAGAAGGATACACAAACGACAACAAACAACATATTCCAGCTCCTTGTCCGGGATACACAGAAGACAACATACAACATGCATGGTTCCAGCTCCTTGTCCGCCCGACAATTTGGAAATGCTCTTTATGAGACAAATGGGTCTTCCGCCCCCCTATTGCTTTTTCATCCGGGAGCTTGGCTTCTTTTGGATCTAAAGAGAGGGCCGGGAGAAACGCAAGAATTGCCCACTGGTGTCGGTCTTGCTTGGATAAATAAATAAATATATAAATATAGGGGTCTTAACAAAGCTGAACAAATTCCTGTTGTTTGGCTTCCTTTGAAACTGCACTGAAAAACTGCACACCTGCTTTCTTCGCCCAAGTGATAATTATACGTGGGTTTATAAACCTAATATTAGTTCGGTAAGTTACATGAGCAAATTGAGGTGGCCCAGTTTGAGGTCCTTTCAAAGTGTGACATTTCAAACCTTTGGGTGTGAGCAACACTTGGTTGCTTTCTGCTCCCCTGCTAACAGTTTAACTTTAGTGGTTTAATGGAAAACCCATCAGTTGGCAAAAAGTCAAATAACATCCGAGCAAAATGCACCAAAGAACATACTTAGTCTTTTGCAGCCACTGAAAGTGAGATAGAAACTAAACATCTCGCCAAGAACGCTGATGGCAAAGCGAATCGCCGAATCGCGCCTTCTCCACCGCGGCGTCGGTTTCGGCGCGGTCGGCTTTCGCCACCGCTGAAGCCACTGGGGGCTTCTCCGGGCCTCGTGAGAGGTTGCAAGTCCGAAGCAACAGGTCGCTCCCTCTAGGCTGCATGGAAAAGCATCATATGGGCGGCCGCCTTGAAATTTTAGGAATCGGACCCCGAGAATGGCAGTTGTCCAAAGCGGTTTCCCTCTAACCAACTAAAAAGGGAGTATCCTGAAAAAGAGACACACCCCTTGGTTTCCACTTTTGGAGGTTCCAAAACGACAAATGGCCTGAACAATGGTGGCTTCAACATGTTTAAACAAGAGGCTGCCCCCCACCCTCGAACCTCCCACTTTTACCAGGGGTCCTTAATGAACACATCCCATTAAAGAAAAACAAAACACACACACACACACAACCTTTGCCGGTCAGGGTTGTTAAACTGGCCCCTGCTGGTATCCTTTAAGGGACCCTGCTGGAACGCTCCAAAAACGGCTAAATGGGGGGCATGGGGGACCTTGTAGATCTGAAAAACAAGTCTGGCTTTACCCCCTTTCCAAAAAGGCATGCTTTGACTCCAAACAAGGCTGATGTAGCTGCTAGGGCCTTCTGTTCATACGGCCTACCCTTGCTTGTACAGGGTGAGGGTCATTTTCCTGAAAGGTTGTCCAGTTTCTCAATAAATTTGTTGGAGGATCAGTGGGTCAAGTGCGAGATAACATGTTCTGTCAATTGCCGATTCCCCCTGCAACATGTTCCCAGAACGAACCCAAAAAGAGGGAGTGCCTCAAGAAAAACATCTCTGTCATGCTGGTTTGAGTTCCCTCTTCATCTGGGGAGCATGTAGCGGTTGGTTTGCTAAATTTTGTTCCTGTTCAGGCATGTTTGGCTCGCTTGCTGAGTAAATGGCCCAAAAAAAGTCCAAAACCACTAAAATGGTCTTCCCAAAAAGTTTAAAGTTCATGAACTGAGGAAGTGAGTTGGAGGCTTCAGGCCTTAAAAAAGAGAGAGCCAAGTCGGCGAACTCCACCCCGCCTGGGCTTCTGGGGCTTGCATCCTTCCACTCGGACCGCGCCCGCTCGGGCCGCGCTTCGAAGGCGCGCGCCTCACCTGAAAGGCATGCCACGTGCCGGGGCTTCCAAGGCGTGTCATCGGACGGAGCCCCGTGTTTTTTTCTCCCCCCGTTTTTTTTCTCCTCTGGGTCTTGAAAGTGTGCGACTCGCGACTGTCCGGGGATGCGTCATAGATCCGAAACCCAAACTCTTGTCTAAAAGTCTAGCGGCTGGGATCCAAGCGGGCCCAAACTTCTCCAAGTTCGGGAAAGGGCGCGCCCTCATTTGGTGTTTCTTTGTTGTTGGGGGAAACTCCAAGAGGAACAAAAACGCTGGTCTGGGTTTGCAGAGCTGAGAGAATTTGCCATGGATCCTGACGTGTTGCAAATGGTCCTGGTTTGGAGGATGTTCCTTTTAAAACAAAATCTCAGGTGGGTTCCGTGGTTCGTGGACAAAAGGACGCCTAGGTTTAGCACAGGTCACTGGAATCCCAAAGGCCGAGTTGATAGAATTCGAGGGAACTGAAGGTCATTGGGTACCTGCGAAGGTACCATGGGATTCTTAGACTTGTGCCTTGCTTCGGAGGGTGAGGTGGGCATTGTTGCTTGATCCAACTGTGGAATGGACGTCTCTTGTTCGCAAAAGGGCGGCCCCGTGTGCTGCGCCTAAGAGAGGAGAAACAGGGGATCTATTCGGGCAACGCTTCGTTTCAAGTGGCGCCACACCACTCATCTCTGAAGCCTTGCAGTTTGGTTCAGGAGTGGTTTCCCATTTACGCACAAGACCACCCATTGAGGGCTGCCTGAGGCAAGGGACGAGGTCACCTAAAAAGGGAAGCCAAGTCACCAAATGTCCACCTTGGTTTGGTTTCGACTCCGAGTAAACATGGACACACAAGGGAACGTCAGAATTGCCATTCCCTCACTGTGGCTTGGCCAGAAAAACAACCAAAGTTTGCCACTGAACTGGCCTTCCTAAGAAAACTCAGTTGCCTCCCTAAGGATCCCGACTCTTTTCGGGGCGTCGTTTGGCATTGGGCCCTCAAAGACAGAATGGCGAGGGGCAATAGAAACACGACCCCTCATAGCGAGGGCCCCGGCTGCCCAGGCCACGGTCTGCAAACCCTATCCTTCAAAAAAAATCGCTTTAACCACTAACCATTGGCCCGCACACCGGACTGGCTGCCAAACTTGAAAATACTGAACGGTTATCTCTAATCTTGGCCCACTGTACTCCAAAATATGTGAGCTTGAAACACCATGCCGCTACCGTATTCTCTCCCGAAAGTACAGAGGGGTAGGGTCAAGGGCAACACGGACGGGAACCACTCTGAGACGCAAGAAGAAACACAAGGTGCCCAACCAAATTTGGCAGTTGCTCATAGAATTATCTGTAAGACTGTAAGAGTTAATAAGACAGGGATAACCCAATCCGGGGAATATATATATATATATATATTTCCATGCAACTTCACTGCGCTCGCTTCGCCCGTTTTCGGACCATCGCTCCGCTCTCACTGCGAGTTGAGCACGAACAGCACCGCGTGATCTTGCCTTAGCTAAGCTGCTGAGTTGACCGCCTGGACCCTCCAACTACCCGAAAAAATGCGAAATCACCCCACAATGTTGGTTGGCAATACCCTATGGTTAAGGGTCCCAGGCGGGCAAACAAGTTGCTTTTTGTTGGCCGCTGACGAATGATCCAGACACCCATGCAGCAAAAAGCTTGACGTTCGCCAACTCAGCAGGTAAAGCTTAGGGAAATGCATAGTCGCAATCCGTGATCACAAGAATGTAATGGGAAGCTGCGCTTGATTCCCTCAAGCAAAAAACAGTAGAGCAACTACAAGCTATGGTAAATTAGGGTCACTCCTTGATCTCACTTGTAATGTTTCTGGACACATCCTCAATTAATGGCCATAGACCAACAGGCATATACCTATGTATGTTTGGCTGCATATTGCAGAGTCCCGTAAGAGTACTTGAATGAACCACCGATCATCATCACCTCAACAGGGTTGCATGGATCTTTACACCTGAACATTGCCTTGTAAATGGTGGTTTCCCTTTATTTTGGTGGAAAAAGCAACATGTTTCAAATGGCAACATGTGGTGGTTGTTCTAAATTCCTTTGTCTCGAAACGGCCATTCTTCGCGAATAAAAAAGTTACTTTCGCGAATCTTTCGCGGATTCATCGCCGTGCCGTTTTCATTGCTCAAGTCAGAAAATCGCAGCTTTTAAGTGCCAGCGTAGTGCGCGAAATGCGATTCCCCAACTCCAGCTGTAAAGTCGCAACTTTTCATCACAGGGGTAGTACATGACATGAACCGGCTGGAAAGTCGCAGCTTTTTGTAAGCCGTGCAGCTCTAGCTTAAAGTCGCAAGTTTCCAGTACCAAGCTAGTATACTGACTAGCGCGACGCTCAGAAAGTACCTCCCCTTGCAATCGAAGCCTGCGCTTTCGCGCGGGCTTTCGCGGATCTCTCGCGGAACTTTCGCGAAAAATTACCCACGTTTTAGAGCGGAAAGCCACCGACTAAACACCCACAGGCGCACATACACATGGATAACTAACCAGCCAAGCAGGGTATCAAACTGTAGCCTCACCTGGCTTTATCACTTTATCAGTGCAAAGTCAACAAAGTGTTTTAATCAGATTGGAAGGAAGGCTCAGTAGCAAATATAAATGGTTTCGCATATCATTGATTTACAAGATACAGTTACGCAAAACTTTCGCGAGAAAAAAAGTTACTTTCGCAACTCCATCGCGAATCTTTCGCGGAGCTACCTCAACCAACACCGGTGGTCGCCGAAATCTAAACTCCTTACAAGGACCTTTAGAACGACTCCCATGTATCTTTTAAGGAGCCCTGTCAAAAGCCATGGCTATGCTTGTCCTTCCGCAGACCCACGACATGGAAGACACGGAGACACGTCGAAATTTGTCGAAATGGCTGCGTGACTTCCATTCGAAGACTTGGTTGTAGTTTCAGTCATGAACGAAGTGGTACACGTGCTCCCGCAAAGTGTAAGAAGCAGAGCGTTTCAAGTTAAAGACGAGCGATGGCTGGCAGGGTGCTGCCTTTGGTACTAATACTGTGGATGGACGGAATCCTGCACCACCTAAGAAATAACGGGAAACCATTGTTTGTTGGTATTTACAATGGAATCATCATTCCAGGTCTCTTAGGTGGTGCAGGATTTTGTCCATCCACAGTATGACCCGCCTGTAATCAAGTGTGCCAACCCAAGCCACAAGAAGCACGGATACATTGTAAGCTTTGTGCTGTACGCCAGCCCAAATCGGAACCTATTCCCAGCTAAAGAATTCGCATGGTCTTGGGTAGATCCCTTTGGCATTCAGGCTTTGGATTGCACAAAACTGTCGTTTAGGGTTTAGGGCTTCCCAAGAAAGCAGCACTCAGATATGGAGTTGCTTCTTTTTTTATGAGGCGGTTGTCACGGGATGGAACCCGTAAGAGTCACCGGAAGTGGTCTGAAACCCAGGCAGTCTCCCTGAGGGATTTTTTGATGGTGGCTACGTGACAAATTAAGGGGACCCCAAGAGTCCCCAACAAAGGTACCCTCCGAAATGCACGCAGAACTGTGGCCCTTTCGGCTTGCTACTTCAAAAGCCGTGGCTTGCCATGACCTTGCCAGTCAAGTCTTATGAAAAAACCTGGGCTTGTCTTTTCAAAAACAACACATGGAAATTGTGGGTTTCCTTTCGGTTCCCCTTTAAAACCACCCAAGGGTACTCACTCAACAACAGTCACATACCACCCCTTTGAAGCCCGCGACAAATTATCAAAATTTTGTCAGGGTGCCGCGGGCCTGCCTAAGTGAAGGCAGGAACAACCCCCTACCCTCTTGCACCCGGAAACCTTCCTGGAACTTCCTTGGGGTACGTCAGTTCCAACAGCCCTGCCTTGAGTGTTCTAACAAAAACGTTTAGCAAGTCGAAGGATTCGGACCTTAGGATACGGATCTCATGTCTTTGATCTTGCCTTGCCATACATTTCCCCAACATCAAGCTTTCGGAGCAGGCGAAGAAAGTCAACCACCAAGTCTCATTCTTTTGGCCCAAACCGCTTCTCCCTTTTAGTTTGCCTTGCCAAGCACAGTGGGTCCCAGATATGTAGGTAACCCTTCGTAACGTTCCTGTTGGTTTTAAAGGCCGGCAAGCCCTTGGCCATTCTTCAAAACCAACGTTTTCTTTGTTTATCCAGTATCACTAGCAGGACACCAACCATTTTGGTTTTGACACCCAAATGCTCTGTTGTTCCCATTTTCTATCTGGTCACCAGGAAAACCCCCATGATTTTCTGGTTACAAGGAAGATGTGTGGTTCCGCCGGCGGAAGCGCGCGTCGCCCCGTCGCCCCGTCGCCCTCCCGCGGCGGCTTCCGGCAGAGCCGACGGGCGGCTTTTCGCAACCGGCCACCGCCGGCATCATCGCCCCCGGGCGCACGGGGAAGTCCTCGTTCCGCGCGGCGCCCGCGGAGCACGCGGCGCCCCGGTATCGGGCGGAGCCTCCGGGAGGCTTGGGGTCAAAATTTACGTGGAAAAAGATTCGGGTGAAGGTGTGTTACTTGAATTTCTATTCTTGTGGGCATTTTCGAGGTCCTTCCATTTGCTTGAGCCCACTGGAGAGGAAACAAAACGAAACAGCCAGTGGATTCTCGGGAAAATCACCATAAGCAAAATAGTCTTCAGTAAATGGAAGAAACACATCCAAAGGATAGAGACCTCGAAATTTCTCCAGCCAATACTTCCCATATGTCCAATATCTTTTGGCCCCCCTGAAGTGCACGTTCTATTCCAATATTTCCAGACCAGCGGAGAAAACACTCACTTGTCTTGTTGAAAGAGAAACAGCCTCCACAAAAGAAACCAGTGGCGAATGCTAACACCCGATTAGTAATGGGATAGTCAATAATGCAAAGTTTTTTTCCTTATTATGGTTCGCCCCCATTGTTGATGGGGACCAGAATAATTGAAAGTTTTTTGCCAAGGGGGGGGGGGGGGATTCCAAAAAGTATCCACAAAACCAAAAAAACACAAATTGTTGATGGTGCCCCACTTGCTTTAAAACATTTTAATTGGTTGCTCAAACACAAAACCCAAAGCCAGCTGAAACCTCTGAAATTTGAAAACCATCCCCAGCCCTGAAACTACAAATTCTTTATTAAACCGTGCTGAAAAAAACAATCAGGACAAGGGTACCCCTCACAGACCCCACTGAACCACAACAATGGCATTCTTGGGGGGGACCATATTAGTTGCAAGCCCCCAGGCCCCTCCAAAAAATGAACTGTCAATTGCTCTACTCAAAAGCATTCCCCATTCGTGGCCCACTTACTCAAAAGCATTCCCCTTTCAATTTGTCGCCCACTTGCTTAAACGCATTCCCCTTTCAATTGGTGGCCCACTTGCTTAAAGCATTCCCCTTTCAATTGGTTTCTTTTTAGCTGAAGCCCTCGCTGGCTGAAAGGCACACCCTTTGAATGGTTTCTAAAGTAATTAGTACGCCAAAAAGTATGCCCAGGAAGAAGTGGTTGCAATACTAAAGTAGTGTTCCAAAAAGTCTGCTCAGGAAGAAGTGGTTGCAATACTAAAGTAGAATTCCAAAAAGGAAGTGGCTGCAATACTAAAGTAGAATTGGGCCCCAAAATCCTCCATTGTTTGGACGTCCCAAAAGTGAGCCTACAGAATTCTAGTGCCTCCATTGTTGAGGGGGGGGAGCCCTTTATTAATCAAGTTCCAACTTTTTAGACGAGGAACAAAGCAGCCCTTTTGCAGGCAGTTGTTTTGCAGGTCCTCCCTACCCCCCAAAAAAGGGAGGAAAGCCCCTCCGGAGGAAAAGAACCCCGCAAAAAAACCACGGGCCGAGCATCGGCACGGCAGGTGGGTGACATCAAAGAGCTTCGCGCCGTTGGCCAACTCCCACCTCCCGGAGGGGAAAAAGGGCCATACTTTGAGGCTTATTCTCGAGCAAAGGTTTTACACCATTTGAGTCACAATCAAAACCCGGTACAAAATGGTCTACCCAGAAGCATGTAAGGAATTAACAAGGCGGCCGAAGCCATTTATGGCTGGGATCGTCCTTTACAAAGCTTCATCTACCCGGTTTTGATTGTGGCTCATTTGTAGCTTCAATGGAAGAGCCATTTGCTTCCAAAACACCCAAGGGAAGCAAATGGTCTGAATCCACCATGGGCCCTAATGGGCGCCAGGTTCCGATGACTCATTCGAGGGCTCTGGATCCGCATGATACCCTGGCCGACTTCGACAACCGGAAACCACTTGGCCGCTGGAGTCTGCGGAGTTACAACCCCCCCCCCTTTCTAACCGAATCATTCAGCGGCCAATGAAACCAAGTGCGCTGAAGGAATGGACCTGCAGCCTGTGTCAGGGTGTTGCACGGGGTAGAAATTGGAAGGAACAGAATTCAATTCCACGCCCCTGAAAAATGGGAAAGGGTGAGTGGGGCTGAGGAACATCGGTTCTTTGTTGGTACATGTTAAAGGGCGACCCACACAAACAACCGGGAAGACACGCAGGACTTTCCCGTTTCCTCATGTTAAGGGAAATCCGCCAACGTCACTTATAAAGCAACAGAAAGGCTGGTGGTTGAATGAAACTCGCTGAGAATGCAGGATAAAAAACAAAACCAAGAAAAGTGCATCCAAATACTTCATTTTTTCAGCGTTGACAAACCAAAATGAGCCCAGCTTCAGACCCCACCCTCACCCTCATCCCCACCGCACCGTCATCACCCTCACCCCCCCATCCCCCCACCCACCCTCACCCCGCCACCACACCCGCCCTCAGCCTCGCCCCCGCCCCTCAGACCACCCCACACCACCCCAGCCTCACATTCTCAGCCCCACCCCACCCCACCCAGCCCAGCCCAGCCCCAAGCAGCCGTGAATGCAATTTGCTGGGCCCCCCGCTTCTGCTTGCCCTCCGAGTCTTTGGGAAACACCGTGAGGGTGGTGGTCACCTGTCCGACTTGACTTCGAGGCGGTCGTCTCCAAGTCCCTCGACATCCACAAAGGAACGGTACAATCTGGACCCCACAGTCATCAACCCCTGGTGTCACCCACAAGTCTGTACTGAAGGGCACCCCCCCCCTGTTTGATCTGATTTATCCGGGGTTTCCGTACAACTCCCATTAAAAAAAACATGTGACCTCACAAAGGATTTCTTGAGACCCTCAAAGCCAATCAAACGACCAAGGGCCCTTCGAAACCGAACTGTCTTTGAACGGTTTGATGGAAGCTTGGGAAGACTAGTTCGGAGTTGGGTGATCTTCGCTAGTTCACGCAAATCAAACAACACGGCTAAACCACAAACGAATGGAATAGTGAGCCAGCCTGGCTACCAACCAACCTACCAAGCAAATAAGCAAAGACACATATCACACATCAAAACAAAGCAAGCAAGCAAACAAGACAAACAAATAAACAAGCAAACAAGCAAACAAACAAACAAAAAAAGCAAGCAAGCAAGCAAGCAAGCAAGCAAGCAAGCAAGCAAGCAAGCAAGCAAGCAAGCAAGCAAGAAAGCAAGAAAGAAAGCAAGAAAGCAAGAAAGCAAGCAAGCAAGCAAGCAAGCAAGCAAGCAAGGCAGTCAAACAAGCAAACAAACAAACACACACACGCACAAAACAACAATCAAGTAGCCACAGAAACTAACAAACTAACAAGCAAGCAAGCTAGCAAGCAAGCAAACAAACAAAACAGCGCCCAAACAAACAAACAATCAAACACAAACAAACAAACAAACAAACAAACAAACAAACAAACAAACCAACAAACAACAACAACAGCAACAGCAACAGCAACAGCAACAGCAACAGCAACAACAACAACAACAACAACAACAACAACAACAACAGCAGCAGCAGCAGCAACAACAACAACAACAACAACAACAACAACAACAACAACAAACACAACCAACCAACCAACCAATCAATCAATGAATCTTTCAATCCATCAATCAACCAATCAATGACACAAACAACCAAACAAACAAAAAACAACAACACAACTAGCAACCAGACAAACAACCACACAAACAATCAACCACACAAACACACAAACAAACAAACAAACAAACAAACAAGCAAACATGCAAACAAGCAAACAAGCAAACAAACAAACAAACAAACAAACAAACAAACACAACAAAAAGAAGAGACACACTTACTAACCAGCCAACCAAACAAGCAAACAAAAACAACAAATAAAAAAACAGGCAGAAAAGGAGAACACACGCACACACACCAGCACGCAAGCACCCAAACACACAAACACGCAAACAAACAACAAACAAACTAACAAGCAAACTAACAAACAAGCAAGCCAACAAGTAAACAGACACGCAGGCAGGAAGGCATGCAGACAAACAAACAAGCACACAAACACACACAAACAAACTAACAGCCTGACTAACAATATAAACAACAAACGCCAAGGCAAACAAGACAGCCAAACAGCCTCTAAGTTGTCATTGCAAGCCAGGGGGTGGGAGGAGACACTTTGGTCCGGACTTTATCTAAGTGGTTAGCTGCCCTTGGGCAAGACCCCGGGCCATCTAAAAGCTGAAATAGACGTTCCTCAAAGCGAGTAGCCCCGAGCACTTAGCTTCAGGAGAAAGGTAAACCAGCCAGGCTGATGTTTAGGGGTGGAACATACTAGTACCAGTACATCGCCCCGGGATGATCGTCAGAGGCTCAGGGGCTAACCGCAGCCATGCAAAAAATATGATCACTAAAGGGTCCTGGAAAGGGAGAGGGCTCTTTGATTAGGTAGGTTACAACCTTTTTCCTTTGAGGAACACACAACCCGGAGTGAGCAGCTCAGCTTTGTACTGCCAAAACTCGAGTTACGCCTATCAACCATCAATGTGAGCATGTACAATAAATCCAACATACACTTGAAGATTCAGGCTGAGCCGTTTCTCAAACATGAAGAAATGAGCGTAGACAATCTTGCGTCAGCCTTGGTTTTCCTCTTGCCGGGCCCTCAAAGCAACTGTCATGATTCAATCTGCAAACTCTTCAACTCCAACACGAAGGAATTGAAGGACTACCCTCCCGAAAACAAACATACATCCTACACTCATTTCCTTTCAAAAGGAAAATTGTCTTCCAGGAGGTTCGATGTGCTTGTTTCTGCGAGGGTACATCATAGGGATTTCGCTCTTTGCACCCAAGATCGGCAGATCAATCCCCCTGCAAAAGGTACCCTCCACAACATGATCAGGGCTCTGGGCTCATGCTGTCCCCAACCAGCGATACTCCTGTTGAAGGGAAACCCCTTCAGCAAAAAATATCTCGGGAACACACAGCAAAGAATACCTCGGGTGTCTGGGTTGCATGGATTTCGCAGTAACTCTGCAGGGATCCTTACATTATACATCTGAACATTGCCTTGTAAATGGTGGTTTCCCTTTATTTTGGTGGAAAAAAACATGTTTCAAATGGTTACAAAATGTATCTTCTCCAAAATCCTGCACCGGTCTCCCGGTCTCCCCAGTTTTCGTGCCCAGCGAACTTCCGTGCAAAGACAAATGGGGCACCTTGCTTGGTTGATTTTGAAGGGGCCAACCAGCTCACCCACCCAAAGTCAACCCTAACCCGCCCAACAGCAGAATGAGAGAGAGAGAGAGAGCGAGAAAACCAACCACAAGTCGATACAAGTACTGGTCTTGTTTTACCCGAGCATATGGCCAGTATACGTGCGTTTTGGCCTTGCGGCAAGCGTGCTAGTATGTGCACTTGCAAGGTAGCTGCATTGTAGTGCTCATAGGGTACATGCTGGAATTTTCCAGGGCACTAGACGGAATGCTAAGGTACTACGAGCACTGCACCAGGTGCGGCGCTAGATCGTTTAGAAGCGTAGCCTGGCTTGATCCGTCCGCACTGTCAAAGGTCGTCCCACCAGGTAGTGATGCCAGGTTGGCAAAGCCCTTTGCTTCGCCTAAATCAACCCCAAACCACCCCAAGACCATCTAGGCCAGCTCCCAGCAACTCTCAACTGCCACCTAATCAGAGCCAACAGGCAACCCCAGGTCCGAGTGACACTGGTGGTGCCGGGGATGCGGCCTGCCAACCAACCAACCAACCAACCAACCAACCAACCAACCAACCAACCAACCAACCAACCAACCAACCAACCAACCAACCAGACCGAACAAATAACCAGCCGATTGAAAAAGAAACACTTTATCCGGGGCCCACCCCCACCAAAAAAGCTTGACATGCGAAGCAGCCCCCGCCGCACGAACTCCGCGTCGCCTCGCGATCGCCGGTGACCTCATACTTGCCTCACATGGAAAGTCAGCAGTACTTGCAACGGAACCCGAGCTGCCCTTTGAGTAGCTTGCAAAACCTCACTTCCGATCGCATGGATTGGTGTAAACAAATATCTAGGGGTTGATGCCCCATTCTTTTCAACCATCATTCTTTTCCACCAAACTCCAAACGAGATGCTAAAGTCCATTGGCTCAGAAGTTGGACAAGAGGCTTCGCTTTGTGTTGGGCCCGAGTTGATGCTCAACTAGTCGTCCAAGCTGTTCGTTTGCCACTAAAATGGGTCCAAACCCAAAGAGTCCATCAGGAAGCGAGTTCAAAAACACACACACACACACAGACCTCTGGGAAGAAAATCCAAAGGCTGCGGGCTCTTGTGGGCTTCAATAACGCGCTGGATGAACTGGGTAGAATTGGGTTCGAGAGATAGTGGCCGTGGGGAAAAAACCAACCCCCGGCTTTTCTTATACCAGATCGCTCCCAGATTCTGGCTCCGAGTTTGGAGCAAAAAGACAGGTTGAGACGTATGGACCTGTGGACTGTAACCGTGGATCAAGGCGTTTACCAAGTCAATACCCTTCAATCCTACGAATCCAATGTTCACTTCTCCTAAACCTTGCAAGATATTTGATCCTTCGTCCTTAGGCAGGGGGTGTAGTCACCCTTTCTTCGAGCAGTCAGCCTTTTTCGAGCAGTGGCTGAAGATTTGTTTTTCACATCACGCCGCTTAAGAGAACCCATCTAGAAGCCGCAGCCAAAGGTTCTGTTTCATTAGCTAGGTCCTCCAGTAGAGAGGTTAGAATAAGGGCACCCTTTTTTTGTATTTTAGTAGGGGAGCCCTCCCCCAAAAAAGGGTAAAAGGGCACCACTGGGGGACCTAGTTTCACTAGAGGTTAGACGAGTGATGAGTTTTCCTGGGGATACCAGTGGATTGTTTCCCTTACGAGTTTACTCGGTCTACAGGGTTCCCTCTATTTCTCATGCAAGACATCACCCAACCAAAATTACAAGGGCCAAACAGGTGAATTGAAACAATTTACGGAAAAAAAGGGAACCCCACGGATGCAACTGGCCAAAAGGGGAGTTGAAGCCTCGATTTAGAACAAGTTGTTCTTCTGTGGATGGACGATTTGTTGAACCACTTTAGAAACCCTGGAATGATGTGCTTTCTGTAAATACCAAACAATGGTTGCAACCATTGGCTTCCAAGTCCAAACGGATTGTGTCCATCCACTGTAAGACAGGTTCTTCTTAAGATGAGCTTCCTTGGTTTTTTCCACCGGCGAGTCCTTGGCAGATTTCGCCCTTTCGCCTGGCGGCAACGGCTCCGGCTGCTCCATAATGAGGCCGTGCTCTTCCAGCCACCAGTCGGCCTGCAAAACACACTCGCTTCAGACTTCAGATCTTCAAGCTGCTTACCTGGATTTTCATTTGCTTGATCCCCTTGGCAAAAAACACAACAAATATTTCCCGCATTGATTGATGGATTCCCGACTTAACACCTACAAGGAAAAGTCAATACATATCCTGAAGCAAATGGAAGTGGAGTCTCCCTCTGACCCCTTAAACATGGCACCACGGTGGATGGTTGCGAAATCGAAGTTTGCATCCCGGTTAATGAAACCATGGTTAACATCATAACTTGTGTTACGCTTTTTGCAGGTGAATCGCATCAGAAACCAGGGCTTCTGAACTGTGGTGCG
Organism: Effrenium voratum; assembly: GCA_963377175.1. Lineage (NCBI taxonomy): Eukaryota > Dinophyceae > Suessiales > Symbiodiniaceae > Effrenium > Effrenium voratum. Next base: position 423,004 of record CAUJNA010002358.1, on the reverse strand, counting down.
AACAATTTGTCCATCAGTACCGACATAAAGGCTTGGTTGCTGCTCACCTCTCTGCAAAGGGGTTTTCACTTGTTGCGGGTCCACTGTGGAAAATCCAAACAAACAGTCAAAGTCCAAAGATCCAACCAAACAGCCACAAAGAATGGGTATGAGTCAAAATCGCGGAACTCCACGACACGGTGCCATGACTCTTTCGCCAAACTAAAAAGGATACCTATGCGTTCGACCCTTTCAACATGCCCCCCTGAAATCTTCAGTCGCTGGATTTCCCCAACTCAAAAGTTGATGAATGTACTCTTGGTTGCTGCAACGACCCCCCTGCAAAACGTTTTTTTTTTTTTTTTTTAAACTTTTGGGGGTTTAGTACGGAAAACGCCTTGATTTCAACCAAAAAGTTAAAGTCTAAAGATCCGTTGCCCAATAGCAGTCAAGTACTGCTGGATTCCAAATTGCCACTTGAGGTCCCGAGAAGGGAAACCTAAGGAACGGCCGCTTTCTTTTCACCGCCCCCAACTCCCCAACGCGTAACCTGAGGCTAAAGAGGCAAGGCAACCAACTCTGAAGCAAAACACCGAAAAGTGGTCTGATCCGAAAGTTCAGATTTAGTCAACCACAAGAACGTAACACAGACTCCAAAGGTTCCAGACCTGCCTCTAAGTCAAGCAACCCCTGCGTTTGTCTTTTGTGTTTTTGCATTGTGTGTTTCTCTTGTTGGATTTTCATGGTTTTGTGTTTGTTTGCTTTGCTCCACGTTTTGCCCCGCTCATGTTCTTCTAACCTACATACGTGGGCTGGACGTCCAAAAAGGGCACACATTTTGGCTCGCACGTCGGTGACAGATCTGAGAGAAAGAGGCTGCTGGGTTCTTTTCGGTATGCGGCCACTGCTGTGAAGGGGTATCCTCCAAATGAACGTGCTTCGCTTGTCCTTTTGGAGCAAAACCTTTTAAACAAGTGCCCTCAAGAAAAGAAACAATCAGATTCGCAAACACGGTGGCACGGTTGTTTCTCCCAGCCCAAAGGTACCTTCTTTGTCCTTCCCTTTGTCTTGGAAAGGGTTTCCATAAACTAGTTGCCCTGTTTGGACCCAGAAGTAAAAGGTTACCCTCCTGTCCACGAACATGGAACCTGACTGAGTGGTCCTGGAAGACTAGTTTCCCTTAAAAGGTACCCTCTGATGAGTTCCATGTTGGTGGGCAGGAGGGTAGCCTGTTGGGGGCAAGACTAAACAATGTGCCGAGGGGAAACCAAAAGGTCATTTCAGGTCGATTCGCTTTGCGAGCAAACCAAGCCGTCCCATTATTAGGGGGGTGTTCCCTCCAAAAGTGCTATGAATCTCCACTAAAAAGGAATTGGACCCCCCCCACAATCAAAGTCAACCAGGGGTTTACTACTCCGGGGTCAATATTAGGGGCTTCCGTAGGGCTCTCCCGGTGTTTCAGGCTTTTCTATTAGGGTATAGTAGGGTTCCCTGATGTTATCAGGCTTCCTGTTTTTGTTTTTTTTGGTCAGGGTTCTCCCTGAAAAAGGCCGTGTTCTGCTGAATCCGGGGAAAACATTACCCCGGTTTGGATGGTGAGCTCGGTCCCTTTGGTCCTGCCGATGCGACGAGCCGAGCCTCGTCGAAAGTCCAGCCGGCTGGCGCTTGCTTGGTCTCCTTCAGCCGCCTCGAGACGTGAGGGAAGACGTGGGCTGTTTGGCGATAAGCCAAGCAAAAGCCTTTTTTTGAAACAGAGTTGAACATTTGTGTTTCGCCTTAAACATGAAAGCCCCCTGCACATTCAGTTCGGAACCTCTACAAGTGAGGAACATTAAAGTCTCACTCGAGTTGATTGCACACAAACAAATAACAAAACTCGTTGTTGACAACTCAAGTGGTGCAAACCCAAAAAGTATCAAACCCAGGACAGAAGTGAAGCAGATACAAAACGGTTTGGATGCGCTTTTCGCGGATTTCGCCGGTTCTTCCCCCTGTCCGTCCTTTGTATGTTTGCAATGTTTCAGTACTAATTTCAATATTCTACAGTGGTGGATCGGCTAAACCACATCTTCGATTTGCTTAAGCCCCCTGAAGAAAAAAAAACTACTTCCAGTAGTAACCGATTCCTTTTCAAAGAAAAGAATTACTTCGCTTCGAGCAATCCCCACCCTCCACACTCACGAGCTTACGACCGTGGACACAGTTGTGAATTCAAGCATGGTTTTCGAGTGGCTTGGGGCCTATGACTGCTCACAAGCTTTGCATTGAGAGCCTTATCCACCTGTCGGTGTGTCAAACTCCACTTGTCTGCGAGCCGATCTCGAGAACTCAAACATCGGTTCCGTGAAAACAGCCAAGCCCCTTCGGGGGATTAAACGAAGTTGCTTATTCACAACCCAAAGCAACACAAAAGCATCGCCCTTTCCGAGCCTCAGGGTACACTCAAAACACGAAGGCACCAACATGAACCCAACTGCGCGCCAAACCAGACTGGCGAACTCTGGCGGGATTCTGGCGGGATCCACTGGCGAGTACTTGCGAGCCGCTCCGGCTCGATACTGGCCGGATACTCGGCAGGATCCGGCAAAGGATACTCAGCAGGATGCTCGGCGGGATCCACTGGCGAGCTACTCTGGCGGGATACTCGGCGGGATCCACTGGCGAGCCACTCTGGGCTCAGCGGGACACTCGGCGAGATCCACTGGCAAGCTACTCTGGCGGGATACTTGGCGGGATCCACTCGCCAGCTCCTCTGGGATACTCAGCGGGATTCACTGGCGGGCTGCTCTGGTGGGATACTCAGCGGGATCCACTGGCGAGCAGCTCTGGCGGGATACTCGGCGGGTCCACTGGCCAGCTGCTCTGGCGGGATACTCGGCGGGATCCACTGGCGAGCCGCTCTGGCAGGATACTCGGCGATATCCACTGGCGAGCCGCTCTGGCGGGATCCCGCCACTCGGCGGGATTGACTGGCGAGAAGCTCTGGCGGGATACTGGGCGAGATCCACTGGCGAGCAGCTCTGGCAGGATACTCACGGCGGGATCCACTGGCAAGCTGCTCTAGCCGGATCCTGGGTGGGGGCGTGGTGTAGAAGCATCGCAAACGCGGATTCCAACATAAAATCTAACAACCCCTTCCTGTCGGGTGGGGAAAAAAACATATTCGACAACAAAAACAAGAAGGGAAATTAAAACATATTCTTTAACAAATGGAAGACATCCACTCCGTTTTTCCTAAGGACCGCTGCCACCGGACGCATCCGAGCTGCGGGTAGCTGCTGAGACGAACGCCCCTTGGGCCCGGGTCTTTGGTCCAAAGGCCCCAGGACTCAGCGCCTCGCGCGCTCCGCGAGATCTTTTTTGCCCGCGAAAGGGACTATGTTTCTAGGGGGATTTTGGTTGTTTTTCCATAGTTGTTTCAGCAAAAAGACAGCTGAGTCTCGGACTTTGTCCCCCTACCACTTGATACACTTCAATCTTCAAAACCGTTCTGCCGCGAGTCTAGGGGTTGATTCCTTGCCCGTTCTTTTCAACCATCGTTCTTTCCCAAATCCGTTTTCAACCTGGGTTTCTGGAGGTTTTCTAGAAAGAAGAATTCCTGGAAAGAATGGGGAAAGTACCCCTAGAATGTTCAGACCCTACCTGGAGTCTCCACGACACGTTCCATTTTGAAAAGAGAGCGGCTGGGCATGGGACCGGGAGGTGTGAACAAACAACATTTTAGGACTTGCAGGACATTTGACCTGGCTGTGGCTCAAACTTCAAGCGCTGTGGATGGACGCGAAATCCATTTCGCATCACCCAAGACAACATGGTTGAAACCATGGTTTGTTGGTATTTACAGGGGATCATATCATTTTAGGGTTTCTTAGGTGGTGCAGGATTTCGTCCATCCAGAGGGGTTGCGCAGTTTTTAGTCTTTGGTTCCATTTACCAAGGTGCCATGTCGGTACATGTTTGTGAGCCACAGCCACCTGGAGTCTCCACGACACGTTCAAAATGAGGTTCAACAAACGGGGGTCATGACCCCATAAAGGGCTCGAAGGAGACTCCAGGTAGTGGGAACCAAAGATTCAATACCCCATGCTTGATTTTGGTTGGGGTGTGTGTGTGTGTGTGCCGGTTCACCCACTTTTGGAGAGAACATCTCCCTTTTTGTAGGACGGAGTTATTCATCCGGGAAGGATAGCCCTGGCATTCCGCTTTGAATACCTGCAGTCCCCCAAGAAGTGGTTGCGCACATAAACATCATTCGATCCTTCAAAATCATTATCTATTTGCCCCCGCAAACATCACACCAAAAGGAAACTCGCGTTGAGTTGGCCCAATGAGGGATGTTGAAACCACCATGATGGGTAGCAAGCAGCTTCTACCCGTGCTTGCAAATCAACCAACCCCAGTTGTCCTACTTGCAAACATGGCCATAACCGGAAATTAAACATCTAAGTATAGTAAGTAGAACTCAGTTCGCATACCAACCCAATAGATACAGTTAGCACACCATTGGAGATTCCCTAAGAAATGGGTGGCGCACTGATTAAAGATCAATGTGCTCTCTCCTTGTCCCTCACTCCATTTGGATGTTCAATCGACTTGGTAAGCGGTTCAAAGTGGGACAACAGGGGCTGACTGCATCGGAGCCTGTGCCCGAGCTTGCCGAGGGATCGCCCGAGGCAGCGATGTATTGCTTGGGCAGCCGGGAGAATAGGTACACAAACCAAGCGCCTGCGCATGCACGTGTGCAACGGACGTCAACAGACTCTAACGAAGACGCCTTTGCCCAGTGAATCCCCATTTGGGCAAACATCCCTGTTGCCGTAAATCATGTTGCAAGGTCCACCGACCGCCAAACGAAACAACATCAGAACCAGCCCAAATAAGAATAAACAAATACCCACAAAACAGGAATTCGGAAACCACAGAATCAAACGGGAAGCAACCGAAGAGGAAACCAAGCGGTAGAAAAGATCTCATCGACCCTCACAGTGGGCTCCGGGAGTCAAAACAACTTGAAAGTCCCCACCGGATACTCAGCTTCCCGTGGATGGTTGCGAAGTCCATTTCGCACCACCTGAGAAACCCCATGATGAGTCCCCCATAAATACCAACAAACAAATGTTCTTAGCTGGGTGCAAAAAAGCACATCTTGCGTCGACATCGCGGACCCCCAGTGGCCATGGGTAGTGAAAGAAAAAAAGACATGCAAGAAGGAAGCACCCCACTGTGTCTGGGATATGCTGGATTCAACCCTAGGTTGGTGTGTTTTTGCAAGGCATGCTGTTACTTGAAGAGAAGCCCAGTGGAGACATGCCCGGTATGGGTTTGCCTTAGAAACAGGGGCCCTGAAAAATGGGTGGCGGGTTCCTTTCGGTTCTCCTTTAAATCCATCCAAAGCGGGTACCAACTAAAAAATGGCATGCCCATATTTTCGGAATCCTGTTTTGACACAGACCCCATGGCAACCCACGTGGGCATCTGCGGATGTTTTAATCGCCAAGCTAGCAAGTGGTTGCGTTATAACCCCCTAATACCAAGCCCGGTGATTCCATTTACCCGTATAGCAGGTAACCAAGGAACCAGCCTGAAAAAACAATAGGAACATCCAATTTTACGTACTATGCGGGTACCGAGGAGCTACCGTAACTTGGCGAATCGAAGACTCCAGTAAAGCGGTTGCTGAAGGGAGGGGTTCTTTGGGCCAAAAGGAGGTCCTGGAAACCCTGCGGCCTTTTTCAGGAACAAAAACAGGAAGCCTGATAAAACCAGGGAACCCTAATATACCCTACTAGAAAAACCTGAAACACCGGGAGTACGGAACCCCTAATGTTGACCCCGGATTAATAAACCCCTGGTTGATTTTGATTGGCGGGGTCCAATTCCTTTTAGTGGGAATTCAGGCCACTTTTGGAGGGAACACCCCCCTAATAAATGGGACCGGTTCTACTTAGATCCTGGGTCAATCTTAAAGGGACGCCAAAGGAAACCAACTATTTGAATAGCCCCCCCTCCCCACTTCCGGATTTTGAGAGATGCCCGAACAAGCGTGGTTGTAAGTTTGGTTTATTCATCCTGGGTCAACATTAGGCAACGTGGCCTGGCAGCAGCGGCAGGAAATCCGTGAGGCTTTGCAGCAGCTGGCGCCGCGAAAAAGGCGACGAAGACGACGGAGCCGCCCGGCGCGGCACGCGGAACTCGCGGGTCCTCCCGCAGGGCGGAGGCATGGGTCAAAAACATGTATTCTTGCCGCAAACGTTTCTGAAAAGACCTTTTGAAGTCCAGGGTTTCTGTTGATGGCCATGGGTCGAACCCCGGTTACCCCCCAGTGAACATCCCAATCCCCACTAAAATAGTCTAAAATGGGTGGTGCACCTACCCCAAAATGGTACCATTGGTGTTGACCCACGGTATTTCAAAGAAAAGAACCAACGAGGCGGCCAACTGTCTAACTTTCTTTCTTCTTGGTTACTAATGAATGTCTAACTTAGCAACCAAATGTTTAATGTCTAACTTGGTTTCTAAGCAACTTGCTAAGCAACCCAGCAAACAACCCAGCAAGCAACTAACCAACTAACCAACTGACCAACTAGCCAACAACCAACTAACCAACTAACCAACCAAGCCAGCAGGCAATGAAGCCATGAAGTACGCAATGAAGCAAGCAAGCAAGCAAGCAAGCAAGCAAGCAAGCAAGCAAGCAAGCAAGCAAGCAAGCAAGCAAGCAAGCAAGCAAGCAAGCAAGCAAGCAAACAACTGGTGGGGACAAGGCAAAGGTTGATGTTGACAAAGAATCATGGCTAGAAACTGGAAAGCATAAGTTTGTTGAAATATTCGGAATATTCGTGTATGTTGGCTCGAAAAACCAGAATTAGGGCCCTCCGTAGCCCGCTTTTGGAGGTCACTGAATTTGTCCCAACATTTGGGGTGGCAAAGGGGGGAATTCAAAGGGTTGGCTGCTCCCCCCCGTTGTCTCAATTTTGTAAATGGCCTTCAACAGCTTTCGACTTGAGGTACTTGGGCCGGCCAACTGTAGTTGTAGATGCGGTTCTTCAAAAAAGCAACAAATCCAAAATAATTCACTCTCCAGGCTACAAACCTACTAACCCTTGGTTGGGATCACAACCCGAAAGCAACCCAAATCGGCGACCAAGTCAGAAGACAATCATTGAACTCAGGCATAGCCATGCACAGATGTTGATCCTTCGCCCCTGTATGGTAGCAAAACACACAGCTTTTGCGATTGTATGGAACACATAGAATACCATCAGGAGACACAACACACGCAGCCCCAACACATACGTACATGTGTACATATACATATATATATGCATATACATGCCAGCATCATTGAAGCCACAAGTGGTAGGTGCGCTTCACTGGGTATTAGACATGATGACATTTCATGCTCCTGTTGCCCCCCCCCCCCCCAAAACAAAAAAAACACAAGAGCATATGACACTATACGTGCTGAAGAATCTTCGTCAGCTACCTCCCCCCCAACCCAAAATGTGCTGTCCGATCCTGGTCCTTGCGTGAAGCTGAAAACGTGGGATCAGTTCAGAACAGCTCCCCCTGGCACCAAGGAAATCTACCCAACACGCAGCGAAGGATGGCAAGTCGATTTGGTGGCTTCGTTTCCTTTGAACCGCGTTCCTAACATAGGTGTCCTTTTTGGAAAAAGAAATGGCCCTGGTAGTTGATTGAACCACCAGGTGAACCAGCGCCCTCTATATATTCAACCAAATCAACCAAAAAGGACACCGATGGTTCCTAGGCTCGTTTCGATGCAAACATGGACAAGAAATTCTGCTCAAATGGACATGGGCAACAGCTTCTTGATTTGCAAGTAAGTAAAAACGTGGTGCTGAAAAGAGAAAACTCACCTCCTGAGTGGCTTGGCCAAAAAAGTCCTTCTTTTTGTTTACCACTGAAAAAGCTATTATGGAATTTGCAAAAAGTTTAAAGTCCAGGAAGTGAGAAAATGAAGCGACGCAAAATGGCACAAACGCAATCAACATTTAGGCATCC